>JAEBDU010000045.1:155803-211913 GCA_016802625.1 Heliconius numata | reverse complement strand
GACGATATGCCCGGTATTCCTTTTGATCTGTCTATTTTTTGTATTTTAGATATATTAATAAGTATAAAAAAATTAAAACTTATATCACATTATGATTTTTACGTAAAATTAAAAATTATATGAATTTGTTAGCTATATAAATATTAAGTATGACTTGACGAATACGGCCATCATGACGCAGTGGAACGGCATCTGACTGTAAAAGCAAATATTGTGGATTCAGGTCCTTACTCAGGAAAATCTATTTATTTTATTTCCCCGCTTTGTTAAATCAAAATATAATTTTTTACAAATTATTTTAATACGAATTTGTTTGAATTCCGCCAGTCAATATAGACCGGATTATCTTAAACGCAAGTTCTCCCTGCCTGCAATTCTATATGCTTAAACAAAGACAATGTACTTATATTAAATTTCTAGATAAAAAATAAATAAAAAAAAGCACACAATAATGGACCTTTGTATTGTATTGTAGGCATATCGTACTCCAAAGTAATTACAATCAATTATAATGCGGACGCAGCGTCGCGACACAATTGTCGTCTATTGAATAAAGATCGCGGTGCCGGATGACATTGTTCTGCCACGATTATGATATCGATACTTTTTATATATTTTTTTTTTATATTTTTGCATATTTTATCTGTGGTTTAATGCGTAGATAGAGTGAATATGGTTTTTGTTTTGATTTTTTTTCAATGCAGATAGAGATTTTGTGAATAATGCTTTACAAAATATTAAATGCTCCCGTATATTTCCCGCAAATATCAATGTAATAAAAAAACGCGAAGATTTGCGCTAAATTTTAAGAACGGAAGCATCATATTTTCTCTACATATCCTGTTATATACTGAAGTAGCAAAAAATATTTATGAATTTTAATCTATTTATTTTATAACTGTAACCGAACCCTTACAGATAATATTATTTTGTTCAAACCATAATTCTTGTTAGAATTTGAAATTATGTAAGCAGTTTTGACTCAGCTTTAGTTCAACATCTCGATACTTTACAATTGAGTTTCTGTCAAATTTTGTTGTACGAACTTCCAACTGAATTTCATTTTACAATAATTTAAACTTCACTGATACGAATGAAATATCAATGTTAGTGTTATTGCCTATATTTTTAATATTGCAGCATTATTCGGACCAAGTAACCAAAATATTTGGAAATATGAACATTATAGTTGTTAATTTCATAATTTTTATGATAAATTTACGATCTCGTTATTTAAATATTTTTGTTATAAATAATAACGTTGTCAATAACTCTGAAATGATTTGGGTCATAGATTTAGTAAAGCCAGTTCTTTCCGCCTTCCAAAATAAAGTAGATTCGATCCACATTTACAATATTAATATTATAATAATATTTCAATATTAATATCCTCATTATTATTACATATATCATAAATGGCTGTAATCAAGCTGGTATTTAAATACAAATCAAGTGTACTTGTATTAATTGTAAAAGAGAGTTAATTATTAAGAGACTTGTATTATTGTAGGTACATTTGTAAATATTATTCCACTTTAATTTTTTTATTATATATATTTAGTATTACACATTATTAGCAACCCGCAATTTCGAACACCTTACGGTATCCGTGGTCACAGGTAGACACTATTTACTAATATTCTGGCCTTTCCGCGAGTGGGAACCTGGCGACTGGTAACACAAGCCCAGAGCTTAGTACAAGCGTCAGTCTCACATGATTGCCTACTTATCTTTCTGTTAATTTACTACGAGCAGCTCTTATTTTCACTAGTTTACCTAACAAAATCTGTTAAAACAATATCAATAAATATTAAATTTAACAATAATTATACAAAATACATCGAAGCATAGGTGTAAGGCGTTACGAGCGACGCAAACAACTCAATTTGCACTACTTAGTTATTCACAAAAGCCCATAATACCTACATACTCGTACATACAGTAGTTTCAAAGCGTGCATATAATTCCGTAGTAGGTTTAGTGGATTGAGTTAAATTTCGAAGCCTTTCTACCTTACGCGAACGAAGTTGCGATGGAATATGGTGCTAATGGTGGTTGTTCATTTTAGTTGGAGATTTATAAAATAATACAATAAAGTGTCCGTGGCGCAGGGGTACAAGCGTGCCATTCGGCGGAAAGTTAGGAACAGAAGTGAGTGTCCTTAATACTAGGTTCCCAGGTTCCCTCTGTCTACCCTGCTATGTGCAACGATAAGGCAAGTAAGATATATTTGAATGCAACGTAGAGAGGGAAGCCTATGTCCAGCAGTGAGCAAAAAAATTGATAGCGTCGTTTCGTGATCATGGGTGATAATGTAGATTCTAATTTAACTAAAGTTTATATTTTAAGATTACTCTGAACTGTAGGCACAGCTTACTTTAAACAGAACATTTATATGAAGCTGCTTTTGGGTCACAAAAAATATATAGTTATTTTATACAGTTCCCTAGTCTAAATATTAGATTTTAATCCTACTATCTAAATATTACCTACTATCTTAATATTACGTGGGACTGTAGCCACCTTAAAATCTGATAGGTATATGTAAGAATGACGTGAAAACTTAATATGTATATACGGTATATATACGTTATGTATGTATGGTATACGGTAGGTATACTAAATGATAAATCAATGAGTAAATTAGATATAAATACCCTATATTTCAAGAAAATAAATAGAATACAGTGCGAGCTCTACAAATAATTATGTCAATTGTTTTTAGAGATAGGCACTTATAAAACTTGCCTAAAATAATTTTAATAACATCCTCTTTCTTTTGATGATAGCTTTATTAAAATTTATATAAATTAGAAAAAAGAAAAAATCTCAGGCACACGATGAGTTTTTTCTATAATCTTTCCCCCTTAATTAATAATATTAAATGAATTTGTATATTTATGTATAATTATGTTATTATTAGATCACTTCTTAAATATATTGTCATATTATTTTCATATTTTATCTTGTAAGTTGCTACATTTCACGAATATAAAACGCGTAGCAATTCCGTAGAGCCACGTAGATGTTCGTAGCATGAATTTCACAAGATCATTTATTTGTGGAATTACAGTTTTATAGGGGAAATTTTCTTTGAAAATAAAGAACTAACTAATACAATAATTGAATGTATATTAAAAATAATAAATATTTATATAATTCTTTAAGGCCATCGTTGCGCAAACACAAGCGTGTATATGACTGTAACCGCTGCGATAGTCTGTTCGATCCCTGCTCGGGCATGATGCAATGCCTCCAAAATTTGGCGGAATGTGGATAAAGACTCCTTTATCCACATTCAGTTTAGACACTCGTCTAAACATTAAGTTCCTTCTGCCTACCCTGCTATATACAGAATTCATCATAAAGCTAGAAAATAGTGCTATAAAATATACATTTTCCAAATGCTTCTATCGAGTGAAAGTTCTTAATACTGTATTAATAAATAATAGTTACATATATATACTTCTAGCATAATATTTCATTAATAAAGCATCGAAATACACAATAGGTTTACTCGTTACGTCGGTTACAGGCATATCATATAGCGCCGTAGTAATTGCGTCGGGCGCCTGCGATTGCATATCAATATGTCCTATAATTGAACTTATTGCTGGCGGCATTTTATTGGCCTTTATTATATTACCAATGAACCGAGCGTGCAGTCTTTAATGTTTTAACATTTTTGCATGTATTTTACATTTTTAATTTGGCAATATATATTTGTTCGTAAATTATTGTTAAAAATGGAAATAGTTATTTAATATCTATATGAAAAATAACAATGAAACAAGAGAAATTTATAGAAGTGTTCACTATACTTAAATTTTGTAATAATTTATTTGAAAATGAGTAAAAAACTTACTTATTATTTCTTAATCTCGCATTTGTAAACCGCTCACAACTCTTAAATCGATCTTGAGATGCCGTTTTCATTCAAAAAATATATCTATTAATGAAAACGGCATCTCAATATCGATTTTAGAACTGAGAGCTGGTTTTTTACGATCCTTAGGGAAGTAATAGAAATTCTAAGCGAATATAAGTATTTTTACTTATTAATTGTATCTGCTTTTTCGGAACTCCTGTTCAAAAAATTATGTTTTCGAGTTATCACAAACTTGTTATGATAAAAAAATATGGAAACCAAACAATATTTACAATGCAATATATAAATTTCAAATAAATATTTATTTCCATATTATTATAGTGTTTTAATATGTATTTTAACTCTATGAAAGTCAACTTTTGATAGTTCATAAATGAAAATATGTTTGTTAAAATAGTTGTTTGATTTGTTCCGCTAATATCCATTACTGCAACCTAATTTTACTAATATGTAGAAATTTTGTACAAAGTGAGTACAAAATTGCAAAAGATATTATTGCGAGTTAAATTTTTTCGCGGTTTTAGTAATTATATTGGATTTATATTAAAATGACGAATATTAAGGACATTTACAATATCCAGCTCTTTTTGCGGTTAGGATTTGCCTTCTTTATATACTTTTACCTTAATGAATCCAATCATTAAAGAAAATAATATTTTTCATAGGATGCGATGAGAATAACAACCATTTTCAATTGTCACAAATGCTTATCAAAAATAGATAGTCTACGTTACTCTAAGTATTTACCTACTTAGTTTGTTTTTACTTTTATTTATAATAATAAAAAAAATTTTCGCCGTGTACACGGTGCAATTTTCTGATTTAAGAAAATTTTTCTAAAGATAAATAGAGAAAACATAACAGTAACATATTACAAAATAATTAAACAAAAAGTTAAACACCTTTATAACATTTTAATCTAAAATAAACAAAACATAATGTAAAAATATTAAAAATAAACACGTAACCAACATCACAATTACCTTATTAGCGTCCGAAAATATTTTGCAAGGTATGGGCGGGAGATTTTCCCGCCTAGCCGCGTGTCAAAAGCGCGGTCACCGCGCTGACATTGTCACAGTGCGTTCCGATACACGAGCGCGACGCGCACGACGTCCGACAACCGACTGCCGAAGTCACGAGTCGAGTCACGAGTCACGAGCGGCACAACACTAGCCGGCAAGAACGACTCGCGAGTAATCGCTACGAAACCGCCCTCGCCAAACATAACCCCACCCGTTAAGATCGTTTTAGCACGCGCCTCACTAGCCCCCCACCCCCGCACCCGCGCCCTGATTTAATAGCGAACGCGGGCACTGATTCACTTAACGGAACGCAACTACTCGTGCTGTCTCTCTCGTTCGCATACGAAAAGCGATTCGTTCTGTATTCCGTCTCGCTCGCACTTGGACGCGTAACGCGATAGAGAACGAGACGGCGACGTCGCGGACACTTCTTTTCAACTCGATTTGCATGCGGGGGTCGCTCCGCAAACTTTATGTCCTCGTTTCGTAAATTATTTATACGTTTGGAAATACTTTTAACGTGCTCGGGACGCCGAAAAAGATTGAATGCGAACGAGATAAATTAAGTGACCGGCCGGTCGGGTTACAGTTACAGCGCGGACGCGGTAATCGAATTTGTACTTGTTCTCTGATCAGTTCTCCAACTTAATTTTGATGTTACTTGATCTGTTCTTGCCATGAAAATCAAATTGATGTCAAATTTTATTTTGGGTTTCATTATGCCACTTTCATTGATAATAATATTTTACTAACCTTTCTGTAATGTTAACCTATTCTTCAGGGAAAACATTTATTTTGTTCAGATTTCAGACACTCCCTTCAGGAACTCAACGCCGCGCTTTGCCTTGGTACCAGCCAAGGAACAGCGAACAAAATTAAAATATTAATAAATAATATTCCCCTGAATGAGATCGAACACCGAAACCATAACCGTCACGTTTACAGTCACACATTTGTGCTTCTGTGCCACGACGGTTTCAAAAACTAAAATGACTATATACCTATATTAAACATGATATACCTAAATAGTAAAAATTTCAATAGACCTGTATCGCTTTAAATAACTCCATCAAAAGCAAAAATTGCTAATTGAATGTACGTACATACATGCACTCAATTTGCAATTTTTGTTTTAGATAGAGTTACAACATTATTATTAGGTATAATCGACAAATAAATTACCAAATACAAAAAAAAACTCAACCATGTTTTTCTTAAATAAACTACTGGCTATTATCTTTGAGAAATTCTATTCGATGTAACACACCGTATTAGCGCCGACCTCCCAACGCTAAGCTATCCAATTAGCTTCATTACGTTACGTTTGGAAACTATCTACTAATGGCGCTCGTGATACTTTTAACAATTCTTGTGAGTTAGCAATAATGTTATAAAAATATATGAAGCTTTCTTGGTCGTCGTGGATTTTATTCCCATTCCAGTAATTTTCATTTAGAAAGAAAATGTGGGATATTGAATTCCATTACTCAACCCGTAATATCTTTGGAATTTGGTAGAAAGCGGGAAGCGGACTGTTTTAGCACTTGATTTCCTCCCTGCGTATCCTGCTGTACGGAAAATGTGTGAAATAAAAAAAGATATTTTACTAGCCCAATAAAGTAATTCGGTCTAGTTTTTCAATCTTATTTCTTCTGTTAATTGAAAAAAAAAGATATAATTTAATAAAATTGAACATACTTATACCTATAGTGATTACGGAAATTATATCTACTGCATATCTACATATACCTACTTAGAATAAATTAAACAAATATTACAATTTGACATAATATTTTAGATAATTTATGACATTGTACACAACCTTCAACACTTCTATTGTGATTTTTAAAACCAATTATTTTATTGTCAACGATTTTTGCTAGACTCAATATTTCTTATAACGGTATAAGATAAATAACTCTACTTATTTATCTTATACCGTTATATTAAATTTATATATTTTTTTTATTTTCTGATTTATCATTAAATAATTAACTAAAAAATTAAAACGGAAATAACTGAAATTAAACAAAATATAAAATAAAACATTAACAAAAACATATTAAACATAACAAATACACCGAAGAACAAACGCGGAAGAAAACATCATTAACAAATTAAAACAAGACAATCCTAAACAAGCATCTTATAAATCCAATACCAATTCCAAAAAACCTTTATATTGGCGATACCGAAAAATGAACCTTGCAGCTTCGAACTAAAACTAAGTAGGATTAAGATAAGAGATTTCCAGCAGTAAACAAATCTTTGGCTGAGGTGTAAGTGACAATAAAACGAGAAGTTACCTCGTCTTGTGGAAGGGGGGAGAGAAAGAGAGAAGAGATAGGAGGAGTTATATAGCCACGTCGCTCTGGCACGAGTCGCGCTCGACCGTTTTATTTCTTGTTTGTCCGACGCCTTCCCTATTCGCTACATTATTTATTTTTAGCATTTAAAAAATTGCCTCCGTTGGCTTGGCTTGTGCTTAGGCGGCAAAATGGTGTTTGTGGATATCTAAAGTTATAATATTGTAGATTATTTCATTTGGAACGTCCTCTAGTAAATGTGATCGTAATGGCGCGTAAGTCACTACACCATTGTCCGTTTACGTTTACGCTGAATTTATTTTGTGGAGTTTTTATCGGCAGTTTTATCGTTTAAGCTTTCTTATGCATATTTAAAGCTTCCTTGCGAATACAATGTAGAGTCTACTAAATATGGATTATTATTTAAATATTTATTAATTATTGAGAATATTAATTAATGAGGCAGGTTGCGAGTTCGTTTCCCACTACAGGCAATGAAATATTCAATATTTTCATTTTCTTGCTCAGGTAACCAAGCTAACCGCGGTGTTGAGTTTCACCACTCAACACGCAATGTCTGCAGAATTCGGCCGAAAGGTAAAGGAAGTGTCTTGGGAATAAATATTCTTAACACTAGGTTATCAGGTTTCCTCTGCCTACCTTGATGTGTGCAGGTACAGTGTGAAGTTAAAAAAACGTTAACAATGTTAAGCTTAAATAAAGCACATACCTATACTAAGTCATACGTCATCATTATATATATCAAAAAATCTTATAAGACTTATTTAGTTTCATTTTTCTAACTAGAATTAGTTCAAATACGACAACAGTGTCTTGTAAGTCTAAAAAACAATGAGTCTAGAACTAAAAAAAGGAAATATGTAAGGTAAATTTTATCAACTAATTAAAAGTAATAAAATAAATAAACCACAATACCGAAAATATTCGTTTTATTAAAAAATACTTAATAATCATTAATCTTAAAAATTAATTATAATTTCATCTCAAACATGGTTATACATTATTATTAAGACAAATTAATCCCCAGATCACTTTGCCTTATTAATTTTTCATGCTTTATAAATTAAACCATTTGTGAATTAAATGCTACAGATTATACAAGTACTTACGATAATATTGTTAATAGATTACTTCAAGATATTTTGAGTCTAGATCTTAAATTAACTTAAACTTAAATAAAAAAAAATATGCCATAAAAAATATTTGCAAATAAAAGAATTTGGAGTATTTCTTTTTATCATCTTCGCATTATTAAAAAATAAGAATAGTAATTCCCTTTACGAATGACGAAAATGACGAAAACTTACTATCCAATTATTATCATAGTAGATTTACTATGTTACTTTACACTTATGATTATATAGCATGTCACTATGTAATATTTTTTTTATTTATATATTGCACCATATATTTTTTACTTTTTATAAAATCTGTAACTAATTATACCTAGTCATCAACTATGAATCTAAACCAACAAAGTAAAATTATGAGTTCGATTCCCACTCGAGAAAATAAAATATTTAATATTCATTTCACATTTCTTCGCTCTTATGTCAAGGCAAAGCGGAGCATTGAGTTCCGCCACTCAACACACAATACGTTCAGAATTCAGCGGAAATGGGGAACGAAGTGTCGGAACACTAGAACACTAGATTATACAGCGTGACGCTAAAAAATACACACAAATCATCCAAAAACAATAGCAGCTTGATTAATACAACAATATCATTAAGAAAAAGGCAGACGCACATTAAATTACCAGAGCAG
Organism: Heliconius numata; assembly: GCA_016802625.1. Taxonomy (NCBI): domain Eukaryota; kingdom Metazoa; phylum Arthropoda; class Insecta; order Lepidoptera; family Nymphalidae; genus Heliconius; species Heliconius numata. The sequence goes on along the minus strand of JAEBDU010000045.1, from coordinate 202,905 downwards.
ATCCCGCTAATGACCCGTGCCATACAAGACACTAACAAAAGGACCGCAAGGGTTTAAAAGCTTTCTCCAATAAATCAGAACAACCCCAACTCACAATGGGCAATTACGCAACTGATGTAGTTATTATAGAACGATTTAGATTTCCACCAGTCATTTGTGTGTCATTTGTTCACTTCACTAGTGTTTGTGTTGTTTTTTTTTTGGTGGACGGGAGATAGTGATGTAGAGGCACATCACTATTTAGTACAATTTCTTGTGGATTGTATTGTAAGTTGCGGTTGGAATTTTCCATTCAGATCGTTTTTGGGAGATTCTTTTGAATTTACATCTACCGCTGTCTTACAAAGTGTAAAGAGACTTAACGTGATCAATATGAAATGAGGTTGGTGTTTATCATTATCATCAATAACATAATTTGACAAATAAGGTTTTTTAACAATTTTTAAAGTATTATTCCATTTTATTTTCTGGCCGTCTGTCCGTCCGTCTGTCAAGACCATTTATTTCAAAATCGAGTAAAGGTCTACGAAGAAGGTAGGTACCTTATATTACAGAAAATATCAAGTTTCTTAAAAAGTTACAGTTCCTCTTAAGCAATTCATGTAATATTTATCTTAAATACAGCCACACAGTCTAGCCATGAATTGAACTATTGTTACAAGGAAAAATATTTTTGTTTCCATTACATTAAACACTGAAGCATTGGAGGCGCAGTAAACGCACGATTGCATACGCGACAAAGCACGAAGTTAATTTCCGCTTTTCAACACGCAATGCCTCAAGAATCCGACGGAAAGTGGTAAACGGAAGCGTCTTATTGAGAAAGGAGCGTCTTATCACTATAGCATAGAATGACTCCATTAATCCCGCATATGCGAGATATACATGGGCGTAGGAACAGCCCTGATGGGCCGTTGAATAGTCTCGTGTCCACCCCAGAAATTTTACTTAAAAAAAGGTAAAGTCCACCACTATGTTGGACTTTTAAACCACGCAGTTCCTACTCTCATAAATGATGACAAAACTGATTATTATCAGGGATAAATGACGCCCAGTTTTCAGCTGACGTCTGAAATATTCCTTGCTGAACTCTATAGTCTATAAAGATTTGAGTATAAATGCGGTTAATCTGCTTGTTATTAAAAATTGCTTGTTATATATTGTAAAAACAATCTAATCAGTATTTTTGTCGTATAAGTGAGTGTTGTTGTATAAGTGATTAATAATTTATTTTGTATGGAGTGAGCAGACAAAATTAAATCGTATTATTCTTAGTGGTTTATGGTTCATTTGTTATAATATTTACACAATAAATGATTGGACGATAAAATCCATCCCAAGTACCAAAATAAATTAAAATTAAAATATATTTTACTACGGATGCAGCATGTAGATTATTTTTTATTTATGAAAATATTTATGATTAGTTTTAAATGAACGCCCTAATATTTATAATCTGTAATAGTTTACTATTTAGTTGTCTGCTTACATGATTGCCGAGGCTTGCCAAGCGTTCATAAGCCAGTGAACGGGTCAACGGGATGTGTGGTTTGTGTTCTGACTTGTGACTGACGTGGATGTTGATATTTATTCAGTTCTTGCGATTGTCTTGACGTATTTTATATTATAAAAAACAAAGAAAGCTAAAATTTCAGCATAAAATCAATCAATAGCAGGTTAACATTAGATAAAACTCATGTAAGAAGCTACTTCATGCATACATAGGTAATACTGTGTTAATTCATATATATGAAATCAATTTAATTTTATTAAAATATGTATTTATGAAAATAAATAGCTTAATTTTTTATTTATTATAATTAACAATGAAATAATATACTAAGATATTGTTAAGATAATATTTTATATATTTTAGCTCATTTATCATCCGTATAAACGTACATTTTTTTATTATTTAGCATATATTTAAATAAGCCAGCAAATCGTTTAATTCTCTATTAACAAAACATATAAGGTCAGTACGGATTCATATTTGCACACGTCGTACGCGTTTACTGAATGCTACCTTTGATCTGTGTTCAAAAAATGCCACTGGTCCGTATCAACGACACGCAGTCGCAACTCGCAAACCATCAAAATCCATGCCAAACGCATTGGTGTTAGTGGAAACTTGGGAAACCTTCACAAGCGTGGAAACGGCCAATACAATTTATAATCGGTTTTGATACATGCTGCGCCATCTAGGCAGAAATAAATCTTACTTGCCATAAATAGCAGATATTACCAATTTTCCCCAACATTAAAAATAATGATGCAACTAATAATTAATTCTACCATTATAATTTAAATAAATTTAACAAACTTAATTAAAATGATAAAAGTCAACTTAATAATATAAAAGTAATAAGTATATATAGTCTGTAATTATTAGATGTGGAAGTTTGGTACGCGTCAATCCACGCGCTTACACTGCCATCTATTACACTTATTTTGTGCTAATGCGTCGGTAAAGCAGTAAGTTTAAAAATATATGATATTATCAGAGATATAACTAATGTTGTATTATTTTGACCATGTATTACAATCTTTTATATAAATTTATATTCATTTAAACATACATTATACTTAATAAGTGATTTATTTGCAAGAAACGTTGTGTAAAATTATAAATTTGTATTTGGCGCCAAAGAGAGGCGGCCATTTTGTCTCATTGAGAACCCCGCGACAGGAAGTGAGTGATGAAGGTGCTACGCAGGCGCAAATTGACCTTTCGGTTAGAGAACCCGTCGGTCACATGTGAGTGTCGATAAATATCTTAGTTTTATCGTGATTTCGCTTTGAATAGTCTTAATTTTAAATTTAGTAAGTATTTTTTAAAGTGAATATAAATCTGTGAAACGAGCGCGTTCCAAGAGTGTGAAATATGTGTTAAATTCGATAATAAAATAAAATGCGGCGCCGGCACGTTTGTCATATTTGCTATTTTTCTTTTATGATTTATTAATCACATGATATAATGAAATTTTATGTTAATAGTCCTTTATTAAACGTTTAAGTATCTTTAACGCTTATGAAATATTCAATTTTCGATATTCAATTAATCAATGCAAAGTCTCAGAGACACGACCAAGATGTCCCTTTGAAAAGGCACATGTTCATACAACACACGGCTCGCTGTCACCCATATTATTTCTGAACTCACGTGTTAATTTATGTGAATATCTGATCAATTTCCTTTGTATTTTACCATTTTCATAACTTTTCTCCGATACACAAAGGGATAGGTTTTCGCGACAAAGCACTAGGTGGGGTTAGGTCGTCTAAATTTTCGTATTGCATACCTAATATTTTCATATATCTAGATAACGGAGACAGGCGTGACTCGCAATTGTCTGCAGGGCTTGCGCGACACTATATTAAAGTTTGTGATGTGATCATTTGAAAGCTCCAACGTGTGTTTAACACATTACACCGTTCATTGAGAATTTGGTCAAACTTTCAATTTTCACTAATTATTTTCCATTATTTCATCTATTTATTTGCACTGTAAGTTAAACAGCATGACTGTTATACTTATTGATAAGTATGGCTGAATATATTACCATAGCTTACATTGTTGCTAAATTGTGTTAATTTTAAGCACAGCTGGAACCTGCTCTCTTTTTCATAGCTTTATAGACAATTGTTTCTTTTCTTTAACATTCAAATATTTATCTGTAGCGTGAAGAAGTGGATTTTGTATATTCTGTGAATAGAACCACCTAATTTACCATGTGTCATTATATTTTGAAAGGTTATTCACAGAAATCATATGTGTGAATAAAATATTATTTATACTTGTATATTTAAATAATTACCATTTCCATTGTTTCATGTCATTTGCATTCCCATTTTAGTAAAAATTTTTGACAAAGTAAATAACTGTTTGATAAATGAAAAAATGTGTACAATTTTATTGCCATAGTCTTTTGGATTGTTGGTCCTTGTTAAAAAGGTTGAGCCAGTTTAGCCATACTTTATCTGGACATAAATAACTAAAAAAAATATCAACATCATTTTAGAAATAATTACTTAATGAAAATAGTTTAATCTTATTTTGAATCTCTTATTAATACAATTTTTCCTCATCTGCTATTATTGATCTAAAACTTGAAGAAGTTCTCTGACATAGAGGTCATTGACCTCTGTACTAATCTTTTGGTCATGTCTCAAATGATCAATGGTTTAATGCCAAGGCTGCATTGGTTAGATGATTTTATTTACAGTATATTTTTGCATTTTGACACAAGATATTTAACATAAAAAAACAATAGTACATTCTTAACATCTATCAGTAATTTATTAAACAACAAAATAATCTGAAGATGAGTCAGTTTTATATGCTTTCTACATTCTATATTGATAAGTCATTTTATATTATTACACAAAGAAAACTAAATCTAAATCTATAATTTAAAAAAAAACATGTTTATCTATTGAAAAATTATGTAAAAGAAATATAAAGTTTAATCTTTAATAAATTGTAATAAAAATATAATTTTGTACTGAATCAAATAAATCATTAGCAAGTTATTGGTTGTTATAATTAAGTTTTGTGTATATAGTTACATATATTTAATCAAATTATATGAAGTGTTTTACTAACATATTTATATAATTATTTGAGAACAATTAAAGTACAATGTAACACATTTATAACTTTACTGTATAAATCCACAGATCACTCCACACCGTAATTAAACACCATAAACAATGGGCGATATCGAGGACACACATTTCGAGACCGGCGACTCCGGAGCCTCCGCCACCTTCCCTATGCAATGTTCCGCTCTCCGCAAGAACGGTTTTGTCATGCTTAAGGGGCGTCCATGCAAAATTGTTGAAATGTCCACCTCAAAGACTGGCAAGCACGGACACGCCAAGGTCCACTTGGTTGGCATTGATATATTTAATGGAAAGAAGTGAGTAATATATATTTTTTTTTGTTTTTATCATCACTTTTATTCTACATATAGCAGAAAGAACAAAGAGAACCTATTGTTATTGAATAATTTTGTGGCAGAGCTCAACACAGCATTCCTGAAAGGGAATCAATAAAAAAATTAAAACTATATTTTTATATAATAAAAATAAAATGAATTTAAATAATATTATAAAACCATGAAGCTGCTTTATTATATTATTGTATGATTAAATAAAAAAATATAAATTAAAATTACAAATTTTATATATTTTTGTGTAATTTTTTTTATTGACAGATATCGAAAAAGTATAAAAATTTTTAGTATTCGAGCCCATAGAGTCGCGTGTGCGGTCTTTATACCGCACTCGTGCTGAGGGTACTCGAAAAGTAAATACCAAGTCCGGCTATGCATCTCATTATATCACTGTATTTTGGGATCACCGTTTAGGACTACATTTTTATACTTAAAATGTTTATTTATATAAAATAAATTAATGTTTTTTTAAGTTCTTGTTAGTTTATGAAAATAATTACTTTGATCTAGTATTGATTGAAAGTATAGCATATATTATTTATAGTAATTGCAGTTGCCTTGGCAAAGTAAATTATTCAGTAAAGTAAGCTATCGATTTCAAAATTGACCTAAGAAATATTTGATCAGTCTAGCTATTTATTTATGACAATACAATATGAAAGAAAAGTTTCTTGTTTAAATGAGTGAAGTTATAATCGCTTGTGTGTGGCGTCGCTTGGGCCTTGTTCAGTTCACCTTGACCTTTGGCAGTACACTTGCTTATTTCACATGTAATAATTTAAAAAGACATTTTTCTTTTGAATTATTTTCACATTTAAAAAGAAGTTTGATAGCAATATGGTCCTATTTATGTGAAATAATTTCCATACTAAATGTCTATTTAACTTTCAGATATGAGGATATCTGTCCCTCAACCCACAATATGGATGTCCCCCACGTCAAACGTGAGGACTACCAGCTGACCGACATATCGGATGACGGCTACCTCACCCTGATGGCTGACAACGGTGACCTGCGCGAGGACCTCAAGATACCTGATGGCGATCTCGGAACTCAGCTCCGCTCTGACTTCGACAGTGGCAAGGAATTGTTGGTAGGTTGCAGAGTTTAATACCTGTTTATACCTTCTCTTGTTATATGAAATTATTTGCAGATTTTATTTGTAACTATTTTTGGTATTGGTGGTTTGGTTTTGGTAATTATTTTTTTGGAATTTATAAATCTCACTATTATTTATTATCCTTATCTCTTTATATATTAATAAAATATATGTGAAAGATTTTTTTTATAGTTACCATTGATGTTCAATTTTAGTTTCGAGTATAGAGTCTCTGATGCATTTAGTAATGTGTTGGTGCTAAATTAACTCGTAAATTATCGTTTCCACCTTTTACCTGAGCTAATATTTTTGTTATTTGCTATATGGAAAATATGGGTTTGAAGACATTTAATATTTAATTATATTCAAAATTTAATTACAATTAAAGTTATGTTTAATATTATGATTTTATTAATGCTACTTGGAAGGTAATGCTAATAATGCTTGATAATATTTGTATAATATCAAAAGTCATTAATGTATGTTTGTTCCTTACTATGTCATTTTAGTTTCCCTATTATTTACTTTTATATTCTATTTATTGTAGATAATTTTGAAGAACATTTTTGGTAAACAAATATTTTTCGAAAATATGACTACTTGAATTTTTTTATTGTAATATATGTCTAAGTGATAATAATTTAAATATTTACATAACGAAAGTTGATTTCTATATAATTATCACAAGTATTTTATACACTGTTTAAATTTTTGCTACACCCATAAGTTTAATAATTACTTAATCTTGTCATATCAATCAATCAATTCTGCTTAAGTTGTCAAAAAGGTGTTTTGGTTTTGTAGCTAGTGTCATTTTATCAATAAGATAAATAAGTAGTATGACAAATAATGTTTAATCGATTTTTTTAAATCGATAAAATTGTTTTATTTGTACAATTTTAACAGTTTTTTTTTCTTTTCTATTCCAGTGTACCGTACTGAAGTCATGCGGAGAAGAATGTGTTATAGCGGTGAAGGCAAACACAGCTCTCGACAAATAAACCAACTAAGAATTTAAAGGGATATAAAAGCATATAATTTTTTTACAATCAACAACTTACATAAATGTAAAACATAATATTATGTATAATTTAAAGTAAACACGTGCCGGGTTGTTTGTTTTGTCGCTTAAGTCTTAAAAGTTACTTTGCTAGCCTCAAGTTGTGCGATATCGGTGTGGAAACCCGTAACCCCCGTGGTAACTTTTATACCCGTATATTCGTACGGAATACATTCTTGAAACATTTTTTTTTTACTTAACGCTAAATTGAATACATACTAAAATATTAAACAGAACCGAGAAAAAAATTTAAAAAAATAAACAAAAAAATAGAAATAAAGAAAATTCTTGAATGTGGTGTGTGATTGATTGGTCCTTTGTTATTTGATAATATCTGTGTACCCACTGCCCGTCGACACTCGTTTTCTTTTTTTTTGTATTAATTTATTATCTAGTGACGAAGACTGAACACTGTCACGATGATCCGATTTAGACTGATATGCATTTTTTTGTTTTAATAAAATAGTTGATTATTACTATAATATAAATGTAAAATAGCAGTAGTAAATATCCAGATGTCGGCCTTTCCTTGCTCTCTCGTTGTTTGAACCGGGGATGTTGCGGAGTTCCGTAAGCATAACCGAAACTATCGTATAAACGAAAATCCGTAACCGTAATCTAACCCAATGTAAAAGTTACGGAAGTGAACTGAATCTAAATGGTGTTTTGAGAAGCTTAGTACCAAGTAGCGATAAGTACAAAGAACTTTTGTTACTAAAAAATGATAAACAACATTTATTACAAATAGTAATTCTTTAATTAAGATATCTATAAAATACAATAATAAATAATAATCCGTAACTGAAACGGACATAATATTTTAATATCCGTATCGAGTCATATCCGCAACATGCTCGGTTAGAACGTGCCGTGAGTGTCATCAGACAGGGTATGCGGAATTATCGTTTAACATCAAATTGTCAAAGACGATTTATATACGAAAATATTATGTAAGAATGGTTAAGGTAAGGCCCTATAGATATGATATTTTTTTATGCATAACTAAATTCGTATTCGCTACTAGTTAAAGAACTCTTAGATCCGTTCACCCAACGGTGCTTTGCGTTCGTGTATATTATTCTTTTGATTAATTTTCAAAATTGCATATTTGTTGTTGTTGGTTCTTTTTTTTTTATACTAAATAGCTTAAAATCAAGTCTCTTTTTTTTATTTATTTACTAAAGTATTTCTGGACATCGGACGGTGTATAATAAAATACTTTAGTAGCGATAACATTTTATATTCACCATGTTCGGATTACAATTGGTTATATTTTTATTTTTTTTCTTCTCTTAATAATTAAATTCGATTTAGTTGTGGATTGCCTCCATTAACTAGTACGTGTTGTAAACTAATAAAGTAATCGAAAATAAAAATATGACTGCAATTTTTTTCATTACCGATTCCATTTAAATTTAAAGTTTTTTTTAATGAGATTATAGGCTTGCTGTCTGATTTAGTTTATTATTAACGAGATATAAGTTTTTGATTGTAATGATTAAAAATTTTAGACTAACCTAAAAGACGATATGAAATCGAAACTTATAAAGGCGGATCCGCAATATTTCTATATTTTTTTATACTTGGTTCTTATCAGTGCCAATAAAAAAAAACTATTTTCTTTTCTTTCCATCACATCTTCTGTCTCTGTCACTCACCTTAATATGGATCCGTCATTCTGTAATACCTATAGTAAGGAATGATATATATATATTTTTTTCATTCAATTTATCTTTTTACGGGCAACGTTGGATAATAAAAGTGCGTTAGAATATGTGTATATATATATACGTAATGGTACGAATGATTTTGTGCAATTTTCTACGTATATTTAATTTTTTTTGTCAATGTGCGACATTACCGAATTAAATAGCATCGGCTCATGATTAAATAAAATATGTGAATGCAGTAAATATTTAACGTCTGTCGAATTAAAATCTGTACAAAATGATGTTATTCTTTGATCATTCTTTTTTTTTATAATTTAGTTTAGTATTTTTTTATTTTTAGTAGTATTGAACCCTTTTTTATTTTTGGTAGATTTTTTAGGGATCAAAACAAAATAGGTAGTGGAGAGTAAGAGAGGTTTTTTAAGAAGGAACAAAATGTTTTCATCATATTGTGTCTACACTTGAGAATATCTTGCAGTAAATGTTGGAAGTTTCATAACTTTTGATTTCATGAAATTTTATTATAGCTACTGCTAACTGAATGAAACACTGATTAGTTTCGAACGAGCTTCCTGCTTAATGTATAGTAAAAAAATTAAAATCGGCGATATGTTAAGAAACATTTTAACAAAACAACATAATTAATGTAAATATGCCCACAATTAGAATTGAAAGCCAAACGTCGATAAGTTTTTTTTATAAAAATCAATTATCAGCTTTTATTGTTTTAAGTTATCAATATTTCCTGTCTATCCATCCATCCATCAGCCTTTCAACGTCCACTGCTGGACATAGGCCTCCCCTAATTCTCGCCACTCCGTCCGGTCCTGCGCCCTTTGAATCCAGCTGATTCCCGCTGTATTTCCTGTAGGTTTTATCAAGTCGTCAGTAATATAGGTACAGATTTGGACCTTGAGAGAAAGCCGATTGCAGCCTGTCCTCCCTGTTGAACTACAGGAGATGTCAACATTTTATTTATTATATCATAATCACATATTTCCACGGGTCTGTGGAACCTAATGTTGAGAAAGGAAATCCTCTTCGCATTTTCATAATAATACTTACTGATATCTTAATATACTGTAATTTCCAACCAGCTAACTCCAGTCCATTTAGTTAAGATGACTGGTTTGCGAATTAAGGTATCGATATGTTAATTTCCTCCAGTGGAATTGAACCTACAAACGTTGCGTGTTCACTTAGACGTAATAAAGATTTATAAAGAAAGAATGATTGGTAAGAAAGCACAGGGTCTCTATACTCTCTATTTCTTTTTTGTCTTGTAATTTATTAAATTGATGACTAATTTTATTATATACAGCTTTAGAATAGAAAAAACTTTATTGCACACAAATATAACAGAAAAAGAAACAATATATTTTTATAAAATGTATGCAAAGGCGGCCTTATTGCTTCAAGCAATCTCTTCCAGGCAACCCTTGTAAAATAAAGGACTAAAAAGAAAAAAATGGGAATAACGTTATAGTGCAAAATAAAATAAGTACATTAATAAAATAATAATGAATACACACACATACATATCTATATAATAATAATATAATATCTACATATAATCCTATAAATATAATACATAATTCTACATAAAATATATACACATATATATATATAAACGACTAAAGATAAACTACAGTTATATTTTGAAAAGATACTCTTTTAAACGATTTTTAAGAATATTAAGTGATTTAGAATGACGTATTTTGGAAGGAAGTTCTGCATTCCAGAGGATTGCAGTTTTTCCAGTGAAGGAATTGGAATAGAATTGGGTACGACAAGTTGGAAATTTAAGAAGATTATCGCTCCTGGACCTAAGTTCAAGGCGTAGGCTAGAATCGGAGCCACGGAAGCAGAAACGATCTTAAATAAGCAGGATAGAGAGGATTATAAAGGATTGAATAGAGGAGAGTAAGCATTCGGAAGTTACGGCGATGTCTGATAGGAAGCCATCCAAGCTGACGACGATTATCTGAGACATGATCAAATTTACGAAGACCATAAATAAATCGAATACATAAGTTTTGTAACCGCTCTAGTTTGTTTAATTGTTCCTCAGATAAGTCTGGGTAACATGAGTCAGCATAATCTAAAATCGGTAGCAGTAGTAGTTTTGGTTTTAACCGGTAGGAAATGTTTATATCGTTTGAGGGATCCAATACTAGCAAATAATTTTCGACTGACCTCCGCTATCTGCGCTGACCAAGATAGCGAGTTGTCTAAAATAATCCCAAGGTTCCTTATAGACGCATTAACACTTAAATCGACACCATTAAGCTGTACTGAAGGAAGTTTTATACCGTCAAGTTTTTTTAATTGCTCAGTGCTGCCTATAATGCTTAACTGGGACTTACTAGGATTAATAGTAAGTCCATAAGATGTACTCCACACAGATATATTATGTTAATCCTCGTTAAATTTACAAATGGCCACATCCATATCACTGGATGGATTCGCTAAGAAAATCTAAGTCGTCAGCATATAGATGGAAGGAAGAGGATAGGGTTTGGGAAACAGTATTAATAAAAATAGAGAACAGGAGTGGGGAAAGGACACCGCCTTGTGGGACACCCGCAGACAATGAGCATAGGGAAGATGATTTGTCGTTTGCTTGCACGTATTGTCGCTGGTTCGATAGATAGTTTCGGAACCACTCAGTAGCTTCTGGGGAGATGTTTATTGATTGTAAGACAGCAATTAATAAATCAGTATTAACAGTATTAAAAGCGTTACTGAAATCAAGCAATGCAATGAGGGTAAGATTTTGGTTCTCCATATTAAACCGTATATCATCGCACACTTTGATTAAAGAAGTAACTGTGCTGTGTCCACTTCGAAAACCAGATTGGAATTGAGACAAAGTACGGTTTTCTAAAAGGTATCGATTTAATTGTTCCGAGACAATACGCTCCAAGACCTTAGACAAGACGGGAAGTATTGAAATTGGACGGTATTGGGAAAAGGATTTTGGATCTTTGGATTTATTTCTTTGGATTCATTACTTTATTCATTAAGCTAAATTCATTTAGCCACCCATTATAAATATAAAATTGAGAAGAGAGTGATTATATGGAAAATATCTTACTTAGTTGCTTTCTTATTTCATTGAACTTTCAATTACTTCGATTCTAATTGATTGATTCTTTATTTTATCGCTTTTAGGTGTGTTGAATTGAATTGAATTCTTGATATATGGCGTGCCAGTTGAGCACAATTCATTTCGCCAATGTCACGTTGTATGGAAAACACACGAATGAAATTGACCGGTAATAAAAAAGATAAATATACACAATTATAGAATACATGTAAAAAAAAAAAAGATCGAGTGTAAGTACAGCCTTCACCTAAAACAAAACAAACACAAATTTACAATATACACACACAACACATTAAATTAGTAATAAATAATATTTTACACAGGAGTTTAGGTGTGTTAGTAACAACAGATAAATGTCATTTCTAATTGACAGTTAATTATGTGACAAAATGACAAGAGACGGTTATTTTAAAAGTCATAAACAGAACAATAACATTGCAGTTGATTTTTTTTGACGTTCAACACACGTGTGGCTTAAGAATTTATAATCTTGTTTTCTTTTCAAAGTTTTATAATTATATAAAGGATATATAATATTAATACTGCATCTTCAGTTAAAACTATCAGTCTGAATGAAGCTTTATACTTAGAAATCACTTTTGAATCTTTTTTGTAAATCATGGAAAAACATTTAGTTTTTTAAATTGTGTGATATATTTTAATAATATAATGGAAGATATTATTAATCTAGATGATGATAGTGTGAGTTTTGGTAGTAGATCCTAAATTACGATTTTAATACGATACTTAGAAGCTTTTTTACGAAAACTGTATCATTACTTACCCTTTTTTCCTTTTAGGACGTGGAATCTGTGATATATACATCAAATAACATAGATAATTTTGACAAAATAAAGCAGGAAAATTCCCTTTTTTGTGATATTTTAGAAAAGTGCTTAAGCTTAGAAAATTCTTATGGGATGCTATCAATTATTAATAGTAAACTGATAGCTAGTTACAATGGAGCTAATGAGACTTACAAAACTTCCTCAGAATTTCAAAAGATTTTAAGGAAAACACTTTCTTTATTAAATAATAATCCCCGGCAAAGATGTACACATCTACAATTTTTATGTAAAATGTTGTCAAGTTCAATAGTAAAGAAAAAAGTGCATTTAATTACTTTAGACAACAATACTACAGGTACATATTTTTTTTCTTGCATACATATAAAAAAACAACATGGTTGTTATTTATTAATAATGTAATATTAATAATTATTAAAACTACTAGACATTTTTCAGAAAATACAAAATATTACAAAAGAACTAATGAAATAGATACACAATGGCAAACTAAAAGACTTAAAATGAACGGTGATGAATTTATTATGAATGATATTTATATAACAGATCAAAGTAATAGCAATGTAAACGGAACCACTTTACATTGTATTGATAAAGAAAATAATAGTGAGCAAATTAATTCCACTAAAGAAGAAACTAAGAATAGTAAATTCTTAGGTCCTATTAGTGTTAATGAAGAAAATAATGAAATCCAAATTAATGATAATGGTACGCAGGCTAAAACTAATAACCTACTTGTTCCTACTAGCATTAATGAAAAAAATGAGAACAAACAAATTAATGCTATTAATGAAGAAAGTAAAAATGATAATAAGCTTCTCGTGCCTATTAAAACTGTAGAATTTAGTTCTCCTGAAAATCTTAAAGCAAATGCAATAAAACAAATTGAAAGAAAAATATTGTTATGTAAAAATAGAATAGCTAAATTAGACAAGGAGGAAGTTTGCGGTGACAATACTGACTCCCCATATATTAAAAGTGAAAAGTAAGTTTATTAGCAACTTTATGTGGTAAAGTAAAAACAGTGTAAGCACATGGAAATTTTGTGTTGAGTGGCAGACCTTTTTTTGGCTATCAGAGAGTAATAAAAATAATTTAAATATAATAATTTCATATACAAACTTAATCATAGTGTGGTTCCAATGTGCACTTCCTGAAAACCATCCATATCCAATCAGTGCTATGGGCAATAATAAACAATGCCTCCAGAATTTGGTGTGCAGTTGGGAACAGAGTGTCATAAAACTGAGTTCCTAGGTTCCGTCTGCCTGTGTTGCTATTTACAAGATCCAGCAACTTACATATTTTAAATGATTTTATTTTGTACATATTGCATGTATTTTAATATTTATTATTTTATAATTATTTTACAGGTTAAAAGCGAAAGTGGTGCTACTATTCCAAGAATTATGTGAATTAACCGGCGAAGAGTCTGTAAAGCGTCGCCAAGTCTGTATAAAAGCTATGGAAGGCCATCCTCCGGGACCCTTGAAGAGGTTGGAAACCTTTTTAAACAATAACATTGAAAGTGATGGAAATCCACCATTCCCAGATTTCAGAGATGTCGTCAAATGTGTACTTATTGCTAACAAGGATGATAATTTGGGTTGGGGTAAAGCACAAGTTATGAATGAAGGTAATTATTTTTATTTTTCTTGTAATATTTGAGGTTAAGGTGTGGTGCATGGAAACAATCGAACAATTTCAGCCACGAGACAGTGTGAAGCTAAACAAAGTCAACTGCATGCTGTATAAGCAGGAAAACAGTTCCCCAGGCACTGCCCAATTTGAAGTATGTGGCCCATCTTAACATCTTGCTTTGTCTTCTTACCAGAGTTAAAAACTACTTAATTTTCCCTAGTAGTATTCGAACTAATAATTTCTGTCACGACGTATTAGCGACATTAATAGGCTAGGTTAGGCTAGGTTAAGAAGACCGATTGAACCTATTCCTAGGTTGCAAGTCCCAGGTACTGAGGTCCTAATCCTACAAGAGGTTGCAATATATGGAATCTTAAGAACTATATTCTCATTCCAGCTCGAGCTTTATTTACGTACTGTGGTCGTGCTTTACAAAAACGAAGGCAAAAAAGGGAATACGAGGATCTTTTGAGTAAAGTAGACGTGAGTGACGACGACCCCGCGGACCACGACGCCGAGCTGCTCGCTAAACTGGAGGCTAACAAGCATATAGGAATCAAAAAGGAATTAGAAGTGTTACAGAAGTAAGTGGTTCTCTATTTTATCTTAATACAACGAACAGACTAATGCTATACATTTTATTAAAAAAAAATACGTTTTTATCCAGTATTAAAGGGGGTAGTCCGAAAGAAAATAATATCCAGACATTTTTTTTTTATTTTAGTTGGAATTTCCGACATCGCTTGTTGAGCGGCTTATGGATGATATCAGTTAATTCCCCCTGGTGGTAATTGAACCCACAACCATCGCATATTCGTCTTCATCATGCTTCTAATATTAGGAAAATTCATGTGTTAGGATTTGAACCTGTACTGTTTGGGATCGAAATACAAGCTTGCTTGTTTCATATATTTTTAACATTTTTAATGTGTTACTCCATACTAAGGAATGCTTGGATTGTCTCCAAGAGGCGCAGGATCGATTTTTTGTATGTTATCTAAAGTAATATAGTTGTCACAACTTTTTAGAAATATTTTAAAATTATGCATTAATTACTATAGTATATTAGGAGATGAGACAGATTAGACAAAGTCTAACCTTTCTTGGACAAAATGATTGTAATTTCAAGAGTCATGAACTAAAGAATTGTAGTATTGTTTCACAAGGTTGTTCTTCACCCTACCACGCTATATGCGGGGATACTGATACAGGGGGAAGTAATGAGTAACATTAAAGTACCAGTAGTAGTAATAATTGAACCCACAATCTGTCGCGTTTACATTTGCACACTGTACCCCTGCGCCATCGTCTCAATACGTTAAAATTATTTACAGGTTTACAATGATGCAGAATACTTCCGCGGATCAAATGGCTGAAGATATTTATTCAGATTCTGATACAAACGAAGCATCACCAAACGTCAGCACTGACGCAACTACTGCTCTTAAAGATAATGTAGATGTTAATATGAACGAAAAAAATGTTACAAATGTCGATAGCAAGGAAATAAATTCTGTTAAAATAAAACAAGAATCTGTTGATAATGTAGCGGACATGTTGAATGAGCTTGGAGATCACATCAAAACCAGTGCTGCCATTGATAATCCTCTGTTTGTCATAGAAATCTTGGATTCTTCTGATGAAGAATCTTGAATTATAAATAATAAACAATATAAAAGTACAACTAGTAAATGCTCAAGACTGCCATGTCTCTTAATATAATAATTAATAAAATATTATGCTATTCTATAATTATATATATTATAGTTTAATAGTAATTTAGATAGCCATTTCTATATCTTTCGGGTTATTCGAAAATATGTGGTTAGGATTATAAATTTAGTTAGTTTGAATATCTTCTTGGCAGGTTTCCAAGAGTGATAAACTTACCAGTAGTTTGAACCAGGGAACCTCTATGATTTTTTTAATATACTTTTGTGATTATGCACCCTGTGTTAATTAAATAAATAAAATGTATTGAATAATGTTTTTATTGAAAAGTGACGTTATATTTGAGGAAAAATAAGCTAGAAACCTACAGCCTTTCCTAGGTACTTCACTCCATCTCCCTATGAAAATATATATTTTTTATTGTCGGCTTTACCGGTAAAATTTTAATTTCGTAGTTCATTGCTCGCAATCGCAAATCGCTTCAATCGCTTGTAGCGATTAATTCATAATTTAGAAGAAATAGTTTAATTTGACAATAAGAAACGATCGTTTATGTTAATAATAACTATGATTATTTCCACGGGTCTGTGGAACCTAATGTTGAGAAAGGAAATTCTCTACGCATTTTAATAATAATACTTACATATATCTTAATATACTGTAATTTCCAACCAACTAACTCCAATCCATTCAGTTTAGATGGCTGGTTTACGAATTAAAGTATCGATATGACAATTTCCTCCAGTGGAATTGAACCTACAGACGTCGCGTGTTCACTTAGACACCCACCAACTACGCCACAAGGGCTAAATTAGACTTGTTACAATAGTGATTTGGATACCTATTTATACTGTAAATATCATAAAACAATTGGAAACGTGATTATTCAATAAATATTAATACGAAAAAAAATATTACCCGCACTTAGCCGGGTAGGCAGAGGGAACCTACTGGGAAAACTCTCCGTTCCCCACTTTCCACCGAATTCTGGAAACATTGCGTGTTGAGTGGCGGAACTTAACGTCGCGCAACTGCTTTTACACAGGAGCGCCCACTATCATCATCTATATTAATAATATCTTCCATTATATTATTAAAATATATCACACAATTTTAAATTTTAAAAAAACTAAATGTTTTTCCATGATTTACAAAAAGCTTCAAAAGTGATTTCTAAGTATAAAGCTTCATTCAGACTGATAGTTTTAACTGAAGATGCAATATTAATATTATATATCCTTTATATAATTATAAAACTTTGAAAAGAAAACAAGATTATAAATTCTTAAGCCACACGTGTGTTGAACGTCAAAAAAATCAACTGCAATGTTATTGTTCTGTTTTTGACTTTTAAAATAACCGTCTCTTGTCATTTTGTCACATCATCAACTGTCAATAGACATTTATCTTCTTAAAATAAAAATCCTTAAAATCGAAGTTTTACTAACACGCCTAAAAGCCATAAAATAAACAATCAATCAATTGGAATCGAAGAAATTGAAAGTTCAATGAAATAAGAAAGCGACTAAGATATTTTCCATATAATCACTCTCTTCTTAATTTTATATTTTTAAAGAGTGGCTAAATGAATTTAGCTTGATGAATAAAGCTGTATATAATAGAATTAGTCATCAGTTTAATAAATTACAAGACAAAAAAAGAAATGCAGACCCTGTGCTTTCTTACCAATCATCATTCTTTCTTTATAAATTCTGAATATACTTTTATTAAATTAGTGAATCAATTTTACATTTTTAAATATAAATTATTATAAAAAAGATACATTTAAAAATATAAAAAAACCACTCTTCCGAGGGCGGGACAAGGGTCCAAGCCATCGGTGGCTAGGGCTCCAGAGAGAGGAACCTCCGCACAATACGTGCCGTCTCAAGTAATACTGCCTTCTGTATCCGGTTCTTGATCCAACAGCTAAGCGATAGCCTCTTAAGGTGTTGGTCGAGGCTTTTCGCTATTAAACCGTTAACCGAAACCACTATCGGCACAATGATAGTCGCATTGACATCCCACATGGCGGTAATCTCATGGGCTAGGTCCAAATATTTAGATTGTTTTTCTTTTTCGGCCTTCACGAGATTTTCATCATGTGGGATAGTAACGTCAACAATCACTGCGCGGCGCGCCGCTCGGTCTACTAGTACTATATCAGGTCTATTGGCAACAATATACCTGTCAGTAATAATAGACCGATCCCAGTAGAGCAAAGCACAGCTATTTTCAAGAACAGACATGGGATTGTACCTGTAGTAAGGCACCTCCAATTCTACAAGGCCATATTGAAGAGCAAGTTGCTGGTGTATTATCTTGGCTACTTGATTGTGTCTATGCAAATACTCGCCATTAGCAAGATGAGAACAACCAGAGACAATATGTCTGAGGGACTCCCCAGGTCGATGACACGCCCGGCAGATGTCGATAGTGCCATCTTTCATAATATGTCTCTGGTAGTTCCGTGTCTTGATAACTTCGTCCATAATTGCACAGACAAAACCTTCAGTTTCTCCGAAAAGATCCCCGAACTGTAACCAAGATAATGATGAAACAGTATCCACGTCCTGGCCCACTAGGGCTCTATGGAATCTACCATGCAGCTCCTTGCTCTTCCATACAGCCATGCGATCAGAAGTAGTAAGTACTACAGGCCGACGTCAGTTCTCTTTGCCCAAGGAAAGAGGAGTAAGGCCTTTGTCAACTGTTACCACATCCTTGTGCATATCCACGTCAATCTTGAGAAAATATTCTCTAAGACTGCATACCTCGTGGTTATGGAGGTTCTTGACATTCAAAAAGCCACGACCTCCACACTTACGCGGGATATACAGTCTCATTACAGACGAACGCGGATGGTGCATTCGGTATGTCGTCAACAATTTACGTATTTGGCGATCTACGGAGTCTAACTCAGTCTGTGTCCATCTTACAATGCCAAAAGTATAGGCTAAAAGCGGCATAATCCAACCGTTGAAAGCACGCACCTTGTTGCCACCAGATAAAAGGCTGCCAAGCACTTTTTTCAGGCGGCTAAAGAAACGCTCCTTCACCAATTGCTTTATGCTCCGCTCATCAATACCCAATGCTTCAGACATTCCAAGATATTTCTTATAAATCTTTATTACTATACTTTCATCACTCATTCTTTCTAACCAACAAGCTGAACGCGCTCTTCTTCATACTCACCATAATATCCTCGTCAACACCTGACCAGGCCCGGTCGACTTCCTTAGGAGCTTGAGCTTGGCTTGGCTTGGAAAATGTTGATTTTATATGTAATAGTGTCTTCCCCATAACAGTAAAAAGATTGTGTACAGTTAAAAATAGACAAGTTGCAGATTATCAGAAATTGTTAAAAAGGAAAATATATATATTAAAAATAAGTAATTGTATATTAATGTTAAATTTAATTTGACCAACACTGTATTAAGTTCATTATACCTACTTTATTATTTTTATCATTGTCTGTAGTTGATTTAAAAAAAACAAATTCAATAACTTAAATAAATATATAAATAACGTAATAACGTTAATAAATATATAAATTATATATTTTTTGCAGATTATGATCTATTTAACTTATAAAAATTAAAATTGTTATTGTTATCTATATAGGGCTAGTTTGTCTTGTAGCAATATTGTAATCTTTAGCAGTTTATTTTAATTGTTTTGCAGAAATACTATTTGTGTAAATATAATTAAAATAAATGTTTATAAGCGATAAAAAAATGGAAGGTGTTTATTCGTTTTATTTCTGCATTTATTTTTTATTATTGTACCATAAATTAATCAGACTCTTTCAAAATCATTTGGAAGTATTATTATATAACCTTAAAAATAATACTTCAAAACGATTTTGAAAGAGTCATAATTCTGGCTTTTGAATAAAAATTTAGATTTAAAGCCAAATTTTAAATTTCCCGCAAATTGTATTTTTACTTCATTTCGGATTGAATGAACTGAGACAGACCCATCTACGTATTGTCTTTGTATTTTCATAAATGTTATTGTGTTGATGAATCTCACGTACTTGCATGTGATTATACGACTACACATTCATGCACGTGGTTTCACATTCACACGTGATATCTCACGCAAACACACACACACACACAGACAAATATGATCTCATATCTACAAGAATTATGAAAAAATAAAAGTATCGAATCAGATAAATATATTTTTATTTAGAGAGGCCAATTATAACTATTGTATTATTATGAAGGGAATTAAAAAAAATCCCTATGTGGGGTACAATCATGTTAACAATTGTTTCATGTGTTCAGTTCAGGGATGTTACGGATTATCCGTCATTTTCGTCTAAGGATATTAGTTTTTTGAGATTTTTTTTTCTTATTAGACCCTTCTGATGTTTATTTTCTTTAATTTTTTACTATTACTTAATAAGCGCGTTGTAGAGCGTAGTGTGTCGGATTGGGCAGAAAAATCATATATCCAAAAGCTTTATATCGAGTTCGGTTATGGATAATTTTATATTTCAGATATCAGATAGTTTTACTTACATAATCTCTATAACATCCCTGATTTAGTTATTGTATCAATACAAGGATTTCCTATAATACAGATTATCTTAATTTTAAATTGCTTTCTAATTTACAATAAAATACTAACAATAAGCGATAAAAATGCAATTAAAGAGATGGACAATAATATTTTGGGCTAATAATAATTAAAAATGTAAATAATAAAAAAAATGCTGAATTGTGTTGCGTCATATTATACTCTATGAATTATTTACCAGAATATAATCTACATCATATAGTGAACGCTAAATTATAATTAATTAATTATTATTATTAAACATTTGTTTTTTAACAATCTTAGGCAAATATGGTTTTTGCATTTATAAGATCATACATTTCTAAAGTTAATAATATCTGTACAACCCAATTACTTTGTTATTATTAATAATCTCTTAATAATAATCGAATGCATGCATGCAATGGCGTAGCGAGCTTACCTCGCGCCCGGGGCAAAATATGTATGTTTAAATAGTTTTGCGGACTATTTGGCGCCCCTTTATGAGCGGCGGATGCCGCCCCTTGCCCCCTCCCCCTCATTACGCCACTGGTCGAATGACATATTCAATCTCGATAATTGTTTTTGTATTAATAATAATCTGTAAATCAAGTACATATTATGAACTGATAAGTTTATTATAAAATATGTAAAATTATTCAGTGTGTAAATCTTAAAATATTGTTTAAAATAGGATAGATATGCAAATACGGCAGAATTTTAAAAAATCGTTTAAAAATACAGAATAAAAAAACTAATTTATAACTGATGTCATAGAATAGCTTAAAATAAAGTAATTGGGTGAAACAGATAACGTTTAGCACAGGTTAAATTTAATATTTATACCAAATTCTTCACATATATTCATTCCCTTATTGAGAAGTAACAGAAATATCATTTATATTTATTTAAAATAACAAATATGGACATTTACAGCACCATATTGGATGCGACATATACAATTTTTACACGAATTAAATGTATTGACATTTTTAATTATATTCTATTTAATTTAACTTGAATGCTACGATTTTGAATAAATCTCTTGAACTTTTCTATGTCGTTGTTATTATTTAACCCAAAATCTCCAACTCGTCTGTAAAAAAAAACAAATTATTAATTTAAAAATTAATACTAATATTATTAGTTATTGAGGCCAGTTGTGGTGCAGAGGTACAAGAAAGCAACTGTAAGCGCAACAGATTGTAGGTTCGATTCCCACTCGAAGAAATGACATATTTAAGATTTTTATCTCCTCATTCTAGTAACGAGGCAAAGTGCGGCGTTGAGTTTCGCCCCTCAATACGCAATAGAATTCAACGAAAAGTAGGGAACGGAAGTGAACAGAAAATCTTAGCACTAGGTGCTATGTGCAGGATAGAGCGTGAAACTAAAAAAAGCTTAAATAAGTAATGTTATTAAAAGTTCATAGGCCGTTGTGGTACAGTGGGACACCATGGTTGTGAGTTCGATAAATAATTATTCGGGAAAATGAATATATTTTCATTTATCTGCTCTAATATGACAGAAAATGAAAATCGGGTCCTCTGAACCCTAGTCGCGTGAATAGGCAACATTAAATAATATGAGCAACTTATTCATTGATTATTATTTTAAACATAGTAACGGAGTGGTGGTAACTCATGGCTATTATTTACTATTATACAAATATAATGTAAACGCGACAAGTTGTGGGTGCGATTGCTACTCGTGAAATAAAATATTTAATATTTTCATTTCTTCGTAACCTTCACAAAGTGGCAAACGGAAGTCTCTGAATAGGGAACGGACTGTTCCTAGGTTCCCTCTGCCTCCCCTGCTATGTGCGGGATATAGCATGAAGCTAAAAAAAAATCTAAAATATTCGTTGTATTTAAATGTTGTAGTTATATTCAACAGTAATGTTTAGTAATAGTAACGTATTTCTAGGTAATAGAGTTAACGGTACTTAGGTTACGGTTAGTGTGCATTATTCTTAAGTAACGTATTTCTTTGAAAAAATAACTTTTTTCATTTTTGGCAATATCTTTTTTTAATTGTATTAGGCTCTTATAGAGTAGTTAAAGCTGTAGTTTCATTTAAAGTGGTGATGACAAAAACAACCTGTATAATGTTATTATAATCCACTAAAGAACCAAAACAACATTATTGCAACAAGTTGAATTGAGAACACTGGCATCTTATACAAGATGGATAACGTAATATGACAGCCAGTTTAAAAAAAAAAACTTAGCCACTTTAAAAAGAAACCTTAATTTTTTTTATTAAAAAAAACATTACAGTAAACTTTATATAAATACCGGAGTTCGCGCTGTCTCAGTCATTGCGTGTAACCCGACGCTGCAGCAGCGCCTCGGCCAGGTCGTGCTGCAATGCCGCCTTCTGCCGAGCCACATTGGCTGGTATTGTTGACCGGAGACCGTTCACTATGTCTTTTGTTTTGCCTGTGAATTAAAAGATTTGGGGTTATTAAAATTGTTTATTTCTTTTTTTTAAGGTTTACCTTGTATCCCGCATACAGCAAAATGGACAGAAATAGTATTCATTTAATTTTCTAAACAATGCACGTTGAGTAATGTAATTGACAAACTAACAAATTACAACGGAAATGACACAACAAAGAATGAACAACGGAAATGTTACAACGGAACATTACAAAGGAAATGTATTTAATCCTCTTAGCAGGAATCAAATAACCGTCACTTGACAGTCACTGTACCATTGAACTACCATGGATGTTAGATGATGAGAACTAAGAAGTATGGACAGAACTAAGGAATAAAATTAATACAAAATTTTATGTAAATTAATAAATGCTTTAAAAAGCTGGTGATTAATATATTGGATATAAATTAGGTTATATTTTAATAGCTTCATATCTAATGGCTCATAGCAGGGTAGGTAGCCTTTATAAACTGGGGTTGAACCCACATAATATGTAGAAGTAAATACAGACGAATATTAAAAAAATCGAAGTATTAAATGACTTACCAAAATAGATATCATTCAAAGTATTTCTAATTTTATTTTCCATATCCTCAACCATGCGACCAATGTTGGCAATGTGTGGGGTTACATCACTCACTGCAGAGTCTTGTTCAGCCTGAAAAGTGAAATTATTTACAAATTTTCTCCTACTTTTCGCCTTAGTGTACTAAAGGCATTGTGTATTGAGTGGTTGAACTAAACGCCGCGCTTTGCCTCTATACCAGAGCGAGCGAGAATAAAAAAAATAAATATGGCCCGCGAGTAGGAACCGAACTCACAATCATTGTGTATACAGTTGCACATATTACAGTTTGTACCCACACTTATGCCACAATATCCTTAAGAAAACAATTACATATATCAAATTATTAGCGCAGTAGGCAAAGAGAACCTAGTATTAGGCCACTCTGCTAGATTTAAAATAATTATTATATATTGTCTAAAATGATAATGATCATGCAAGTAACTGAGATGAGAAAATAAATAATAGTGTTGTACAATCAGGCAAAGCCATGCGAAGGCCATTGCTTCAATATATTTTACATTTAATTTTGGTAAACGAAAAAACATTGAACTAATATGAATTCTCAAATTTAAAATTTTTGCCTACATATACTTGTGTACATGTACATCTTCAAACAACATACAATAAATAAAACTATATTGTTATATGTTTATTGAGGCTAGTCAGAATCTATTACTTGATATAGTCATAGTGTGTCAATTAAACTATAAAAAAACCATGAAAGTTTTAGTATAACATAGGTCCGTAGGGTAAGCAAAAAACCAATCAGGTGCATTGATCAACAGCAATCTAACGACTGAGTTAGATATTCACTTACGTCAATAATTGTTATTAAATATTTCCATATATACATTAATAATTCCATATAATAAAATTTTATGTAATACCTGTCTAGTAAGACTGCCACCTAGATTCATAGTCCCACTGCCTTCCTTATTTGTCTGCAACCACAACATAGCTGTAGAGGTCAATTTATAATGGGCATTGCGACCTGAACTCTTCTCAACAACTTCCACCACATGTATGGAGTCCCAGCATCCTTTGATTTTTTGGGAACCATCACCGGCTTTCTTTATAAGGATCACTCCTGTAAATCATAAGCTTTTAGTAAACAAGATACTATGATATGAAAATTTTGTAACATATGGTATATTAAAAAAATTAAATCAAATCTATTTTATATTATGATATATTTATTTGTTTAAAAATTGTTTATTTTTAGTGCATTTTTAATTATTCAAATGAAGTATTGTTATAAGACATTAACATATTAAAAGTATTTTGGTTCATAATAATATATAAATATTAAGTTAACCTGCAAAGCCATGATCCATATCCCACAAATACACAGAGCTCACACCTCCTTCAAAATACATTTCTCTGTACTGATCAAAGGCATGATTTGCTTCTATTTCCAGCTTCCTTAGCCTTTCAGATGGCATGGACCCATCTTCTAATGGAGGATCGTAAGTGTTCGACCATGGTGACCTGTACGAATCTCCATCACGATTGTAATCGCACAATAAATAATCTTTTCCGTTATTACGATCCTGTGCAATTTTTAGCGGTTGGTCGACCGATGATAACAAGTCTTCACATAAACTTGGTACTAGGTCAATCAAATCCGTCAAATTTTTCTCAATCTGTTGAGGGGGCAACCTTCTCATCAAATCAAGAGCACAGTCCATTTGTTGTTCTGTCTGTAATAAAACATTGGGTTTATAAATACAAGATATCATAAATGGAGCAAGTATTAGTCATCATAACAAATATTTCATATTCTCGTTAAGAAATATGGGATGATTGTATACTGTTAACTTTACCATGGTTTAACTTAAACTTTACAAAATAAAGTTTACAACTAAATGTTGGATTTCAAAACAGTCCTAGATTTTATCACGATATGCAAAAATGTAAATCGCTAATCTGAACTTAGATGAAGTTATTAATATGACATTTAGTTCAATGTTGCTTTCGTTCAAAAATACACTATCTATGTAACATGACTCAAAATAATTATAATATATAGAAACTTCAAGGTGTGCAAAAATATTTTACCACTGTTACTGCTATACCGTTGTAGATCAATATAACGATTAAAATTGTTTAAAAATTATTTAAATGAATAAGTCGAAATCAAACAATAGCTACGTCACAGGGAGTTTCATCAATGTTGTCATTCTTATTGGTTCAGTGACGGTTTCGACTAAGTTATTTGCTGTCTTTGTCATTTTCAAATTAAATACGTTAAAAAGAAAAGGATCGTCATAGTTCTGTAAGTTCATCTTGAACTAATATATTTCATGATTTTATCGCGGCTGTTTCCATATCCTGTAAACTGTCAGTTTGTCAGGCCAATGTTGTTGTGTCAAACTTTTTGTTGATAGAACTTTTTAAATATATAGGTATTATAAAATATATATTTTTAATAATTTATAAATGGAATTTTACTGTATATAATGCCAGTGATATATAATAACTGTTTATAATGTTTAATTCTGACAAGATTTCTTTGTGCTTATTCAAATGATTCATGATATGGGAATGCTCGGCAACATAACACTTAGCGACTATATTACGTGCCCAAATGGGAAGTAATTCACATAGCCAAAAGGCCATTGGGCTTATACAATGATAATTTATTAATGATTGATTCTTATTTATCAACAAGCATTTGAATAGGTTATACAAAGAAACCTTACTGTAAATGTAAGATATTAGATCAGAGATTTGAATTGTACTCTGACATTTTATGTATTTCATATTTGTAAACCTTGTCAAGCTATGTAATAAAAAT
Organism: Heliconius numata; assembly: GCA_016802625.1. Lineage (NCBI taxonomy): Eukaryota > Metazoa > Arthropoda > Insecta > Lepidoptera > Nymphalidae > Heliconius > Heliconius numata. The sequence goes on along the minus strand of JAEBDU010000045.1, from coordinate 176,533 downwards.
ATTTAGATATTTAAATGAAAATTACAATAACAAGTGCCTAAAATTGTTTCTTATGATATTTCAGATAAGTCTGTGCCAAGTAAATTTGTCATGATGCCGACTCAACTAGTGGGGCAGGATAACCATGTAAATGATGTGAGAGTGAAAACTGTGTACAGTGGTGATGTGTTCATCACATACATTAACCATAATATTACATTGGAGGAGTTCACTCAAGAAATGATGGCCATATGCCGTTTTGTTCCTGATCAGGTAAATTAATTTAATTTCAACACACACATTCTTTATACTAAAGTGAGAATATTAAAATAATTAATTCCCATGTGTGGGAATCAAACTCCCAATTGTCTTGTTTATGGGCAGACATTGTCACACTGCACTACAATGACCCCAAACTTTGTTTGTTCCTTTTTTATACTGGAATTTGACTGGAATTCTTGAAAAGATTTTTTATTTTACCTAAAGTCAATGCCCTTATAATGTCATGCTTCGTTGATGTTGATTTGTATGGCAATATAGTGTACAAAAAATATATATAATATTTAAAGAACATTACATTTTTTTATATATTTTGTAATTCATTTTTCAATTTGTAATAAATTTAAAATATTAGTGATTTTCAATGTTAATTAGGAGGAGAATTACTTCAGCCAATGTTTACTATGCCTCCAACTCTTACTTGGTTCACTTATTGTAGTGATAATGAAAGAAAAAATTATGACTACATAGAAAGTGTTTATAAAAATTAAAAAAATATATTTTAAACAATTTCATTAGTACCAATATGACAGATGCTTTAGTGAAACAGGGATACAAGAGTGTGACCATAAATGCTGTAGTTATGGGTTCAATTACTATACAGGAAATAATGTTCTCAGGTTCAATCTGCCTTCTCTCCTATGTGCAGGATGCAGTGTAAAGCTAAAATAAATAAGTAAGAAATAAACAACTTCAAAATATATAAATGATTATAATAAAAATATTTTTCTACATAAGTAGCAAATATATCTATTTAAATCATTCTATGATATTGAGCCTCTCTTTTTTAATTTTCCATATCCATTGTTGATAAACCTTTTGGTGATTTGTCAGGCAAAGATTATTTTGTAAGGTTTTACTTTTCAAGTCGCTAAGTAATAAGTTTACTATAGGCATCATAGATGGCATTGACATAGTTTTTTTATAAATGTTATGTGTGTATATTTTTTATTAAAGAAAGTATTAAAGTGTAGTATAGTTTAGTTTGAAATGATAATATTTAAAAAAGTGTACATATAGTTTTGTGTGCAGTTTGGATTTGTGTTACTTCAATATGATCCTGTAATATCTATTGGGAATCATACCCACAACCATTGTGTGTACAGTCAGAAACTGTGCTGCTGGCCCACAGCCTCATTTTTGTTATATATATGTTGGCTTTCATTATATATTAAAACCAAGATATTTTTTTTATCCTAGGTGTTCACAATGAAATGGGTAGATGAAGAAGGAGATCCGTGCACAATATCAACTCAGTTGGAGCTGGACGAGGCCTTGCGTCTGTACGAGCTGAATCGGGACTCGGAACTCACTGTACACGGTGAGTCATATGAATTAAGTTATTTTTTAAAACGTGTTTCTTTCACCACTCAACTTGCGATATCAAGGAAATTGAGTGAAAAGTGGAGAATGGAATTACTTAACACTGCATTTCTTTTGCTTATCCTGCTTGCTATATCTGCACATTATCTTCTAGTATTACTATACAATCAGTAGTCACCCGTTATTTTGTTTGCTAAGAAGTAAAATAGGAAGTTTCGGTTATTTTCTTTGTCGTAGGAATTTTGAGAAATCATCTCTTCTTAGTGTTCCCTTTCGCTTGGTGAATACAGCACTTGTGATACAGCGTGAAACCGAGAGAAAAGTTATTTATGTTTTTTTAAAGTGTGGGCAACGGGTATTATGGCGATGTTAATGATACAAGACCTTATATTCAACTCTTTTATAGTATATTTAATTTGGTTATTTATACGGTACAAAACAATAGTGGAACATAATTTCACAATTGCATTTGTAGCGAATAAATTCAGGGCGCTGATATAGCGTGTTTATAAAGAATATAATAAGACTTGTGCAATACCTCTACAAAAGTATAGTGTGGTAGGCAGATAACTTTGTGTTAAGTGATTCTGTCCCGTTAAAAGATTAGGTTGCTTAATTGTAGAGATAGCTATCAGATTAATATAAAGTTTTCCTTAATCTTTTTTTTACACAGAAGTAGGGTGCAATGTAAATATGTTTTTTACAATAAGGTACAAATTATCATAAAATATTTTTACGATAAATATACAATAGCACTTGCTTTGTTTCTAACTCTATAATTAAACAATCTTTCAATAAATGACTTTTGCTTCTTTATATGCATACAAATGTTACGACATTATTCAGATCTATATTATAACTTTGATTTGAGTTTCCAAGAAAATTGAAGTATCTATAATATTTAATTTCGGATAACGGCGTCGACTTGTCCATTACCATAAATGAATAATTTATTTGCAAGTAAATAATTTATTCGTGATTCAGATTTGTCCACCGAATGGAACATTAAAAGCTACACGGGCTACGTTATCAAGGCTGTCCGTATTACGTACTTATCGGGCGTTTCGCGTGAAAATACCTATATCCAATGTTTACCCGGGAGGGCATTGTAGATTTTCGCTATAAAATCCTTATCTGGCCGCATTGCGAATCCGGTCGGACGCTATTACCATATTCAGATTGGTATTCTGTCGGCGACGTTCCTCTCCTTTTTTCACCAGAACCCTGATCACGCGTATTCAGTCACGTCCAATGGGGATTCTGTCCCACTAATAAGATTTTTTCTATTCCACTGATTGTTTTAGTATTTTTTCGTTCCTGAATATGCATCGATGCTAATCGCCTTACAGTTTTTGCGTTTTTTGTATGGAAATTATATGACAAACGTTATTTTGATCTATTCATTTCTCCGAAATACCTCTAGATTGATACAGTACCCTTAATAGAAGCGTATATATCCCAAGAGGATTTAGGAGGGTAGTTGGAGGGAAGTTTGAGCGTTCCAAACCGAGAGTAAATAAAACAGGAGCGCCCCAAACTTGTATGCAAACAGGGGCGGAGGAAGTCGCTCTAATAAAGAACAAACATTGCGGAACGCTTTGGCGCCCAACGTGGGCCAAGTTTGCTCGGCGACGCTTGTAGCTGTCGCTACGTAATTAGGGACATTTTAATTAACTTTGCGAGCGTTATGAACGCCGATTTGAAATCCTATTTGTGTTAATTGAATATGTGGCCCGCGTGTTAAGCCGCCTTTGTTTGATATTATTCATTAATTCGTTCGCTCTGCCAGTTTGGTAATTGCTTTTCTGTCGGCGACCTGGAACAAAGCTGAAAGTGCTTGGGTTCCATGAATTCAATACTCCAAATGCTTCAAAATAAGTGGGGACGGCTATTATTTGATTTTTTTCAAGTCTCTCTCGAATTTCGGCTGGATTGGCGGCATTGTTTTGTTGTGTTTGGAAAAAATCGTTGAAATGACTATGGCAATTCGACTAACGAAAATACAGCCTTTAAAATTTCTACCATTTACTACATTTTTCTATAGAATTTAAATAAAAAAATATCTTAAACTCAATTTACTTTTTAAACATATTATGTTAATATATTGTCAAAAAGTTTTTACGCGTACATAATAAGAAATAACTTTATCATCTTTAATAAAATAATAAAATCATAATTATAGATAAGCATTTCATAAATCAGAATTAATTAATCATTTATAGGCAAAATACGTCAAAACTTTCAATATTGAATTTCAATTTTCTTCAGCTTCTGTTATTCTCGCTGTGAACATTTTTGTGGTTTTATTTGCATTTAGTTTGAAACGTAAGGCGTAACTAGTCCCAAGGCTTTGTGGAAACAAATACTCGCACGACTTCGTTATACGCGAGCTTTGAATATCATTACGTACAATCATGAATGCGATTGTTGAGCCTTGTAGAAAACTCTTCTTCTGTGAAATTTCAGAAATTTTGTTTAACTATTTTACTTATTCTTTTAAGTACTACAGACTATCGTCTAGCTTTAATATACAATTAGTTGTCGCCTGCAACTTTTCTTGTAACGTAAAATGGATTTTTTTTTTCGTTTTTTCTCGTTCCAGTAGGTTATTTCTTAGTTTAGTATTCCCTACACTCCCTTACTTACATTATATGCCAACTTTGTAAGTCCAATTGTTTCGTCTGAGCATCGTCTGTCAGTCACTAAGTTACGCATGTGTTTTATACACCTATGTTAAATGAAATATGAATATAGATTCATAGTCTACCATTTTATAACTTTATCAATTGCTACCATTAATGAAACATCATATGTCATTTTGAAGCCGTAAATTCTTTCAGAATTGAAGTTGATATCTCTTTAGTATCAAGGGAAAACCCCTGGCGGGTATGATAGGGCAAATGTTAATGTCAAATACATTCACAGCTATATTCTATTGCTAGTGTCTTATTAAAATACTAGCTTCAGTTTAGTGTAATGTTCGATACCATTTAAATTATGAACTCCATAAATAAATAACCATATCATAAATTATGCTATAATTCTTTAAAGCATGAGTTCTTGATTACCTCTCCCGTCTTCTACACTATATAAGTATTAAGACACTCCGTTGTCCATTTTCCGTTAAATTCTAGAGGCATCGCGTGTTGAGTTCGACGCGGAGCTCAACGCCGCGCTTTTCCTCGGCACTAGAGCGAGAAATGATTATGAGAAATATAAATTTAAATAAATATTTCATTTCCTAGAGTGCGGATCGAACCAACAACCAGTTGCGTTTACAGTCACTCACTTGTGCCCCTGCTTACGACTAGCCTCAGACTTAGTGACTGGGATCGCTTGAATGATTTAAAAATACGAGTATTTAATATTTTCTATAATATAATATAAATATTATACGTACTACTTCACATATCTCATATTTTTTCCTTATATTTCAATTATAAATAACGGCAAAGATATAACGATACGAGGGAGCGTCGAGTTATAAAGCATTTAATTGATTTAATCATCGACTCTATTACTGGTGCGATGCACTCTACTTGCTCGTACTCGTAAGTTTACTTTTGATGCGAATAATGATGCTATACGCCATTGTAGCTCAGAGGTACAATGTGTATTTGAAAGATATTCAAGAGTTAATTACGTTTAAGCTATTATAATTTTCTTTGGTGTGGTAAGACGTGGTCCTAAAAATATATATTTTTTGGTTCACTCTTTATCTGGAGCGGATAAGCCAGAGAGAACGGAGCGCGAAGCTCTACGATCACTGCATACTTCTTTCGCCTATGTTTTCATACATGCTCTCTGGGGGTCCTCTCTCCCGTCCCTGGGGATATATGGTTCCTTAAGGTGAAACGAGTTCCCTACTTTATCTCGTACATATTTTACAGACAAGGATTATTACAACTATTGATAGTAAATAGGTAAATTATTTATAATCATTATCGTTAACATTAAACTTTATGTTATTTCTCTAAAGACATAATTACCAGATAAAATATTACTTAATATTTAATTCCTTTTTCTTTATTTCTTCCTTGATTGTTTTATTACATACATATAAGATTTTTTTTAAACTAAATCTGTATGTCAGTATCAGATTTATTTGATAAAAACATTTTGAATCATTTTATTAAAAAAAAAAGGAATTTAAAGCGACGAGTAATTCCAATTTACTAAAAGGTTTTTGTGAAGAAAATGTATTCAAAGGATAGTGAAAGCCTTGCTAACAGTTCTTTGATTTGAACATGTGATTTAGCTGTGACGGGTAATACCATTATATGTCTAGCAATGTGCCGACTGCCGACATCCGAGCACGCTTTGAACTCATACCTAAATCCGTTCATAGAATACAGCCTAAGTTAGCTCTCGTTGAGACATTCATCCTATGTTTCATATTCATACTTACAATGTTGGTGGTTGTTAATTTTAGATACACCGATGGACAAAATTTAAATTGTTATTAGAGAGATTGAAATGGAAATTTTTTATAGGATATTACCAATAATATGCGATAGGTTCGAATAAAAAAAAAAGTTCTTTTCCATCATAAGTTACATTTAAGACATGATTTGTATTTTAATATTCGATCAGCTAAAGACTTCTATTTGAATTAGCGACGTCCGCCATCATGCGGGCTACTACACTCCTTTGTCTCGCTAATTTCATGTCTTCACAAAAATTACGATCCGGTTCATACTCGATCACCGAGCGTGTCGCGAGGCGCGTGGTCGAACGCCGTTACTGACGAACGAACTAACGAAAGAAACTCAATGATGATGATGATGAACTTAGAACTAATAACATCGCCGCGTTATGTCAAATAACTCAGGTTATTGTTCCAAGACGAATGGCATTACCTATTATTTTAATGACCGACGAAGGCCGCGGCCGCAATTGGCGGCACCGCTCTCGCGCCGCGTCGCATGGGAAACGTTCCGAGCAGACAAACAGTGGCGTTGAGAAAATCTGTGCGCGTACGCGTGTTTTTCGCCGCGCGCGCCGCCGGTGCCAACTTACCAGCTCGTAGTGTCCGTAGTGTCTGTAGTGGTTGCGTGAGTGCCGGAATGGAAGCGTTGACCCCGTCGATCGTATCGGTGCGGACGCCCGCGCGGAGCTCCACCGGCGAGGTGATTTTGTGTTTGTTTTTGCGATGATAGCGACGCCAGTTCCTTTGTTTACTTCGCTATCTCTCTGATACCGCCTTTGCTTATCTGTCGGATACTGCTGAATTTCACCCGGATATTTCAGCTGTAACTCTCATTAGATATCCTGTTGAGAGGATTGAAGTGTATCGTGTTTGTGCTGCGCCGATAAATGGCGGGTGCAAAGTTTGCCTGTTCAGGATTAAAATCGTCGATGTTTGGATTGAATCGATATTCAATTGGAACGGTATTAGTCGCGTGGATAGGTATGTGAAACTGGGCTCGAACATTTATTATGTACGGATCGCAGTGCCACAATGAAACCACTCGTTCTGTTATCTAAACTGAAATAGCTGATGAGGATTTTATAAGAGGGAAGATTGTTCTTGTACAAACCGTACAATACTTCTTTATCCAGAACTTAATATGGAATATATCTTTGATTAGTAATCCACCTTTTTAGGTTTTATACAAAAAGTAGTAAATATCACTTCTCAGAGACAGCGAATGCTGATTTTTTAACTAAATACAACTAGTGCAGTGGTGCTATAACAAAGGATTTTAAAATTTCTAAGTTTGTTATTATGAAATTTATTTATATTTTTTTATATTCATTGTAGCTTTATAATCCAGAAATATTTAAAAATAATCTTTACACTTATCCGCTGTATACCTTATTTTGAATTTTGCTATAAAAAAATAGACAAAAAAGGACATAAATACATACCTATAAAATATATTATCTACAATTTCTTTCTATTGTTAAACCAGCAGCCAGGTTGATTTATGCCCATGACATCAGTTATTGTTAGGTTATCTAAATGTGCATAAAACAAAGTAGCTACAGTAGAGGTAGAATTGCTTACTATGTGACACAATTATTCGTCAACTGATAAACCAGTAGTTTGTTGATGTTGCATAATATTCTAATAGCACTTACAATTATTATTTTTTTATTTTATGAAAGCAAAGTAGGCAGAAGGAACCTGGGAACCTAGTGTTCAGACACTTCATTCTCTTTAAGACACTCCTGCTTTTCACATTCTGCAGAATTTTGGAGGCATTCCGTGTTGAGTGGCGAAAATCTAAGCAAAGTTTTTCCTCGTCACTACAGCGAGAAAGTGAATATATTAAATATTTTATTTCCTCAACTGACAATCGAACCCGCAACCTGTCGCTTTTACATTCGTACGTTGGTATTACTGCGCCACGATTGGCTTTAGTAGTTTGTTGATGTTGCATAATATTCTAATCGCACTTACAATTTGAAACTCAAATAGCCATTTACATATATAAATAAACATTAACATTTGCAATTTTATCAAATTATTAGTAAGTAGATATATTTATGTAGGTTTTGGAGTTTTATGTCAATTTTACAGTCTAGACTCTTGTTTATATTAAAAATTCGAATTTTGACCTTTCTTTTTGTGACTGTTAGTTTTTTTTTACTAAATTATGAAACTATGCTAATTGCATCCAGGGTCGTTATTTAGCATTTACCAATTTTTAAATTTCCACACCTAACATAAAAATTGTAGATTTAAATATTAGTGTTTTAATATTTAAATGGCTTCCTCGGGAACATTTATACCAAAAGCAGCGTGTATTACAATATGCCTTAAATAGTGTTGTTCATAAATGTCCCATTAAAATATGTTTAGACAGTGCCAAGACAAATTGGGTCAAATAACGTACAGACATATTTACAGTCTAACGTTAAATGTTTTAAAGGCACCTACTTCCATTTTAGTTCTCTGTAATAATCTTTCGGTTTGAGTGGCGGAACTCAACGCCGCGCTTTGTCGTTGTTACCAGAGCAGAGCCAGGAATCAAAAATATTAAAAAAAATCTTCCTCTTGCAGTGTTTATAAGTATTAAATTAATAAAAAAATAAATTCGGCGGATAGTGGAGAAGGGAGTGTCTTAACACTATGATCCCTCTGTCTGGTAGTAGATACAGCTTGAAGCTGATTGTTTAATTGATTTGATTATTATTTAAAATAGAATTGCTTAGAATATTTTTTACTTTTGTAAACATAGCCTTATAACTTATAGGCCAATATCCCGCGAAGCCTTGATCTCAGTTAGTGCATGACTCATATGCAGATGTGAACTGGCCCGACGATAAACTACGAATAGTTTGCTACATTTTTTTTATCATTATATTTTGAAATCATCTCGTTATATATTTCTGTTTTTTTATAATGATTCATCGTTGTTTTATATTAGAACTTTATGTTTTTTATTATGTGTTAAGGTAGTGAACCTACTGGTGTCCACATTTTCCTCTTATTTTATCTTAGTATCTAAAGCTTAGTTTTGGGGCTTGGTGACAGAAGTCATTTATTTTTTATTTTTTTTTGTTTAACTGCATCCTGTATTCTGAATATAGCAGGATCGGCAGAGGGAACATAGTGTTAAGACACTCCGTTCCTCACTTTCTGCCGAATTCTGGAGGCAATTCGTGTTGAGTGGCAGAACTCTTTGCCTCAATACCAGAGCGAAGAAATGGAAATATAAACGTAAATAATATAAATATTTCAGTTCCTCGAGCGGGGATCGAACCCACAACCACTTGTGCCGCTGCGCTACTATGGCAAATATAAGTCGAAAATAATTTAATTGGACCTCAATATAGCTGGCTTTATGCACCTTGTGTTAGTGACCTGCGTCTAACAACTGATTTATCTCGTTTTTCTCACACAAACCCGTTTGGAATCGTGTACAGTGCTTAGACTCGTATCACACACCGCCATCGAATCTAACCTGTACATTTAATATATATATATGCACTGAATAAAGTTACATATAATGTTCTAGACATTCTGGCAGAAAGTGGAGAATGGAGTATCTTGGCACTAGGGTATATCTGCCTAGTTATGAGGAATATTGATTTTAGTTTAGTTTCACGCTGTATAACGCACAGCAGGGTAGACAGAGGGTACCTGGGAACTTAGTGTTAAGGCACTCTGTTTCACTTTCGTTCTACAGTGTTGTGTTAAGCAAAGAAAACGTTTAGAAACGATTTATTTTGTTTTATTTAAATACAATTTTACAATTGCACGTTTTGTATGAAAAATCCATAATTATGCGTTTATTAGAACGAATATAATATTATTATGTTCATTAGAACACATATTAATTATTGACAGACATTTATCACTACTTACTGAGACTGCTGGTGCTGGTGCAAAAAATAAGTTGATATTTTTATTTTGTAAATGAATGGGTAATGTTATTTTACTTTGAAATAATTAGTAAAATGTATTAAATTATATTTTTCGTGGATTGTGTCGTACCTACAATTACGGATACGCTAGTAATTGAACGACTGATAGACAACGTTCAGCCAAAAAAAAAAATGGTAAAAGGTTTATAACTAATTTAGAACTTTTCACTTTTTTCAAAAGGATAACGGAATTTTACGTTTTTTAATTTAATAAAACTAAATTTTGAATAACCACGCGTAGTATATAAAAAAAATATGCAAAAGTAGATTTTAGTATTGTGCAAAATATACAATATCATGTGGATTTCTTATAATAGGTATATATATACGTATATTTTAATTTTGATGAAATGCTTAAACAATATCAGTGGTGGAATCAACAATGCGCGAAAACCCAGATTTATGAGGGAATACGTGAAAAAAATTTCAATTGAAAGAAAATTCAGGGCGAGGCGTCACGGCGATAACAAAGCGATGCCATTAGGCACCGCGATGACACAAAGGCAGCAATAAAATATATTATGATTTCTTTTTTATCTCCAGATGGAAACATGGAAATTTTGCTTGTAAAGTTTTTTTTTAAAGTTTATTTTTTATTTTTTTGGGTATGTTAAGATTGTCATGTAAGGAAGTACTGTTAACTCGATCTCTTTTTGCGATAGCAGCTTTGATTAGTCTTCAATTTAAATGAATATTTATATGTATATATTATATTTTTGCTGTTGTTATGTTATTTTAGTACCTAATAAGAACCTAACGCGACGGTAATGAATTCGATTCACACTCGGAGGAATGAATTGTTTCCATTTTCTCGTTCTAACAAGTCAAACCGCGGTGTTGACTTCCGTCACTCAACACGCAATGTTGAAATAACTCGCCCCATTTCCCAGGATACAGCGTGAAGCTAAAAAAAGAGTATATACCTACTAGTGGGGGTCTCAGCTTCCCTTGCAAGTTAACCTTGGGTTGTAAATGAGCAAAAAAATTGACATGAACTTGAAACTTAAGGTTGATAACAGTTTGTTTCCTTTGTTCTATTTCCTTTGCTATTCGAGCCCAGTCACGTTTTAAATATTTTTATATTGTGTAACTGTTTATTGTATATCCTCATTATTAAAAGAAAAAAACAACCAACATGCAATGCTTCCAGAATTCGTGAACGCCTTAACACTATCCCTCTGCATACCCTGCTGTGTGCGGGAAACAGCGTGAAGCTGATTTATATCGATAATAGTTTAATTTATATAAAAATAAGTATAAATAAGTATTTACATACATTTACATGAAGTATGTAGGGTTTTAACTCAAAATGTAAGTAAAGCAGTACCTACTCCAAATAAAACTTTTCAACCGGTTTCTGTGTTCATAAGAAATGTTTATCGCTTTCACATTCCACACGTGCCGAAACAGATCCTTTATATCGATTTAAATTATTAATATCGAATTTTAATAAATCGATTTAAGTTATTGATATCGAGTTTTGTTAAATCGATTTATATCACATGTTTACAAGTTGCAATGACACAAAATAACAAACGACTATAATATGTTCCGCAATTACTTTCACTCAAGGCCGAAAATTGTACTTTATACTCAATATAGCCTTTATTATAAAGGAATAAGGTCTATATAAATATAACATATTTGCTGTTCAAAAATGAACTTTATTGACTTTTAATATAATGGTTAAATTTATTTGTCATTTATTTCTGCATCACTTCATTTCCATGCGTGCAGTTGTCTCACTTTCTCTCCTATGGTATTTATTAGAGACGGATTCAGGGTTCTAGGTATTATACGATCTAGACTGTTAGGAGAAAGTCAATGTGCTATACGACTTTCTATAAATATACGAATTTTGTTTACATTTTGGTTAATTTTAAACTATAATTAATATTTTTTTCTTATCAACTCAAAATCATATATATATACCTCTAAATATATATATACTTAAGTCTTCATTATCCAATGTTAGCCTATTTAAAAGACATAGTGCTGGAAGGCGGAACCTAACGCCGTTTTGTCTCGCCAGTTTTTATAAATCACACCTATAAACGAATTGCTTTACATTTTGAGTAATTAATTTATAAGTTATAAAAATGTAGGCCACCGAACCGGTCGTAGGCAAGGTGATATGTATGTTATAATTTACGAGTAAAAAATTGCTTCGGCCTCTATCGAGGATATCCTTATGTAGGAAACAAAATGATTATGACTAATATAAATAAAACAATTAACGCTCACGCTATTGTGGCGCAGTTGCTATTTGTTCACGCGATGGTTATGGATTTGATATGCACACGGGGGATTGATCATATTTGAATATTTTTTTACCGCTCGGTTGGAGAAAAGCTCGGCGTTAAGCTTCGCCATTCAACACGAGTTGTTTCATAAAAGTTCCCACATTCCCTCTGCCTACCTTACCATGTGCGGGATACGGCGTGAACCTAAAAAAAAATATATTAATGATCAAATTTCAATCTCTAGTACTGGTTCTTTTGTTGATTTTTTTTACTAAATAAAGCTATAAGTAACCTTAAAAGTAGTATATTTGTTAATTTTCTGTCGCAAAATTAACTTTTTAATAAATTTTACTAATAAACATAGAGAGTTAACTAACTTTTGAATATGTATTTTCAAAACACAAACACACCTTTATAATTCTATTTGAATAACCAAGTTGTTGAAACACCGCTATCACAGCCTCTCGCCAACAAAGATAACACAATCTTTCAAATTATACCATTAAGTACTTTGTTGTGAAATATCACACAAATTATGTATGGTTAAATTTGGAAATAAAGTAATTACCGACTTACGACGACTCTGTATTGGTGATGTTTATATTATTGAACTTCGATTTAATAGGTATCGATATTATTTATTTTTTATTTTATTATTCGATAGTCATTATCTCGATAGAATTTACTTCTTATTTTGATTAATGTATTTTCTGCTTTAACTTATATAAAATAAAGTTTTATGAAATAACTAAGAGTAAAATATTGAATTTTGCGCGTTACATTTTACTGTTATTTTATTTTTCTCATAAAAATCGATTGTAAATTGTAATAGCCATTGATAATTTGAAAGACATGAGCCGAATCAGATAACAACTAAAATAATTATACTATTTTCCCTAAATACACATATACTAAAAAATATTAAATAAATATTCGTAGATTTTATGCAGTCGAAGCCGCGCAGAGACCGCTAGTTGGCAAATAAAATTAATCAATAAACGAGTGAAACCTCAGTGTATCCGTGACCTTTGATTGAATCTGTAAATTGCGTGAATCTATAGCTACTAGATAGAACGATTTTGTATGAAATTTATTCAAATCATATATTTTATATGAAATAGAAATATTAATTTCATTTATTACATAAGAATATTTCAACTTTACGTTTGATCCCGCTTAGGAGAGTAAGTAGAGAAAATATAAAGTGTCAAGTCACTCAGCCCTCCACATTAAATTCGAGAGATTGACTGGTGAATTGTGAAACTTAACGACGCGTTTGTTTTATTCGAGTGGGTAAATGAAAATAATTCATTACCCCGAGTGGACCCCACATCCATTACGTGTACTTTCTGATACTGTTCCACTGCGCCATGAAGTCCTTTATTTATTATTATTTGTTCTATTATTATTTACTTTAGGTTAGTAAAAAATAACGAAATCTATCAGGACTAGAAAGCGTAACGTCTTCATGGATTTGTGTGCCATCTTCAATTAAATGTGACATCAGCAATCAAGATGTCCTTTTCTTCTGTATCGCGGCGAATAACTCACACGGCTAATGTACCAATTTAGCTTCATACCAAATGTATTGGGTTGGTAATATACTGAGTTATACATTTATAATTAAGTTTTAAATTATTCCTGGTTACTTAGTATTCATTCTAGTATGATTATATAGTTTAGTCCTGAAATTAAATGAGGCCAGTCGTAGCGCAGTGGCACAAGTGTGTGACTGTAAAAGCGACTAGTTGTGGTTCGATCCCCACTCGATGGAATAAAATATTTATTTAGATTTATATTTACTCGTCTTCGCCCTGGTGTAAAGCAAAGAACGGCGTTGAGTTCCACCATCATCATCTACATTTCTTTTAAATCAGTCACACTACATTTATAGATGTGGTAATCTAACCAAATTGTATATAGATATATTTTGTAAGAAGATGGTAATAGCAACATCTCAGTGTTATTTCAATTTCATGATCAGTTCCTACGAAGTGATTAATCTAGATAAGAACAATACAATACAAAGATGAATGCCGTTATGAATTCAATAGGTTGTTTTATTTGCATGAAGTCACGAGATAAAAAATGGTAACTCTGTTGATTTATTACGGCGGTGGCTTCCGTTTGAATCATTTTATTACTGTTATTATAAAATTTGATTGGATTTTTCCTTATTATGGTACAAGAATGCTTGGAATTTCTTTTCTGTTTAACTATGAAAATTTGAAAACTTATAAAAAAAATAATTTAGCGGGAGTCGAATCCGCTCCTCTTGACAACCGTATTAATATAGGAATAAAATATTTAATATATAGCATTACTTGAAAAATTATCATTTTTAGTAATCATGTTTGGGTTGCAGAACTCGCACAGTAAAAATCTCATATCATAAATCTTAATACGCAATGCCTACAGAATTCGGCGGAATATGGGGAACTGAGTGTCTTAGTACTAAGGTTCCTTCTGTCTACCCTGCTTTGTGCATACTGTATAGTACATATAATAAATAAATAATATGCTAAAAGATCATAATATGCACGACACATTAATATAATCAGTATTGGTTGCAACATTCACTATAGTTTAATGTTATAGACGCGTAGGTGACATATCGCTGTCTCGGGAGACCTACCGACAGACGCATCTGTCAATCGGGACTGTTAAGTTAAGCACGGTTGTCAATCAATAAGGAACACAAGAGCCTACGTCATTGTTTTGAATACGATAAACATAAGATTTATTTTGAAATTTCTTTCATCTCGTGAAAGTGAAGGGTGAACTGACAAAAATAAACTAATTTTTAGGTGTAGGTACATTCTCATTTAGATAACGTTTAGTAGAGACATTTATATAAAATCAAAAATAAATTCAGCTTCACATGCATAGTGAACCCACTCCGTTCCCCATTTTCCGCCGAATTCTGGAGGCATTGCGTGTTAAGCGGTGGAAATCAACACGCTTTGCTTCGATATTAGACCGAAGAAATGAAAATATTAATTATTTCATTTTCATTTCCCCGAGTGGGGATCGAACTTAAACCTATCACGTTTACCTTCATACATTTATGTAATGGACTGATACAATCACTCGTTTTGTATTTTTTTTTAATCTAACAGGAAAATATGAAAATAATATTTGTTGTGGTAATTATAATATTGTTTATTCTAATAAACATATGTAGGTACATTTTCAATATTTTCTTCAATACGATTTTAAATTCGAATATATTTGTAGATATGTAAATTTTTATCTATCGTTCCATAATGATATATGTATTCAACTTTTTGTTTAATTTAAAACAGATAAAACTCAGTGTGTCTCTGACCTAAATATCTGCTGAGATAATTGGCCGCAATTGCTCAGGCCTCCCGTGCTGATTTAGACTAAGTATGGCGGCTCCATTCTTAATAGCGTATATTATTTTCACATCTATGTCCATATATATTCATATACTTATATTCTGTGAGACGACTACGACTACGATTACTTTCGTAAAACTCTTTTTTTCCTCAGTTTTTTTTTTGTATTTCAATACTTTTCGTAATATAAAAGAAACTGTGAAAAGTAAGAAAAAAAATGGAATTTGTACCGACGTCCTTGTCATGGACTCAGTGATGATTGCACATTGTATTTTCCACTGCACTTATATTGTTGCAGAAATAATCTCTTCGTTCTTTTCTGAGATAATTTTGAAGTACTACTTATTTATTTTTGACATTTTTAATTACTTTAATTTTTCCTGCATATAGTAATAGGCAGGCAAAGAGAACCTAGTGTTAAGACATTCCGTTCTCCACTTACCGTACGAATTAGAGAAATTGTGTGTTGAGTAAGCGAACTAAATGCCGCCAACATCATCACCAATACAATTCTCTACAATAACTTCCATGGACTTGTAAAGTGATTAATTTATACGCAAAACGCTATATTTGGCGTGCATTTCAAAAAAGTATAACAAATGGACATAAGTCAGACTAATATTTTAGTTTTATTGCGTACATATATGTTTGCGTATGTCGTGTCCGACGGTCATGGATCGCTAGGCGCATCCGGTGTGAAAATAGCTAACTGTCGCTGGGTTAGGCTGCCTACATACAAAACCCGATTATAATGCTTTTGATTTTTAACGTATAGCTACCTTTTGCTTTTGGCTTCGTCTGTGTCAAATGGAAATTGGTAGTCGTTGTGTATGATAATTGTTATACGACAAATCCTATACGCAGGAGATAACACAGAGTTACATTCAAATGTTATGTTCTATTATAGCAGAGGGAACCTGGGAACCTAGTGTTAAGACACTCCCTGTTACGACATTTCCGCTTCCCATTTTCCGCCGAATTCTTGAAACATTTCGTGTTTGAGCTGAACATTCAAGCTGAATTTTGATTAGTCATCAGAACTAAAAATATTAAATATTTCTTTCCCCCGAGTGGGAATTGAACCCACAACTTATTACCTTTACAGTAGGTTCCGAGGTTCCCTCCAGCTATGTACGAGATGCACCGTGTAGCTAACAAAATTATAAACCAGACAATAAATATAGAAATACCCTTAGAGCTGGTCGACATTCATGGAATGTAGATCAAAGTCACAAAAATAACTAAACAGATATGGCATTTCATACTTATTAGTGGAAAATACATGCGTGAATGAAGCTGACTATATTATTTTAAGTATAGTTTAAAACTAAAATGTTACATAGGTATATTAATTAAAATTAAGGTTGCTTTTTTGAAATGAAATCCAAAATATGTTATTAATTTTTACTAGCAAAATTTTTATCTTCGTGTGGGATGTATTGTGAAAAAAAAAATGTTAACCTTTGTGGCCTCTTACGTAACTATTATTCTCATTATACGAATATATATTTATGTATGTAATTCGTGTTTCTAAATTATAGCTTTTCTAATATTAAGAAACGTATGACATGGGTTTATTTTTTACTTTTAATTGAATCAGGCCAGTCGTGGCAAAGTTTCGATTCCCAGTCAAGAAAATGAAATATAAAAAAATTTCTTGCCTTCGCTCTGGTGTCGAGGCAAAAGCACGGCGTAAGTTCCACCACATAACACGCAGCGCAAAAAAATATTTTAAATTAAATAATAATTATTTAACAAAAAGAAAGAAATCTAACTTTATGGTTATTCCATTTCACATAAGAAACACACGCATCTTACTATACGCAGTCAACTCGAAACGTTCTCTTTAAGTAGTACCCGTGACAAGATTTTCATATAAATAACGTTTTTATATAACATTGAATGTGTTTCAATCATGCCTATACTACCAGGCTGTCAGGGACGAGATGGAATCGTAAACTGAAGCCTCCAGGGGGATTCCCCTAAAATGAGGATATTGCTAAAATAAAATGTTACTCAGTGTTTTTTAGGACGTCTTTACATGGAGAAATGTTCGGTAAAAGTATATTTACTTGAAAAAATGTGTTACGTTTTTATTGGTAAAACATTTGTTTTGTCGTTTTTTTGTGTATTTGTAGTCTGGGTACTTGTAACGTTATGTTTGTTATTCATATTTTGTTTTTTTATAGTGAAATCTTTTTGACGGTCTCCATATTTGAATATGTTATTACAAAGCGTTTTTTTTTAAGTTATTGCTAACCAGGAAAGTAAAAATTTATCGAGATCTCATTTTATTTTAGATTTAGATTTTATGCTTAGAGTATATATTTTTTTATATTTTGTACGCTGCCTCAGAACACGCTGCATGCTGTTTTTATATCTATGTAAAAAGATTATAAGCTTTTTCATTATTCGAGGGGAAAATCTCCAAATTAACAGAAGTTGAACTCTAATTGATATCTGTTGGTACAGGTGTTAGTCTAATTCAGTTATTATACTTTAATAACAATTAAATTTTCAATTATGTTAATAATTATATTTAATAATAGTAAAGGCCAGTTGTGAAAAAAACTAAACATTTAATATTGTAATTTCTTCGCTCCGGTATCGCGGCGTTGAGTTCCACATGTCACAAAAAACGCAGTGTCTCCAGAATTCGGCAGGATGTGAGGAGCGGAGTGTTTTAACACTAGGCTCGCTCTGCCTACCCTGTGCGGGATAAAGCGTGAAGCTGAAAAAAGTTAATAATTATTTAAATCGTATATATAATTGTATACAAACATATGAAACACACGTGATGTAACTATTTCACCTTGAAGCGACCTTGCGCATTTTCGGAGAGGCGGTGTTCTTGATTAACAAGACGATTAGCAACATTTGGATTGTGTAAATGAGGATGTTGTGTCTATTTATCGGTTTTTTATTATTTTCCGTTGTATAAAGTCTCCGTTTTCTTTTTTTACGCAACCATTCTTCTATTTCCATATAACATTTAAAATATTTACTATGTATAGCGATGCTTACTGAGAGATAAAGTATGTTTTATTTTTCTAATACAATAATCGTATCTCATTGTTGCTGATATAGTACTAGACAGTGATCTAAAAATATAAATTTGGTTAGTCATACCACTTTTTATTTCACAAGCAGTATGAAAAGCAGTATGAAACAAGTGGTTTATGTGTTTTTTGTGCCAGTTTAGCATTGGTTGCTTAATATTGAACGTTAGTATATAAATAGATTAAATTAGACTATTTAACCGTTTTATCGATCGTATTTAAAATCTACTATTTATACACAATTGTTTTGAACTTACGGTATAAAGACAATTTATAGGTAAGACATGTACCTATATAAATTATCATAATTAAGTTAGCATAATTGAATAATAATAATAATTTAGAGAAAAAGAATTTTTGTAATCTTTATACATTAGGCAATAAATATAGAATACAAAATGGTGGACATTATTATTCTTATAACTATTCTATTAACTATTATTTTTATTCCGCATACGTTCAAGAAATGAAAAAAAAATGCTTGTTAAGGTACGCTTTGAAGCATTTATTTAGTTTAGTTGACTATGTCGAAATACGTATCTATTTTTAATTCAAATTTTAAGTGTTTCTTGCGCCAGTTCATCACATGTCTTGGGCAGTAACTTTATAGAACCGTAAATTATTTAAAGTTAAAAAAAATAAGTCTGTGACTTCTTATTTTGAGTAAAATTATTTGGATTTGACTTTTTCTATAAAAATAATTGTAATTTTTTAAGCGAATCATATCGAAAATATCACATAATAATTTCACATAATAAATGGTTAGATATCCTGTATGAAAACACAAAAGTTTAATATACTCCCTTGAATCATTCTTCAGCGAGCCAAAATCGCTATCCGAGATTGCGTTCAAATAGCGTAGAATAATACCGATGAATTATACCGACGATTTTGATATATACCATTTTTATTTTCGATTTCTCCTATGTTTGGAATTCCGTGCAGGTTATAGAAAACTATTTAACTTTTCAAGCTATTAGGCACAATGGTACCTATCATAAAATGTACAGAGCTCTCTGAACGTTTTCAGCGCAGCAATGTCTGTGAAAGGAATAGAAATAAATTTTTACCGTTCTCAAGTTACTATAGAATAGACTGGTTCACCGTATGCCATATCTGGTACTTAAACTGAGTTCACCCGGTTTCAGCAAAAGTGCTCTTTAATTACGAGCCGTTGTCCATGTGGTTCATTTTTTTGTTGAATGATATACGGTTTTTTTTCAGGCCATCCACATTCTTTGACAATCTATTTGGAAAAATGTTGCATTCGTCGTTCCGTTGAGCTTAAATCGTTTTTGCTTCTGCGAAATCAGATAGAAATGTCAGTTAGAAATGATTATTACACTTTTTATTATAACAATGTTATTATATTTAAAATAATTTATTTGAAGCGTACAAAAATAAACTACTTGAACAAGATGTTGGAGAAACATTGTAGGTAATATTAGTGAATAATGTCGGTTTCCGTTTTAGAATGGAGCTCGCAGAACGGAGCTTTAGTATCTTTGATAACGTTTACGTGTCTGGTAATTTTATCAGGCGCCGCCGAGACAATTCCGCTTTATTCCTGGTGACAGATGGGATTTACCACCCACCTCACCTCACCTGGCTCGGTCTAAAACAATCCATACTTAGATAAGCTAACTTACTTTGAATATAAAAGAATTGTGCAATTTAAATGTAAATATACTAAACATTTTATTTATTTTACTAATTATAGACTTGAATATTCTTTATTGCACCCATAAATATACAAATAACAGAATAATAACAATATATGTTTATGAAATGTATGCAAAGGCGGTCTAAGATTATTATTAAGATAATATGTCTTATATATAAATATAATTATTTTACAATAAACACAAAATCACCTCACCCATATCTAGTGCGAAACATCAATAGTGAAATAAGGAATGCAGTGATGGAATTTATAACTCATCTTGGTACGTTTAAGATTGTGAAAATGATCGTGCTCTCAAACATATTCCGCGGAAGTCAACCGCAACAACAAATGACAAGTGAAATACCAGCTAACAGCCTCAAAGAAAGACCTTCCAGCTTAGTGTCACAAGGTTCGTTAAAATTAAAACAACGAACTAAAACTCA
>JAEBDU010000045.1:64124-155793 GCA_016802625.1 Heliconius numata | reverse complement strand
TTAGTGTCACAAGGTTCGTTAAAATTAAAACAACGAACTAAAACTCATGATAATATCAAAGAGACTTTAGAGAGTGAAGAAAAAACGAGTTCATTGAACAATGATAAAAGACTATCAAATAGTGTGGATGCCATAATAACACACGATGATGCCAAAACTAAAGTAATATGTAGTGCCAAAGGATTATTAGAAACAAATTTAGATGATCTATTCAATGATGTACAGAAGCTGGACGGATGGGCCGTCGAACCAAAGAGTTTGGGTGCAAGTGAACCTATTTTAAGTCTTAATGAATGTAATACAAAAACTATTAATAAGCGTGAATCTCTCGTGTCAGAGAATGACAGTGATGGTGATCCGACCACTGATAGTGATTGTATGGATGAAGCAGCTCGCGAGCAGAGGAAGTGTATGGGGGCGCGTCGGTTTGGACACATGCTGAGGAGGGTTCTATCACGGAACGGTGAGTTACTTATTATTTGATTGACGATAGAAATTCTCGTACCACTTTTAATTTGAATTTAACTATGTAAGAATAAATTCCAATAGAGAATATTTTCTCATAGTTATCAACCATCGAAGCGCCGCCCGACATAACTTTCTACCGCGAGTCCCACCGCTTTATAACAAAGACCATTATGGCGATAGAAAATAAAAATAAACGATAAAACGTCGAGGTTGAGCATGTTGAATTGAAGCGGCGTCGCTCATTTATTTGTTTTCAATTGTAGCAAATTGCTTCTGCCGCTCTGATTGAGATGGTCTCCGATCGAGGTGATCTTATCTCGTGTTGTACCCTAAATTGGTTTGGTGGCACTTTTTTAAGTGTTTTGTATCACGGTAGTGATGTGATTTTTTTTTAAGGAAGGCTGAATCTAAATGTTAGACAATTCGATTCTCAGTTTTTGTATGTTTTTTTTGTAAATAATTATTAAGCATGCAATGCCTCGTGAATTCGGCGAACGAAAGTGTCTTAATGTGAACGGAGTGTCTTAACACAAAGTTCCCATGTTCTCTCTGCCTACTTTGATTTATATGGAAAACAGGGTGAAACTAAAAAAATAAAAACAATTATATTTAATGTATCATATAACTCTGAAATCAAATTCTTTTTACTTAAATACCGTGTTAGTGTTTTTGCATGTGTATTTAAGTAATATTAAAATATGATAAGTAATTTTAAAACTAATTGGCTATGACGTTTCGTATTTGCAGCCTAATGCACCATGCAATACTTGAAGTTTTATTTGTTTTACTCTCACATCAGAGCCGCCGCCATCGTTCGCGAGGCCTGTTTATCTATTCGGTGGCATCGCAATTAATCATCGCGTTGATTATATGCTGGCTCATATATCAAATTCTGTATTGATAATGTATTAGTTACCAAATATGTGTAAATTTAAATTTAATTTAATCAGATTTCATAGGAAGTTTAGTGTTAAGACACTCCGTTCCCCATTTTCCGCCGAATTCTGGAGGCATTGCGTGTTGAGTTGTGAAACTAGACGCCGCGGTTTACCTTTTACCCGCCAGTGAAATTAAAATATAAATTTAAATAAACATTTCATTTCCCCGAGTGGGAATCGAACCCACAACCACTTGCGTTTACAGACACACACTTGGCTCCTGCACTAGGACTGGCCTCTACCAAGTATATATATTTTATTTAATTAAATTTGTCTACTACAACGAATTCAAGTGGCTTAGAGATTCTTTCTTAACTTTTCAAAACTTTCTTAAGCTGGTATTCTGCTTTTATTCAATTGCTCAACTTGCAGAACTCTTTTAGATATAATAAGATCCTTTTTATTTTATATTGGTTAGGTAAGAATTTTTGTTTTAGCTTCATGCTGTATCTCGCACAAAGCAGTGTAGGCAGAGGGAACCGGGGATACTAATGTTAAGATATTCTATACTGAATAAGACACCTCTGTTTCCCACTTTTCGCAAAATTCAGGAATTATTGTGTAATGAGTTACGTAACTCATCGCCATATATCCCATCAAGGATATTTTAGGTCGGCTTTGAATTCTGCCATTCAACACGCAATGCCTCGAGAATTTGGCGCAAATGGAGAATGAAAATGTCTTAATGTCTTAATGGGAAAGAGTGTCTGAACACTATCCTCATATGTTCCCTCTGCCTACCCTGACTGATATGTGCGGGATATAGCGTGAAATAATAAAAAAATAATAATATGAAAATGCAATTCACATCGTCCTCATCCTCTTAAAACTCATACATACGACATCGTCCCAAACTCGTTTCGCAATTAGTTAAAATAATCCATATAAGTAATATGAAAAGTTGTATCTAATGACTTTCGCAATACAATTTCGTGCACGAGCTACATGAATTATGTCATACATTTTGTCATTTGTATTTTATACATATTTCACTTCTTATTGTTGTCGGTACTGTTTTCGCGTCTAAGATTTATATTCGTTAAGGTTTGGAATATATGATACCGTTTTTAGTTTTTTTTTAATTACTTAAAAATGTTTTATTATTTTGTTATTATTATAGTGTTTTTTTATTTGTACTATTGTATGTGAAATTAGATATTTTGTAATTGAGTTTGTTTTTGTAAGACAGTATGGAGGCTCATATCATATTAATTTCGCACTCGCAAAATAAATGTTTTTTAAGGAAAAACCGGACTTTTTATAGGATATTTCAGCCGTCCGTCTGTTTGTCAAGACCATTTATTTTGAGATGACATGGAGGTTTTAACTTTAATTAATATTCATTAGATCTACGATTCCTTTGATTATAGAAAAATCAAGCTATGTCAACACAATCAAAGAATACGAGCATTTATGCGTAGCGCCAAGACCACCTTTATTCTACTTACAGAATAAGTATAGCAATTACACAGTTGAAAGTTTTGTGGGACAATTCGCATAGAAACGATTTCGTCTACATACTCATATAAAAATTACGGGTGATGATTTCGTTTTTTATTTACTATTGTAATAATGGTTTTATTATATTTAGTTTTTTCTTGTCTTATTCATATATATGAAGTCGGGAAGCAAAATTTTGAAAAATAGAGAATGAGTGTCTCTCTCTACTCTACTATAAACAGGCGTTCTCTACTATATAAAGTAAAACTGTGTGTAAAACTGAGAAATGTTTTCATCAGACAAAGGTTAATTTAAAGACCAAATTAATACATAATCTTGCAAATTTCTTAAAGATTACAATATATTCCAATATATTTATATACATATATTTATGTTTATGAGTATTACCATGTCAATTATATGTGACAAAGTAACATACACTACTAATTAGATTGACTGGATTTATTACCTTAATTATATCTCAATAGCTGTCAAACACACAAATAACAATGACACCCAATAGACGGATGTGAGAGTGCGTTGTTAATTATAATACATTACTCGTTGAAAGATAATTAAAGCGTTGTTAAGTTACGTAAGATGTATTAGCTGTTGACCTAATTTTTCAGTCTAGGTGATTTGGTCGTTTTTTTAAGGTTTACGCTGTATTTGTTATTGTTGACAGAACCTGGAAATGGGAATATTTCTTTACTACGACGTGAAATCGAACCCACAGCTGTTGCGTTTACAGTCTGACTCTGTGCCTCTGCACCTACGACCTCTCCCAGAAAATAGTGATCAATCTCTTCTAGGTTTTCTCTATCAGCTACTAATAAACTACTTTTTTGTAATTGTTTATTGGAAGCATATGGATACATACCTATATGTTTTCGATGAATGTTGTTATCTAATGTTTTTAAAATATATTTAGAAGTATTCATTTCTATTATATAACTTATATAAAATATAAAAAAAGTATATGTGTCTATTATAATAAGTAGTCATTACTTTTTCAATTTCATTCTTTAATATGCTAATTAAAATCTAATAACTAATTATAAAGTTAATATAATAATGGAATCCAAATCTCAGATACATTGATCAAAGTAGTTCTCATCACGTGACCGCTGACCGGTAATGTGGTGCTTTCACGCCGCGCCTCCGATACGGACCATCAGGCAAATGGTGCGGGCGTGGTGGAACACTCACACCGTATATAAAATAGTCATTATTACGAAAAATAGCATGAAAACATGATAAATGTTTGTTTTTCTAATGTTAGTGTACCCTATAGTGTTGGGCTTTATACCGTATATGGCGAACCGAAAATAATAATAATTAATTACGGGGAAATCCCTGAAAGTAGAATTTCATGTATTATATGAATTTCTTAGGATACAATAAAAGTAGCAGACAATTAAATTTGTGTCATTTTCTACAAATATTTTTTTAATTATTAATATACTTGTTGCCTAAGAGGTAATATTCATATTTTTTAGTTTAGGAGTAATACTAAATTATGATAGGAATATATTCCCTCGAGTGGGAATCAAATTCATAACCTATCGCACGCTTGTGCCTTTACGCCACCACTGGACTCGAAAATAATTATATAATATACAAATAATAAATATAAATTATCATATAAGATAACTAATATTAAACAACATTATTAAAAGAAATAGGTATATTTAATTTTAATATTTTCCTCAAAGGCTAAAAGGTTAACGAATAATGACATCCTTTGTTTTGTTTCCGCTGCACTGTTGACGCTACCTTAATTAGCCGGAAGGGGAATTAAAATCTATTTTGTAATTTTGTTTTCATTTCATTTTGTAATTTAATGATATAAAGAATATAATTAACATTTAAAAATGTAGGGACATTACCTTCCTTCTAAGTATATTTGAAAAATTAAGTTTAAATGTACACCGTCGTAGCGCAGCGGCGTAGCGTCTTATTGTGAACACGACGGTCGTGGATTTAATCCCATGAGGGGAATAAATTATTTTTATTCCTGATAGCAAGACAGAGCCCGGCATTGGAATACGCAATGGAGTTAGATCTAGATTACGACTGCCTGCTGTTCTTTATATGAGGTACCTACAGCGTGTTTTTTTTTAAATGTTAATATAGACTGAATAAGAAAAGGGTTAAAGTGGAATGCCTTATAATAAATTGAAGTGCAACGTTGCAGCAATTTACAATACACAAAGCGGATTAGCACCTCCAAACTAGATCTTTCATGGCACCTTAAGCCTTGCTCGGGGGACTGTATAAAGGAGCTCGCAAATTTGATTCCTTAAACCTAACTAGCATTATTTGAAACTTTTAAGAGTACCTACTTTGTAGATATTTTTTATGTAAACCATAATAATATAAAAGTTTTATATGTATTTATTAATTAATAGTTGAAATGAATATTTTTTAAATTAAAACCTATTAACATTCAGATTATAAAACTCTTTAAATTTTAGGATTACATTCACTTTAATTATTATTATTAATACTAGTTATATATCAATATTCTAATCCGTTGTCGTAGAAATAAATAAAGTTTTTATTTAATGTTAATAACAAGAAGTCGTCGTATTGTAGCAGTGTAGAGGTTGATTGTAAACCCAGAGGTTGTGGGTTCCGTTCCCGCTCATGGGAATTAATTACTTTAATTTCTTATTAACAAAACGTATAAAATTGGATGGTTTCCAATCCTGCTGCTACCTTTAAATTTTTATACGTTTTCTTAATAAGTATTTTTCTTTCCTGAGTGTGGAATAAAACTGTAAAAATGTTAAAGAATATTTTAATTTCTTCGCTTTCTATCTATCTATCTATGTAACAAGATAAAGCTTAATGAAACAATTAAACTACTAGTTGTACTTACAAATGCAATACTAATGTACTCGTAACGTGTCGTACGAGATGCTAACATCCATCTACCTTTCCAAAAGTACTTAGTGAATCTCCAAGGAGTATCCAACCAATATCTCTGCAATGTCAAAGGTAACTAATGCTTAGTTCCAAAGGCGCTGAGAGGAATTTGTCTAGCAAAGATCAAACGTCGCGACTGCCACCGTCGCCGGGTCTGAACGAATGCTTCGACAGTTTAAGTCATTTATCGTTTTGTTAGGTTGACTTTTTAGGTTCCTAAGTTTTATGCGGAATAGCAAGTGCTGTTTTTCAAGTTTTATTCGAAAATGATTGTGTTAAATTAACCCGAATTCAACACGCAATGCCTCCCGAATTCGGCAGAAAGTGGGGATCGGAGTGTCTTAACATTAGGTTCCTTCTGCCTAACCTGCTGTATGCGGGATACAGTGGGAAGCTGATTTATTTTATTTTTATCTTATTTAATTAACCCAATAACGTTATTGGATCCTGAAAATGCTTAAGCCTTAAATAATTAAGTGTTCATTATGATAGATTCACATTTTGTATTAAATTTCATACTAAAATCCAACTTTTACTAATAATAAAACGTAATACATTTTTGTACACCAACATTCCTTTAACAAACTAACGTTAAAAGTTTAATCATAATTTATAAAGTTTGGTCGATGAAAAGAAGAACACTGAAAAGGTATTGTTTGTAAAAGCCCTTTACAGTTGAAGCTTTGTTCCGAAATATATCAATAAGTCAAGAGTGTTTTATTGGAGTAGTTTTGACAGCGGCTATTGAAACGTTAATGATTTTATATTTGAATATAAATGAAGTATTTACTACATTTTACTGAGGATTTAGTGTTGTTTTTTAATAGGTAGTTGATAATATCTATGTTATGTTGAAAGATATTTTATTTTACAGAATGAAATTTAGTTTTTATTTACAATCATTTGAGGTCGTCGTGGCGCAGCGGCACAAATGTGTGACTGTAACGCGACGGTTGTTGGTTCGATCCCCCCACGTGAAGGATTGAATTATTATTCATTAATATTTTAATTTCTTAGCTCTGGCTCCAGGGCAGGCTGCAAGGCAAGCCCAGCGTCGAGTTCCGCCACTCAATACGCAATGCCTAAAAAAATTCGGCGGAAAGTGGGGAACGGAGTGTCTTAACACTAGATTCCTCCCCTGCTACTTGCCTACCCTGCTATAAGCCAATTACAGCGCGAAGCTGATTTATTTTATTAATTTGATTGAGAACCCCCAGTCGTCATGTCGTGGACTCTACTATATGCCATACGCGTTGGTAATTATTCAACCAATATAAAAGACGAAATGGACATAACATTATTCCTGTGTTTTTGTAGTATGGGTCTACTGCGATGTTAAAAATTAAGCTCGATTTGTATGTATTCTATGAATTTCTTAAGATCTAAAATGATGTAAGCTAGAACAAAGCCCGTTAAGGCACCATTGTCCACCGCCTAGAGCCCTAAGTGACGTTTCAGTGAGTAATCAGAGAGCCCAATCCATCCTAACAATGGGTGATAATTTCCATGCTCCAAGATAGAGGCATTCATGGCGTTTCAATAGTGGCAATCTCGAGAGTGGACTATCTGGACTTCAGCTATTGTGCCTCATAAGGGTTGACAAATTAGATTTTCTTTTTTCTTTTTTTTAATCGCTTCAATGAGCTTTTATAAGCTAAGTTCTTTAGAATATTTTGTAAGTAAATTTAATTAGAAATTGATAATTCATATTTTTGGAATCCATTATTTGTTGCAATAATACATGTTGCAATAATACATGCCGCCACCCAACATGTATTTTTTTAAAGTAACATACCCAAGGCGATTTGCAAAAATAATTATGTTTTTTTATACAGCTTCACGCTATATCCTGCACATAACAGGGGAATCGAACTCACTCCCACTAAAGTGAGAATCGAATCCTGCCCCTGCTTTACGACTGGCCTCTATGCAATTTTTGACGACTTACAACTTTTTGTATGAGTACAGCTCTTTAAAATATTTGAATTTATCAGATTAAAGCAACACTAAATTAAAAATAAAACTTGAAACCATCAGAAGCACCAGTATTCATTCAAAGTGCATCAAAGTGACAGTCAGCAATTAAATGCTCGAAACTAAAAAGATAATCGCATGAAGTGCTCCATTGGTACTATGAAGATTTTAGTCGGTACATTCTGGTCAAAGTAGTTAGATTCGTATATTTTCCTTTTTTTTTCTTATCTTTTCCCTTGTGTAGGCAGAGGGAAGCTAGTGTTAAGACACTCCGTTGCCCATTTTCCGCCGAATTTTGGAGATATTGCGTGTTGAGTGGCTGAACTCTACCTCGCGCTTTGCCTTGACACTAAAGCGAAGAAATGAAAATATTTAATTTCTTCGAATGAGAATCGAACCCACAATCATTCGCGTTTGCAGTCACACGATAGTGCCCGCCGCCATGACTGGCCTCAAGCATGGCCTTAGTGTAAATCTTATTTGTTTTTATTCTTGGTTATATGGTAATCTTCTTCTTCTTCTTAATGTGCCTCTCCAACTAGTGAAGGTAACAATCAACTTCGCATACTTAGTCCTGTCCCTGGCCAAATGAATCTAATCTACGGCGGTTTTAATTCCAGTCCATTCCTTGATGTTCCTTAGCCATGACTTAAACTATATGGTAATCAAATGTGGGCAAGCCGGAGACATTGTATTGTTGACTTTTTCTCTGTATAAATATTAACGATTTGACGTATTAGAGTCATAAATTATTATCTTTAAAAGTACACTACATTTTAACAAAATAATTCCTACACAAATGTGCTTAAACGTTGATAAATTAATTGCTTTCATACCATACTCATCGGTCATACTTATTAATTAATTTTAATTAAAGTAAATTAGCAATTGTTTCATGCAAATCTAATATTGAAGTTACGAGTAACTAATGCATAATTTTAAACTTAAATTAATATTAATATATTGCTAACTGATACAATTTCTTTAGTAGCATATGATTTTTTTACTCGACGGTGGCGAAACAGAAATGGAAGATTATATTTTTGCACTTACATATGTATGTACATATGTCCATTGTTTTGTACCCTTGTAACTGCTAAAATAGTTAACCGATTTTACTAAATGGTACTTGCGAAATTGTCCAGGCAGAAGAAAAAGTCCAGGCTTATATATAATGTTACTTTTAGTTTCTCTATTTCCTTTTTCTATGTAAATAAAGTATAGGATCATTATTTATTTTTACATCCTTTACTTTGCTGCTAGGCATGTGTATGCGTACCTAATTAGGTAATTCTGTTAGTGCATGCTCAGGAACGGGAACACGTGGAAAGTGTGTTAAAATTTCTACCTTTGATGTTTCCGTGTTATTTAATAGAGGTTTTATTATTTCAGTTCAATTTATTGTTACATATATATTTTTTCTCATTTTTATTATAGAATACGAAAATATCTATAAATTTAAAGTTAAGAATGCATTGTCATTGCGTGTAAAGCTAGACACTGTCCAATTGCACCAATACTATGTAGCATTCACTATACTTACAATATTAAAATACACTTGTTTTATCCACATTCCTCTTATATCTTTAAATGGGTACGTACAAAAGACGAGAACTGTGAAAATATTAGCTGTCCTTTGCCAATACTTTAGACAGGATTACGCGTTGAGTGGTGGAACTAGATACTACCTTTTTTCTTAATCCGTGACATATATTTATGATATATCTTTTTTCCGTTTTTCGAGAGATAGGCGAAAAGGGCGCCCATTGATAAGTTACTTCGTTAGTTTAGTAGTTTTGAGTTAAGACACAGCTTTCCCCAATTTCTTCCACCCAGTTTTCGAGACATATCACATATGATTTTTTTATTTTTGCATAATATACATACCTATACGAAATCTTCGTGGCGGCACCGCATCTTACTGTAAATGGAGTTTTGGGTCCAATTCCAAAGGAATCCAGGGATCCATCTAGAGGAATGATTTCTCTCATTTACCTGTTCAGCTTTGGCAAGACATAGCACAGCGTCAATCCGTAATATTCCGCAAATAGACAATGTCTCAAAAATTGGGTGGTGTGACGAACTGATTGTGTTTACACTAGATTCTTGATGGTCTTTCTCCCCATCATGCTCTATATAGGATAAGTACAACGTTGAGCGATTCCCATCATCTATATATATAAAATCGAAAGGTCACTCACTAGGAATCTCAAATTTTGCATAGGAGTTACTTATAGGACGTGCTCGCTAAGAAGGGAATTTGTAATATTCGACTTCTAAGGGGTTGTTTATGGGGTTAAAAGTTAGTATGAAACTTCATTACTACAAATGCTAGAAGCCTCAAACTTGCATGAACGTCACTAATAGGACGTAGGTACTCATGGAGAATGTAGGTACACAGAAATTAATAATAACCTAGATCACGCAGGCGAAGCCGCGGGCGGGCCGCTAGTGCTCTATATAGGATAGGTACATCGTTAAGCGAAAAAAAGCAAAAAAAATCATAAAATTGTACTTCACCAATACAAAGTGTGAAGTCACGCTTATTAATACGGTTTTTGATTCACTTTTATATAATGGTATAAACGGTATTGCTAATTGTCCACGTTTCACTTTCACCATTGTTTTTGACAAGAGACCAGCACTGATCGCTATCGTTGCTAATCACTTTTACAGTTATTCTATTGAGGATAGACAGTTGGATTTGTAAATAATATATTTTGATATAGATA
Organism: Heliconius numata; assembly: GCA_016802625.1. NCBI lineage: Eukaryota > Metazoa > Arthropoda > Insecta > Lepidoptera > Nymphalidae > Heliconius > Heliconius numata. Next base: position 145,310 of record JAEBDU010000045.1, on the reverse strand, counting down.
AATTAATATTTTATGAATTTATTGTTCTGAGACTCTTGTTTCTAAGAGTTAATATTGATAGTTGTTTTTTCATGTCCTTAAGTCTGTGCATAATTCTTGAAATAAAATACTTATAAAATAATAAATAAATGCTTTCATAAAAAAAATGTATTATTGTTTTTCACTTACTCTAAAGGCCGTTGTGGCACTGTGGCACAAGCGTGCCTGTAAACGCGACGTTTGTAGATCCCTTTGGCTATCCTGCTACTTGCGGAATATTCCACGGAGCTAAAAAAATACTTTAAAAATATAATTATTTGTATAAGAATACATTATATACTAATTCATCTTTATTGTAAGTTAAAAAACGTTCAATTACGAATAAAATAAGAACGAAAATTATTTCATAAATATATACTTCATATTTTCAAAATAAAAGAGTTCATAACGTTTCTTTTCGTAATATACGTTATTAGCATACATATACTGTACTAGAGGGAAAATCATTAAAAAGTAAATGGATCCAGTGGTCCGCGAAATAATCTTCCCATACTAAAGAGGCTCCTTTGAACTTCACAAGCCTTTTGTTGTAGGAAACATTAAAAATTGTGAACATTCTCCTCGAATTTAATTTGATAATTTTATTATTTCAGGTAAGTAACGCGACCTGATCTGACCTGAGGTAATGCTTGGAACTTCCCCCGAATTAATTAATCTGTTCTGCGTGAGGGAGATATGAAAATGTGAATATGGCGGTGCTGGTACTTAAATTTAAATCTGAATACACGGTGATTGCTTTTAATGAGACTAAAAGATATTTTAATTACGTGTTTGTTTCAACGAAGCGCTTATGTCGAGATTGGATTTGGTTTAATTTGTACTGGAACTGTGGGCTTGAGACAAAAGGTTAAAAAAGGTTTTATTTTATTGTTTGTATATTTTTTCGAATTTTTATATGTAATATTGAAATATGCGGAACGTCGTTCTATATATTCGTTATTGTAGTTATTCGGAAAGTTACAGTGGAAAAAGTTGAGCTCTCGCTTTTTCAACAGTTTTCATATCTATTGAAATACAAGTGAAACTATTTTAAAAAGTTCTCGTAGTCTATATTGCATAGAAAAAATATATTTTTCGTTTTCGTTATTAAATCAAAATGTTTAAATATTCGACGTGGCATTGAGATATGCCACGAAAATTCTGTGGAAAGTGAGGAACGGATTGCCTTAACATTAGAATCCCTCTGCCTACCCTACAAAGTTTCCAGAATTTGGTGGGCAGTGAGGAACGGAAGTCTGAACGGAAGAACGGAAGTCGGAAGTTTCTTAACACGAGGTTCCCTCTTCCAAACCTGCCATGTGATATGTACAGCTTAGAACAAAAAAAACAAAAGATGACTAGTGAGAATATATATTTTTCAATTTTTACAACACGAGTACAAAGCTCGAACGTCAAAAATACCATAAATCTTCGGAAGATAAAGTGCTTTTAAAAGTGTAAAAGTTTCAGCCGGTGAGTTTGAGCGCATTACGCGGCCTGCATTTTTCAGTGCAACGCCAACGCCATCTACAATGGGATTGTCACTCGCCCCTTTCATAGTTCGTGCATATTTCAGAAGGTTCCCGATGCGGCGGAAGTGAAAAGTTTATGCTGATTCGAATTTCATCTGTCTTGGATATTTAGACTTAAACGGCCAAAAAAAAAGTAAATTAGAATTCCATGTGTAGTTATGAGATAATGTTGTTTTAATCAAATAAAAATAATTCATGTATAAAATAAAGATATTTGTATTAAAAATCTACGAAATTGGAAAAATCTGCTAAAATTATACGAAATGTCTTTCTATAAGCTTAAGGTATTATAATGATTGATATTCTGAACTAAGCATTGACCTCTACTAAGGAAAATTAGGAATTAAAACTTTACAATCGAAGAGGTACTTCAATTTAATATTTTTTTTATAGTGTTAAAGTCTTATTACCATAAAATTTCTATTTTATGTTTTTCATTGAATAATTTTGAAATAGAAAGAACAATACAAGTACGCCACTCAACACGCAATTGGAATATCCCAAATGATGGAAAAGGGGGAAAATGGAGTGACTCAACACTAGATTTCCTTTGTCTGCCAGTCCGTGTACAAAACAAAATATGGTCAATTTATTTAAGTAACATATTTATTACAACTCCTCATAGTATCTAAAACATGTAATAACGATATTAAACTTCAATATTGTTAAAGTTTATAGTTCTTGATAACTAAATTAACTTTAACGTCTTACGTACTGGCCGTATAGAATTTCCTTTTGCCCACAAACTCGTACATTCCTTGCTAAGTGTAATTCCATTATCCTACTTGTGCTGTTTGACTTTACAAGGAATTTGGAGACGATGCAAACTTTGCCTAATCATATTCGACTGTTGTGTGCAGTTTTGTCTACTATTATTGTTATTGGTTTTTGGTAAATGTTTTAGTAGTTCCTAGGATATGGTGGTTTGTGTTGAGTTTCTATTCAGGCTTCGTGGTACGGTAGATTGTATTTGGGATAGGAATAGGATAGTAGGAATTTGATCTATAGTTGGGGATAATGATCATGTTTAAATTGTTTTTATTATCTCCTCTTTGGCAAAGTAAAAAGTGGCAATTTTTTGGCGGTAAGGAGGAAGTGAAGTGTCTTAATTCTAGGCTTTCTTCTTCCAACTCACTAAAAGAAGCCTGATGCTGAAAAAATCATTAAATTTTTAAGGGTTTTCTTTTATTTTCGCATCTACTATTCTAAAAGTTAAAAGTTAACCCATACTAAAAATAATGAATGCAATACCTCCCATTCTCGATATTTCACCCAGTTTGACAAAGCACTTTCAAAGGATACAGTAAAATATTAGGCAGTAGGTAGGTACGCCTTACGGGCGGCACAGCGCCCGCCGTGTCGTAATTTTGTATTTGCAGTTCAATAAACTCTCATATTATTTAACGCTCTTGGTACGTGCAGTCGTGAACTTTGAATTTATAGTTATGTGATACCATTTATACCTCAATATATTTGAATTAGATGATTGTTCACCTGGAGTTTAATGTTTTCATAAACTAACTATAAGAAAGACGTCATTTTGGTTATTTCGTAGGTTTATATTAATTGGGTTACTGTGCGTATCCTACACATAGCAGGGTAGGCAGAGGGAAGCTGGGAACCTTATGTTAAGACACTTCGTTCCCATTAAGACACTTTCGTTCCCCATTTTACGTTAAATTCTACAGGCACTGCGTGTTGAGTGGTGGAACATAACGCCGCTCTTTGTCTTGTTACCAGAATATATCTTGTTATGTATTATAAAATGAGAAGCTGAAGATATAAGCGAACAATTAAAGTTTTATTATTTTAATAAACAACAATTAACGTTATATAATTTATATTGTAGGTTTTTATTTTTTTCTTGTCAGTTCTGTGCTGTACTAATGTACATATTATTGTTGTTCTCTTCGTAGGTGGTTGTAAGTTTTTATTCATCTGTTTACATGTTTGCATTGATCGTATATCGACAAAGGAAAACAGAGATTCTTCAAATTACACATGCCTTTGAAACAATATCACGTATTTACAAAGAAACAAAGAGACGGTTATACTATTGGTATCATTTGATTTAAAAAAAAATCTTTTTATGTGTTATAATGCTGAGGAGATGAGGCCATTTCGTAGGATCTGTGTTGTTAGTATAGGTGTCCGAATATATCATAGAGATAGGGCAGGTATTAGCGAGGATTATATGAAAAGAAAGAATGAGTGATAAAAGTGCAATCGGGACCTGGGCCTTAAATTAGTCGATAATGAGTATGACACGCGGTCTATGTCCGCAGGCAAATTCGAGGTTCCTAGGGTACACAACTATTATGGTGACAGAACCCTAAGAAAACGTGTACCCTATGTGCTTAATGGTTTGCCTGAGGACATACGCCGCGAGCCAAACTTAAAGAGGTTTAAAATTAAACTTAGGGAGTATTTTTTGTCAACTGTTAATTGAACAGTTGACAGAAAATACTTCTTAGTTTAATTTTGATCTAATATAAATGTAATTTAAATCATATGTATAGAGATCCTGCAGTCAAACTCGCGAAGAGTTTTGCAGGACACAGCTTAAGTTTTTGTATTGTTAAATGGTAGTAATAAAATAATAAAATAATAATAATAAAGAAATGTAATGAAAGAATGGCAAAAAAGATAAATGAACGAAAAGTAAACGGCAAGAGAGGCAGGGCAGACCTCAGATGATCTTTAAAAACATAATATTGATCGTACTGCCAGAGGTCACGTAAAAAGTGTGAGGACCCCTCGGACGGCATGTGTGGAGAAGTAGATGAAAGTGAACGTGGTGTAAGTGGTATGCAGAGACTGTAGCTTTTGGTATTCCATTCCCTCTGGCTACCCCCCAATGGTTAAAGCGTGAAGCTAAGTAAGTGATGTATAATATGCATAAAAGGCTGAATCACTCTCTCTGTTCTTCGCTTTCCGCCAGATTAAATAAAGGGCATTGCGAATTGGACGGCAGAATCAAACGTCCCATTTTCTTTAACGACATTTTTTAAATATTTTTTTTATTAAATACAAATATTATTTCGAATAAGGAGATAATAAATTTTATTATCTATTTTCCTTCAAAATGATTCCCTATACAGTAATGCTATACTACGCTAAAATTCGTTTTACAAAGTTACGCGGTGAAATGAAATCAGAATCAGTTAGTTTCTGTTATTCTTTGAGCACATTTCAATGGATATGAAGCGAAGTTATTTCTCAAGGGGCGCCTCCATACATGCGTTAGAATTCTGTTTAATTTTCAGCGCACGGGAGCGCTTGTGGTCCGCGATGAGACTAAATGAAAACTTCTAGTACGAAAGTTGCTCATATGTTGTAATAAGGCCATATTGTGTTGGATTCTGCTAATATTTTTCTTGCTTAGGAAGTGTTTTATATACTCGTACATGTGTACGTAATAACGTCTGTACGAAATTGGGTTTAGTCACGGTAATCATATTTCAAGGCAAGGTTTTCACGGTTTTAACAAAATATTGTTAGCTTAGAAAGGAACAAATGTAAATGTAAGCAAAGAGAGAAGCAATTGTATATATAAAAGCTTATAATTTTTTATGGTGCCATTATCAAGAAACTGCACTGATTCCAGACATTACTGATACCAGACAGTTGTTTTTTATTTAAATAAATTTACTAATAAAGTTAAAAAAGGCAAAGAACGTATATCTTGTACCTACTCGCTATTAGTTACTTAGAGTCCTTAGGTCCACTAACAATTACTATATTAGTTGTAATAAATTAAGTATTAAACAAGCTTTTAAACGTAAATATAACTTAAGTATAAAAAAATATATAACAAAAAAACTTAGTTAATATATTTTCCTTTGCTGTACATACCTACCAGGAACACTCAGCAAAATTGAATAAGTTTTGTTTCGGACGTAGCAAGTTCTCTAATAAGTATGTCTTGATTCTTATACAAATAGCAGGAGTGAGTCTGGTGAAATGCACCACGAAATAGGTCACATGCATTCGCACTCGTGCTTGGCATCTATTGAATGAAAACTTTCAGTAAATATACTCCAGAAAACGCTGTGGCCAAATGTGTTGACGAAAAGTAACATTTTTGTTTGTTATTTTTTATATAGGATTTTTACTTCAAATTTGTACTTTTTCACACCATATTCACTGTTTTAATTTTGATATTCATTCTTTTATACATTAAATCTACAATTTTTTTATTAAAATTAATCATTTTACACTCTAAATTCGCCGTTTTAAACCTCAAGTTCATATTATTTTTTAACTTCAAATTCGCATAATTTTGCCTTATTTTAATAACTTAAATTATTTAAAATAAAAACTATATTTTTAACGTGAAAATTAAACCAACCTATACTGTTCTATTATTTTACCTCTATCCATTTCTTCCAATCCTCCTATTTTGCGCTATTATGCACGAGTCAGCCTGTAATGGTCCACCTTGCCTCGCAATCTCCAGTTTAACCGGTAGACATTTTTGTCCAATCCTCTATAGGCATGCGGCAGACTTGTCCCACTGTAGTCCTATTTTAGTATAGTGGCCTAATATCTATATCACTGATTTTTGTAAAAAAATGTGCTATTATATCGACATTATTCCACAATTCATCGTCAAGTAGTAATCGAACCTACATCCATCAAGTATACGCTTCCCAAATAAACCTCAACTTGATTCTTATATTCCATATAAAAAAAGCAAAGAAAACAATATAATATTGAGATAAAAACGAATGGTTCCAATAAATAAATTCACATGGGAAATACACAGCCGTAAACACTGTACGTTTCGTCATTATTCGATTAGAATGCGAATCCTTCGGGTAGAAAGTACGCCATTACAACGAGGCCCCTACAATAATAACTGTCACCTAACAGCCCTAACTAGGACTGCCTGAGCAAGGGATCTGACAATCCCATACCCATGTATATATGGGTAAATGGGTATATGAATGTCTCTGTATTTTTAGGTTTTCTTCCCTTATCTGGAAAGATGGTCGGAATAAAACTTGTTACATTTGTGCTACTTTCGTTGAGCGATATAACCCATGTCAATAACAGTTAAGTCAACTGTCTGTATTTGCTTCTTTATATAAACTTTTATAGAATTTCTTGTTTTTTATGGTCGTTATCTATAGTATTTGCTGAGATAGTGGAAATCATTAAGGTCATTAACAATAATTAAAGAAAGTGCAGAGTTCAGTTCCGCGACATGACACGTAATATCTCAAAAATGGACAAAAAGTGGTAAACGATAAATGGAAGAGACGAAATTTTAGAAAATAAATAAAAATATCTGTATTCTTTATCGTAAACAAATAACAATTATTGTACAAAAAGAAATACATGTTTTTATTTCATTTTACTGCATGTAAGCTTAAGTAGCTAAATGGCAGGAAGGTGGTTGGCAAGTCAAGGTCGAGAATAATTGGATCGGCTCCGACCCCATGCGCTATTGTCGTATATCCACAATTTATTACCTAAAGGGAAACGATAACGATTTCTCCATATTGTAAAGTAAACATTCAAAGATTTTGTTATAATGTTTTTTTTTAGCTTTAAGCTGTATCCTGCATATAACAGGGTGGGCAGAGGGAACCTGGGGACCTAGTGTTGACATTCCGTTTCCATTAAGAGACATCTGTTCCCTTCTTTCTGCCGAAATCTGAAGCCATTGCGTGTAAGCAGGGCGATGAGTTTCAACACTCAACACATAATGTCTTAAAAGTTGGGCGGAAAGTGGGGAACATGGGAAGTATGTTAATACTAGGTTCCCTCTGCCTACTCTGCTATATCCGGGATACAGCGAGAATCTAAAAAATAATAATAATAATACTGCAACATATCTGTCCCCGAATCTTTGCAAGTTTCAAAGTAGCGTCCTGCGTCCGTTGTTAAGCTGCAGTGTTTTGGCGTTGACCCAGTGGAGATAATTAGCTAACAGTGGCCAAGGCAATTTTATCTTGACACAGTTTATGGCCGGTACTAGCCGGCTATCCGTATTCGGAACAAAAACATTTGATTTACGATCTCAGCCCCTACCAATTGGCCTGAAGTTTACTGGAAATTATGAAAATATTTTAAAGTTTGTTTCTTTGTTCATTGATTGTTTGTTTTGTTGTAGAATTCAATGCCAGATTTTTTCGATATTAATTATATAAAGCTGAAGCGTTTGTTTGGTTGAACGCGTTAATCTCAGCAACTACTGTTTCTAAATCTGTTCATTAATTTAATTAGTTAATATTGTCAATATAATTATTGTTAATATTTCTTTGTTAGTCAAAATTAGTAAATTATCATCATCAAAAATCAAATGATTTTAAGATACCGCGTAACTACGCAGTATCTTTTTGTCTTTTTACTGTAGTAAAAATTGAAAGTGAATAAATGTGCCTAGCGTTTAACAGGCCTCTTGTATTCCCATCGACGATGGGGCCTTTATAGAATATCCGCGCTCTCTATACAAATTATATTTTCCTGATCGAAAATGGAGCTCAAATCCCGGTCTTAGGAAGTCACAATATGCTTTTGATGTTACTTTTCTATTGCTGTAAAAGGAAATGTTGGAAAAATATACGTTTACATTATAATATTTATATAGGAAAGTGGTATTGATTTTTAGTTACATTTATTTATCATTTCCGTAATATAATTTAGTTTTTCTGATATGAGGTAATAATTGGTCTTAATTTGAGGCCAGTCGTGTCCAAACAAGTGTGTAGCTGTAAAACGGAGAACGGAGTGTTTTAACACTAGGTACCCTCTGCCTACCCTACAGTATGCGAGCTGATTTTTTTTAATTGGTCTGAACTTAGATATTATCTTTTTAAGTTTAGACATTAAGCTATCTAAAATATCATCACGGCTAATGTTATCGTATTTTAATTTCCCTTTCATTTTAAACTTTCAGCCAAGTTACATTACATGTAATAAAAGTTAAGCTGCTCTCCCAAGTTGGCAATGTCTTTGTTCGCTTTGACTTTTTCTGAGACTATTTATATTGTATCTCTAGGAAAAAATTGTTCGGGACAAAGATTGTCTCGGGGAGAACATTGCGGTATTACATTGTAATATTTGGTTATATGTATACTTGTATTTTAGTGCCTACGATTTAAAAGGAAACTTAATATTACTTGACTTTAAATAGATACCAAATGTTCTTAATATTTGTATTAATTTAATAGTTAAACGTCAATAGGGTCTCTAAATGCGACTGTGTATTTAAATGAAATATCTATTATTGCAAAAATACCTGCAATAACTAAATTAACACGATTTCTTTTATATTTCACATGGTTTCAACATGATCTTAAAAAAATAATTGACCCAGTAGAAAAAAATAAAATAAACAGCTTCACGCTGCATCCCGCACACAGCAAGGAACATAGTCTTAAGACACTCCGTTCCGTCGAATTCTGCAGGCATTGCGTGTTGAGTGGCGGAACTCTACGCGCTTTTACCTCGATACCAGAGCGAAGAAATAAATTTAAGTAAATATTTCGTTTCCTCGAATGGGAATCGAACCCACAACCGTCGCATTACATTCACACCCTACTACCTCTGCGCCACGAAAGCCTCTGATTGTACATATTTTACCAAAAACAACAATATAGTCCACACTTAAATTCGTAAACAGCCTAACCAGTACAGGCAGTAGCCAATGGCACGCCGTAGTTTTAGCTCTGTAGCACTGCGGCTATAAACTCGCCTATTATTTAGTACTCCATACAGAATCCTAAACTTAGGCGAAATTTATGGCACGATGACCAAAGTGGATTTGCTCTTTGAATATATCGATGTTATGGACGTTTGTTTCTTGAGTTTATGGTCATAGATGCTAAATAGTTGTCTTACAGTGTGTTTGGGATAGGTTTGGGTTCAATTATATATTGGGAAGATGCGTATTGATTGGTGAAACACAACCCCGCGCTTGCTCTTGCTAGAACGGGAAATTAGTAATAATTCATTTTTTTGATCGAGAATCGAACCTACAATCATCGTTTTATTAATATCTCGACTTATATATAATAATAATAAATTTTACGTAGGTAGGCTAGAGAGAAAATAATCTTGTTTACACTAAGGGTAAAATGTACACAGCTTTGGTTTCACCGCTCAATAAAGATGGAGAGAGGGGAATATATTAGTGTGGTCAGTGGAATAAATACGTATATTAGATATAATAGCCTAATTAAAATATCTTATAAGAATTACTAATTTATATAGTACATTATAAAGGTTTTATTTAAAATGTAGATTGTTATAATCATTTCTTTACATATGCCTAGATCATATTTTATTAGAGTTTATTTATTGCAAATGACTAACTTCTACGTAATATCGCTATATTTTAGGATATCTGGTCGTATTCAATATATTTTATAGGCCGCGGTTGGGGAGGCAGAGGGAACCTAATACTAAGACATACCGTTCCCCACTCGCCGCTTAAATTTGAAGACATTGTTGATATTATAATCATTCCCTGAAAGCGAATCGAATCAACAATTGTCGCGTTTATAGTCAAATTCTATGCCGCTGCGCCATGATGGCTTCGTATGGCAAATATGAACTAATTATTATTTACTAAAATGTTTTAAAACACAATCCCAGTAAATAACGAAAGTGAAATAAGCACATATCTCACTTCTTTCAGAATTGAATCCAGCGGTGATGAAACAAAGTTATGTCTCGAGGGTCGTTCCCGTACACTCGTAGTACATGCGCTCGAACACTGCTTAATTTTACCCGCGCCGGGGTGTTTGTGTTGTAATGAGAGGGTATGATAACTTCTCGCGCGAAATGTTGTGGTAATACGTACCTAGAAATAATTTTGTATGTGAAATGATATCATATGGGTATGTGGTAGGTTGTGGGTTCGATTTCCATTCGCGGAATGTAATATTGAATACTTTTATTTCGTCGCTCTGGTATCGCGGTAAAGCATGTCGTTGAGTTTCGTCATTCGATAGGGTTAGGTGTTTTCGGGAATTTGGCGCAAATTGGAGAACGGAGTGCCTTAACACTAGGTGCCCAGGTGTTCTCGGCCTTCCCTGCTATGTGTGCGGATAAAAACATTACTTAACTTACCTACTAACCTAACCTAACCTACGGGCAGATTTACCCTTAGTAATAATAGAAATACAAATATTTGAATCTGCAACCATCGCGTTAAAACATCTACGCTACAATCGTGTCGTTTATTTCTACAGACCAAGTATCGAACTTTTTATTTAGTTTAATGGAAATTGTTCTACTTGTGCAAGTTCCCTAGAAAAGTATGCTTAAATACTTACACAAATGGCGGGGTTGAGTTCGGTTACAAACTGCAGCAACATGAAATAGGTCAGTTGCATTCGCGTAACTCGCTCAACAGTTTGATTGTATCGAAAACTATTTACTGTTATATAGGTACTATTTTCTTAGCGTTATATTTGATAGAAAGAATGAAATGAAAATTAAATATGAGACTGAATAAGAATTAAATGTTTAAAATTTTGACTTCTTTGTTCTGGTGCCGAGGCGTAGCGTTGAGTTACGCCACTCAACACATAATGTCTCTACAATTCGGCGGAAATTTCGTGCTGCAGGATGCAGCGTTAACCTAAACTATTCATGCGAATACAGTAAAAATATGAAAATTAAAAAAATACTACGTCTTAAAAAAATTACGTAACATAAAACAAATAAATATACATACATTGACTATTCTAATAATAAATTGAAATGTAAACTAAAGTATTAATCGTTAGCGACGTAGTGTGGGCGGTCGTAAATATGGCTAGCGGACCAACTTCATGCGTTAAATTTAATAGCTGAATGCACCATGCTCTCATAGCATTGTGAGCGTCGCCTGGTTATATTCCTTGTGTTGATATTTTAGTGGAATGTATTTTGTTTTATTTATTCAACGTGTATTTTAGGTTAATAATTTTTATGTTATTTTACACTTAGAAAAGGAGGCAAGGGTTGAATGTTTTTTATAAGCTTCACATTAGGTGTTAAGTTCCACCATTCCACACAATTCTAGAGGTATTCCTCTAGAATTCGGCGGAAAGTGGGGAGCAGAGTGTATTAACACTAGGCTGCTATTGCCTACCCTGCTACATAACACGAAGCTGAAAAAATAAAAAAAAAACAATATATTAATAGTATTGACAGTCAAAAGAAAAAATATATCATTATCCAAAAGACGTGTACAACGACGCCACGCTATAAACACGTTTGCGTTTCGTGATTTTCGATTTCCTCTATTATGATGAGTCCGCCTGAGATATAATCGACACGCGCGTTTGTTTTGTACCTTAATATAATAATCGTGGAATTGTTTTGTCTATTTATTTATATTGAAAATGAAACTCTCAATTGTATTTTCAGTATAATACTCGAATTGTTACAATTTAAACATTTATGTTTTTTTCCATATCCCGCACACGTAGGGTAGGCAGAGGGAACCTAATGGTTAGACACTCCGTCCGTTTGCGCCGAATTTTTCCAGGTATTACGTGTTAAGTAGCGGAACTCAACGCCTCGCGTCGCGTTTGCGTCTACACTAGGGCGAAGAAATGAAAATTTAAATTTAAATAAACAATTCATTTGCTTGAGTGGGATCTTATAACTAGTCACGTTTAAGTTATTCACTTGTGCCCCTGCGCCACGAATGGCCTTAACGTAATTAAACGTTTATGTTCTTTAAAATATACATTTGACTATTATATATTATATTTGCGACTATAAAAAAATATGTTCATTGTTTACTGAAACGTGAAACATAATTAAAACAAGCTTATCCTGTTGCTATATTTTATTTTATTACCAAAGCGCGGAGTTGAAGTTCGCCTCTCAAAACACAATGTCTCAAAAAAATTGAGAACGGAATGTCTTAATATGAGACTTTCTATTCCTGCACTAATCATGAAGCTGCTTCTTAATAATTTGTATTAAATATTTCATTTAAGTTAATAATAATCAAATGAAGTAGAACGAGTTAAGTGCAATTTAAAACATAAAATAGGCTTAACCTTTAACACTTCGCCGAGTGATCCCCATCACTTTTATCGGAATTTGAATGGAATGAGCCTCACATAGCGAGTATGAAGATTGAAATGTATGGGATAGATAAAACACACGCGCGGCGATGTAGGGTAATGTGCGATTCTCAATTTCGTGCCAATTCTGAAAACGTTTCAAAATGGGAATCTAAAGCCTTGAAGTGTATTTTTTTCTCGTAAAGCAGAGTAGGGAGAGGAACCTAGTGTTCAGACACTTTGGTCCCCAATTTTAAAGACTTTGTGTGTTGAATGGCGGAACTCAACACTGCGCTTTGTACACCAAAACAATTTAAATATATTCATTCTCCTAAAAGAGATCTAAAAGGAGAAAAGGAGACAGAGCGAAGAAATGAAAATATTAAATATTTCATATCTTCTATAATTGAACCCAAACCTGGTAGGTACGTTTTTAGTCACACTTTCTATGCCTCGTAAACTTTATAATGTTGATTATAGCACAAGTGTTATTATAAACAAAGTTTTTGATCGACATTTTCATAGCGATTTAAGTGCGACAGTAAAAACTTTTGCCATCAAAGCTACTTTTGATCATTCGAACAGGACGAACATACAAACAAGAATGATATCAATCGAGAGCGCACCGTCGTAAACATTATAATGGCGATAAAGTATACCTACCCTCATATGAATTGTTAATATGGATATTAAAGTTTTATTATATCTGGAGCTGGAAGCAAGAGGTTGTGACTGGGAAGTTATGTAGTATACGTGTGTAGGTAAAAATGTGTAATGTGTTTTACCTTTTTTATAAAAATGTTTGTTGTGTTATACAGTATACTATTATAAATCAGCTTCACGCTGTATCCCGCACATAGCAGGTTAGACATAGGGAACTTAGTGTTAAAACACTCTGTTCCCCACTTTGAGTGGCAGAACTCAACGCCGCACTTTGCAGGCAAAGGCAGTATACTATTGCGTTGTGTATTTAAGTATTTTTTTTGACGCAGGAAACTATTTATTATATATTTTCCAAAGTTATTAACAGATATTTTATAAAACATAAAAAAACATTTGCGTAACTAAGAAAATATATGTTTTTAAAAAATATTTTTCTTTTCTAGGTTTGGAGTAATATTTTAAAAATGTAAAAAATAAACAAAAAATACATAATATATGGTATATAAAATGATTTTGTCTGTTCATTTATTGTACGTAACACGCAACGGAAAATTTTCCGTCGAAAAATAGAAAAAAAAATGCGTCATTACATAATTACTTATGTATTACACACGCTATCACAAGTCTTCATTATTATAATTTCTTATAATAATAATATATTATTAATTTGTTGATTTTGGCGCTTGTGAGTTTTGAGAGGACTCTAATACAACGAGTCTCCAGGGAGTTACGTACTGGGCCTTTATAAGAATCATCAATCATAGTTAAGCGGTAGTAGAGCGATATTTAAATTATATTATATTGCTTTTTGTAAGTTTTTCCAGAAATATGTTTAATATATAGGATATATATTTTCGTATTTTCCTTGCTTAACTTATCTTATAATAATAGACTATTTTTTAAAATGGTATTAAATAAAGTCGCTTCGGAATACTATTAAATTACATAATGGGTTTTATTATTAATAGACAAATGGTTTAAAGAGATTATAGAGAGAAAGATTATATTGCGTTTACTTAAAACGGGAAATATTATACTATATAATGTTCTGGAATATGCACTATGGACTACATATAGGTAATATAGACTATATGAAGATATACCAATACGACAGTGGTAGTATTGGTACATCTACATATAGTCATTCAGACACTACTTTTTAATATGTTAAAATTTCTAGTAAAATAAAAGTATATAATAAAAAAAAATAGTTTATTTAACACGAATTAATCATAATTTTAGACATTGCTCTAGTTTAAGATTAAAATTGAAAAACAAGAATTGAATAAATATAGAGTATATAATGTTTTATTTTATTCAAATAATTTGATTTTCAATTGTGCTTTATATAAGAAAACGTAGTTTAGAAATGTCTAAACAGTATCTAGACCAGTAGAAGTTAGAACAGAACGGCGATCCGTAACGCTTCCCACTAATCTACGTCACCAGCATCTTGACAGAGACCAATAGTGGAGTTGCAAGTGCTTTCGATCTGCGATTGTATCTTGTAATTGTCGCTGTCCAACTGTGAAATGGTTGGAATTACATTTTATTAATCGATACTGTCTATATTATTCCTCTATATCTAATGTATTAGATGCATTTTTTTAGAGTAAGCAGAGGGAACACGGGAACCTAGTGTTAAGACACTTAGTTCCCGTTAAGATACTTTCGATATTTCCAGCGGAATTCTGGTAACGTGTCTAGACGCGGGTCTCAACGCCGAGCTTTGCCTCGTTACCAGAGCGAGAAAATGAAAGTATTATTTAACATTTCATTTCTTCCAGTGGGAATCAAACCCATAACCTGTCGCGTTTACAGTCACACGCTTGTCCCCTGCGTCACGATTGGCTTATGGTACCTATTTGCCATTTATATATTTATATTGGTTTAATTTTCATAATTTTGATGAATTTTCCTTGTAAGTTATATTTAGTTTGTAACATATTTTAAATATTTTTTACTATTTTATGAAACAATTTAAACTATAACTTAGCTTCAAAATGGCATTAACCAAAAATATTTAATTAACTGTGACCCCGCCAAGTCCCACGTTTCACGACAGAACAGTTGGCGAAGGGTTTAAGCCGCCACATTAAATTCACACTGCTATTGACGTGCTGGAACATAAATTAGGTAGCGATCGAGAGAAAATATATTTTTACTTCCTTTTTAAGTAACGTACAAAAGTTGGCTACCAACTTGTTCCATAGTTATTTTTAAGGTCTCTTTGGTATTAGATATATTTTTCTACTAAGTGTGCTATAAGATTTGTTTTTATTTATATCTTCACACCGTAGCCCGCATAAAGCAGGGTCTGTTACCAGAGCGAGAAAATGAAAATAACTTGTCTTACCAAGTGGGCATTGAACCCACAATTGTCGCATTTATAGTAACACATTGTGCCGCTGCGCTACCACGGTTTCCTTGTAACGATGGTAAATATTCTTTTGCCGAAGCTTACCAGGCCACCACCCACAGTGAGCATACGCTGTGGTTTTGTCAGTAAAATGTTTGAAGATAAAAATGCTTTGTTTCATGTTTTAAAGTAGCAAAAATGTCAATTAAAATTATTTAAAATTTAAGTGTCTGTCTACGTACACCAAAAAATTGTTTAATTTATGTTTTTTTTCATAATTTTGTAATATTTTTTTTAGTTGAAACTAAAATATAAATATTAGATACATTTATTATTTTACAATAAATAAACATATTTTTAATTTATTCTACTTGTTTTAAAGCTACTAACTATATAACGTCACACAGTGTACAAAATTGCAGCGTTGTCAATTACAGTTCAAAAGTTGGAGCCAACTTCTCCTTTAGTGAACGAATACTATTTAAGTTGATAATGCTTTAATTAGTGTTTTAGTGTCAGTTCGTGCTTTTCGCCTCGAGAAAAATTAAACTTTTCCTTGCATTTCAGATAAAAGGGTAATAAATTTCCTTTTAAATACCCTAAATCTATGTTAGTGTAAGAATATGGAACTACGTAGCTCCATATTCTTGGCTAACCTAGTTTTATTTTTATGGTGGCAATTCTGTGTTAACAGATTGAAAATATCTACTAAGAGATTTTTTTAAATCTTTTATGTATATTTTTATTTATATATATTTTTATGTAGTTTCATGCTATGTCTACATTGGATAATTGTATTAACATTAGAAAATCTTAACTATAAGAATCTTAAAAAATATATATTTTTTGCTTCATGTCGTATCATAGCAGGATAGGCTGAGGGAACCTGGGAATCTAATTTTCAAACACCTTGTTACCATTAAGACACTTCAGTTCCCCGCTTTATACCAAATTCTGGAGGCTTGCGTGTTGAAAGGTGGATCTTAACGCCGCGTTTTATATCAAACACTTAATTTCCTCAATTGGGAATCGAACCCACAACCTGTCGTGTTTATAGTCTCATGCTCCTCTCTGCGCTACGACTATAATAATGAATATACTATACTAGCGGACGCGCGCAGCTTCGCGTGCTTATTTGCACCCTTAGGGATGAATTTTAATAAACTATGAAACACGTATTCAATTAAATATTTATAAGAGTCTGAATTTCAAATTTTATAAAAATCGGTGCCGATTTTAAAAAAATTCCATACAAACTTGCAACCCTTATTTCATCCCTTTAGAGTTAAAATTTTTCAAAATCCCTTCTTAGTGGATGTCCAGATTACAAAAGTAAACATCTGTCCAAATTTCAAGTTTCTACGCACAGCGGTTACGGCTGTGCGTCTTACCTCAGTCAGTGAGGACAAGTCCTTTTATATATATAGATAATTTATATTTACATATATTCAAATGACTTTGATTAAATTATTAGACAGAATAAGTCTATTTAGACAACTCCTTCAAACTGTGATTAATGCTTCAATTGGAAGTTATAATTTATTGCTGCTTTTACCTTATTTAGTAAATTTACTGCATTTTTCTGGAATAAACAAGGGCGATCTTTCATTTCCTCGATACAGTGTTTCTCAGGCGCCATAACCCCACTTAATTTCAAATTACTTACCTTTATGTCTTTATTTTTTTTTTCCTTCCACTTACTTTCTGCTTATATTTTTTTTGTTTGTGCTTCTACAAGTATATTTTTACTAAAAATATATATCTATAAAACAAACTTGTTATTTATAAATGAATTCTTTTAAATAGGTAATATGCTAAGTTTATACTACACACATATATTTGATAATGAAAAAATACTTTTTGCTATTATTTTCAACATGAAATAGCCTACTCACGACGTCGCCCTCGAAAATAACTCATAATATAAGATGTGAACGTCACGTAGGATATATCAATCCTTTATCATCTCGTATGACCTAAATTACCCTAACAGACACACTTAGGGTGTACATAAATCATGGGGCGATTTTTTTCCTGCCCTAATTTACTGCTTATTCGGCGCCAATGCCAATCTTACCTTCGTCTCCTTTAGATATCTTTAGATTGATATCGTATTATGTTTGGATTTCTTGATGGCGTCAGTTTATTTTTAGACGTTATATGTGAAACCGATTTTTATGAGTAGGAGAATAGTAATTTTATTTTGTTTTAAAATGCTAAATGTTCTTATAAAAATGTCAATTGATACGATTGATATTTTTACGATTCTTATTTTATTAAAAAGTCATTGTCTTTGTACGTATAGTAATCCGATTTGTTATATTTCTTTTTTATACCGGCCCGTTCTACAGTCGGCGGCTGTAAAACAGGCCGGGTGTGTGCTCGGTCACTACTGCTACTACACAGGGAATGAGTTATTTTCGTAAGACAAAGTACGGTGTTGAGTATCGTCACATCAATGTCTTATCTTTGTCAATGGTTGAAAGATAAACGGAAAATATTGATAGTTTTAATAAGTTCCCACTACATACACTGCTATGTGGAATACAGGGTTAAGCTGAAATACGTGCGGAGTGGAGAGAAAGAACCTAATGATAAATTACGTTTTGGCTCTCCCCACGTGCTAACCAATAATATTTCGAGGCCGTCGTAGCGCAGCGGCACAAGGGTGTGACTGCCACTTGGTGAAGTGAAATATTTATTTACGTGTATGTTTCCATTTCTTCGCTCTGGTGTCGAGTTGAGTTCTGCCACTCACCACGTAATGCCTCCAGAATTCGGCAGAAAGTGGGGAACGGAGTGTCTTAACACTAGGTTCTCCCTGCCTATGTGCGGGATACAGTGTGAAATTGAATAATATTTCAATGTTACTATTACGCTACACTAACTATTATTCAAATCTATGACTGTCATCTTTATTCATCTACGTGCCACCACGGCGTCGAAAAAATGAATATTTAGCTTTAAAATTGCTAAAAGATTTTAAGTTTATTATTAGATCATGAAAATGTGGTGTAGTTTCTTTGCATAATATGAATTTCAATTAATCATCGTAACTTTTGACATCCGTAAGCAGTTTTCATGCACTTTAAAATATTAGTTTACAACTTTAAAGTTTAAACTTTCAAATTAGTTGGGGCAATTCTTGACTGACCAAGTTGTGTTCTCAGCTATCTATGTAAAGCTAAAATGTTTAGCTTAATTACTTTTTGCATTAACATTGGAAAATAGTAATATGAATGTCAACATTAATCAAAATAATATTTAATTATGACATATGAAGGAAAATGAGATAATTGCTCACCAGTGACGAAATTTTAAGCATATAATTTTTCAAATTAGACATTTCTCGGTTTAATAGTCGATTAAATATATTATTATGCAGAGAGATAAAGAGAGTGAGAGAGACACAGAGAAAGAGAGAGACACAGTACAAATAACATCTAACTATATTATTTTAAAGTGAATTTTTAACATTATAATTTGAACAAATTAGAAAGAGGCTACAATTACATAATTCCATCTCTAAATTAACATTTTAATGAATATACAAGTATGTGCATTACAAGAGCCATTTAAAAACATATAAATTGTCTAGAATATACTCGTATATATTTTTTAGAATAAACTGTTATAATTAATTCCACTGGTATTGGGAAATTTAAATAGTTTTGTCCAAAAATTGTCTTTTAACAAGATTGAAATAGTGTACTTATTAAGAGAGAAGGCGGATGTCGCGGAGCGGGTGCAGATGCGGACCGAGAAGGACCTTGTTTAATTTCCACGGAAGCGAAGGTTGAGTATACATACTCGTAAATAACAAAAGACTTGCTTTTTATTATAGATCATCTCGCGACTCTAGACAAGAAATTTGCGTTTGGGAAATATTTACTCTAAAATACAATATTCATTACTTCTTTTATATTGTTTGTTATAAAGACGGAAGCTTAAAAAATAGATGTTTATTGACATGTTAAATTGACTTAAAAAAAGATGGACATTTTTTTATAAAAAGCTGATTAATTGACTAATTATGAGTTTATCTAATCAGGTTCATTAATATATAATTACTACAAAAAACTTTCTAATTTTTTTTCATTATATTCTAACTAGAAATTCATCCAGAACATAAGTTTAGAGAAGCAAAATGTAATCATAGAAATAGTATCCTTCATATTTACCGATGGGCTGCAGTAACGACTGAAGGCACCATCGGAATGGACTCATTAGTTAGAAAGAGCCCCAATATTTTAGCGAGTGAATAGCTGAAATTATTTCGCATCGCAACGGCATTCATCTGGGCGCGTTTCCATTCGCAATTTGGCTATAGCAATGTATACTTTACACTGAGGTAATAGGTTCGATGAGTTTTGGCCTCTAGATTGACTTTCCGTGTATTCATTTTTAAACTGGCAACTGAAAAGAGTGACTGATGCGTGAATTTATGTGACATGGATGGGTGTGCTTAGCAGCCGGTTTGTGGCTTTATTACTTTTTAACATATCGATTCTGTATTATTGTTCTGTATTTATCTTGTATTTATCTGTGCTTTTTGTGTGTTCTTGATATATATTCTGTGGCATATTTGTTTTTTTTTTTGTATTTTTTGTGTGATATATTGGTGTTTGTTTGTAGATTATCTAAATGATCGAATGATTTTTTTTAATTAATATGAATATTTATGTTTTGTTATTTTTTTATAATTAATTAATTTAACGATAATTAAGATAGAATATTATGCTACTGTGTATATTAACATAAAATATTTGTAATTTCTTCTAACCCCATTTATAAAAAAAAATTAGAGACGATTTTCAATATTTCATATATCTAGAAGGCAACTTACATTCATTAATATCCATGATGATTCATACAACGATTTTATGACTCACCATCTTCCCCACATAACCTAATATTACAGAAGTTCTACATTCAGGAAGTACAATAAAAGCATGCTATAATGAGATTGAGGGAATAAAAAACCAGCTTATACTTAACGATATGATTTCTCGTAATCGCAGTAGCGACGTGACAAATCACCGCGACGCACTATGGGAAATCGAGGTCTGTATCAGATCAAAAATCGATAACTTTTTTATTTGTTAAGATAAACAATTGAATTTTTGCACAGGCATAGAGTATGAAATAGTGCGTTAGGTGACGTTCAGATATTATACTTTTGTTGGAGAATATATATATAAAAAAATAATGAAAAGAAAAGTGTTCAGTAAATAATAGTAAAAATTAAAGGAATAATAGTAAAAATGTATTATTCAATTAGTTTATTATTATTCCCGACTGCTAAAGAAGAGATATGTTCTTCGCGCGTATTTTGTATGTATGTATGTACGTACGTATGTATGCAATATTCTTTATTACCTTGTATCTCCAGAACCGCTGAACGGATTTACATAATTGAGGTATCGTTATATTCGCTTTAGCAGCCCAAGTGTTCTTAGATAGGTGACGTTAAAAAATAATAATCATGGCGGCTGTGGGACGCCATAGGACTTAGTGAAAAAAAAATTTTTGGTTTCGAATACCACAATATGGGTATCAAATTCAAGAGCTCAATATGAGGATTTCAAAAAGGTATATCATGATTATCATTACTATAATGACTCCTAACAAAAATTTGAAAAATAAAAAAATATTTATTAAAAAACAAACACCCCGACTACATAAATCTAAAAAGAAATTAACAAGCCCAATAGTTTATTAGGATGAACAGTCGGGACCTATAAGTAATTTTTCAATCAATAAAATCTTTACCAGGAACCTCAAATAATTTAAAGAGGTGCTAATTCTTCTCCTATTGAACATAAACCCTGCACCTTCAATGTATGGGAGTAATAATTTACGCTTGGAACACTAAAAGTATTCGTCATTTTGAAATTTAGTGAAAACACTTAATAATCAAACGTCTGTTAGTAATTTTATTACTAATTTGTAATAGTTTTTTAAATTAATTCACTCTTCATATAATTTCATAAATGAGGGTAGTGTGAATAAATGATTGTGCAAAATGTGTGCAAAATGAAGATAAAACGTCCTTTTATCAATAAATAACAATAATTTTATGGAAATTTACCGCAATCTAATCAATTAAATAGTAAAACATTAGAAACTACAATATATAGAGTTTTCGTGTCCCCTGACTTGTATCGGAGTTTTCGTGATAACTTCTCAGTCTGCAGGTCTCTGCAGCTGATTTTTGGTAAATCTTATTTATGAATATGTGGACTATAAAACAATATCAAATATAACGCGTCGGGAGACGTCGGTAACTGTTAAAAGTCTCGATGAACTTTAAACACGTACCTTTTTTCTCTTCACTTATTGTTAATATTTTTTATAAAAATATAGTCACGATATCCACAATATAATAATTGTTTTAAAATCTACATACTATGGGCTCTTCAAAAATATATAACACTTTATACCTACTTGCTCATTTTTTTAAGAAAATTATGTTTAAAGTATCAAAGTGAACAACCTGAAATAGACATTCTCACGAATGACAATTTTTCACGATGAATAATTATATATTCCAAATGTAATTCACGAAAAAATAATTCATAATATTAAAGTTCCACTCTTATACTATTAATTAAAAAAAAAATAGTGCATCAGGGACTACTTTGAAAAAATGACTTTTGATCTGCCGTTGTTCTACCATTGTCCATAGTGCGACGCGGCAACGCGCTCGGTGTATACTAAACTTGATTTATCATTTACCATTACTATGTATGACTGAAACTACTGGTTGTGATTGCTTTCGTCTTCGCCAGACACTCTGTCGACATATGATAAACGTCTAATAAATAAAATACTAATTTCTGTATTGTAAGAGTTATGGCAGTGGGAACAAAAACTGTGATGAATACAATGTCGGATTGTTTGTGTAATTTGTATATCTTTACTTTTTATGAAACATGTAAAAATTTGAATGTAGCGGGATTTGAACCACCACGGCTTCCAAGAGGCGCGTATTTTTCTTTCTGAGGTGTGGAATGGCACTTTAAAAATGTAAAAAAGTTATGTCTTCGTTTTTTTTTCTTTCTTTAATCTCAATATAACATTTTTAAACATATTTTTAGAGAGATGCTTACGAGATTGTAATATTATTATTTTTTTCATTTAAGATAATGTCTTATCAACATGCATTAAATTTAAAGTTACGTTACGTTTCAGCTACGCTAAGCTAACGTCGTTATCATTATATCTTTGTACTTACACAATTATATTCGTAGACATTTATTTATATATTATTTTATTTATTAAGTTTTGTTATTGGACAAATATTAAATCTGTGTTTTTTCTTTGCAGGTAAGTCTATGGAGTGTTTTTTAACTCTTACTAGATTTATTTCAAGATTCGAGATGCGGAAATAGGTAATCCATCTTTTTTCTATTCCGTTTATTTTTTATATGTATTAGAGAATACATTACATATTTCCTTTCTGTAAAGTAAAGAGTCTTCAAAACAATGTTTTCAAATGCAAATACACATAAATGAATAATAAATTTAATAATGAAAATGAAACCAGTAGTGGCGCAGGGGAACAAGCGTGCGATACGAAACATTTAATATGGCGTTGAGCGGAAAGTGAAAACGGAGTGCCTTAACACTAGATTTTCAGGTTCCCTCTGCCTACTTTGCTATATGCGGCATAGCGTAAAACTAATAAGAAATATCTATAAACCATTGTTTACCAATATATATTGGTAAATGTGTAATTACACTAAAACAATCTATAAAAATATGACTCTACATCATTAACTATCAAACGTCGAAGGTCTAGTTTTTAGGCAGATAGATATATAGTGTACATTTTTTAAAATATTTTACTTCCCTACATTATATAAGGGTACGATGGAACATTTTCAAGTTAATTACAAGTCTAATCTGTACAAAAAATCTAGAATTTAATATGGCAACAACGTATAATCGCGAGTTTATTAGCTCTACCCCGCGGCTCATTGGTGCCGCTCCTTGTTAATGTAACCTCGAATAACCAAAGTTTAATATTAATAATAATAAACCACACGACATTGACCCCTAACCGCGTACAATAGCGACTATATTCACTTGAACGTGTTTCGTGATGGATAAATTATACAGTGGGTTCACATTTTTAACCGTTTTGAAATATTAAAGAGAGTGGGTTAATAAAATTCTTTGTTGTTTACAGTTCTTTAAGCCTGAATTATTGGCATTTTTCATGATATTACATTTATTATTATAATACAGTGTGATTATAAACGCGACAGGTTTTAGGTTCGATTCCCAGCCAAGGCAAGGAAATATATATTATTTCCATTTTCTTTGCTTTAGTGTCGAGGCAATGCGCGGCGTTAAGTTCCGTCGCTCAACATACAATGGCTCCAAAATTCGGCAGAAAACGGGGAACGGAGTGCTGAGTGTATTTTTTTTCTCTTTTATACACATTGGTATTCTTTGATATCAGAACCAATGCTACACATTGTTTAATGACATTATAAAAAAAGGCTTCACTTTAAATATTAAAATTATGTTACGCGCATCTTAACCTCGCGATAACTTACACAATACCTAAGTTAAAATTCTGTCCAGATGGTAAGAGTTAAACCTCAAAACCTATTCCATTATTTAAATTTATTATCCGTATACTTTAGCTAGAAACACCAATATTGTTGTTGGTACTGTCTCGACGTCGAGCTATCTCGACTGCGGGCACTAAAGCACTCTAGGGTCCCAAAATTCTTATCCGATGTTGCCGAGAACTTTGCAAATACAACGTTTTACGTTATTTCTTGTCGTTTTGGTCTCAAAACATTCTTCTTTCTTTATCTTTAAACATTCTTCTATATATCGCTCATCGGTATTTCATCTATATATATAAAATCGAAAGGTCACTCACTCATCACGAAATCTCAGAAATTACATGTGCTAGGAATCTCAAATTTTGCATAGGAGTTATTTATAGGACGTAGGTGCTCACTAAGACGGGAATTTGCAATATTCGACTTCTAAGGGGTTGTTTTTGGGGTCGAAAGTTTGTATGAAACTTCGTTACTACAAATGCTAGGATTCTCAAATTTTGCATAGACGTCACTAGGACGTAGTCATGGAGACAGAAATTAATAATATCATATCATAGTTCACGCGGGTGCAACCGCGAGCGGGCCGCTAGTATTATATAAAAAAACATAGGGATTCTTTTAGTTTTTCTTAAAGCTTACTTAGCGGAGTATCGCCGTCACGTGCAGTTATATAGCCTACTGCATTCTACAAATCGACTATCCAACACAATTTATTTCTTCAATTCGAATCAGTAGTTTCTGAGATTAACGCAGTCAACCAAACAAACTCCCGAACTCTTTATCTTTATAATATTAGTATAAATATTTAACTGACTTAAATTTTAATACATAATCAGTTTTGGCCCGCTTTAAGATAATATAAAATTTATTATTTTCCAAGATGCAGCCACTATTTTTCATGAGGGGCTTTGCCTCGACGTCGCGTTATCTTGTCAAATACTTTAAAGCACTCCGCTACTGAATCCTATTCAGATGGCGTTAGCAAGTTTGAAAATAAATTATTGTTTAAAGTGAATTTATTTACTTCTATTGTAATCACTTATAAGCGATATTTGCAACTTCTAAATTAACACATATCTTTAGGTTTTATACTTATAGTTGTTTCTTTTTTTCTTGTTTTTTGTTTTATCTAGTGGGACTTAGGGACCACTGTTCATTAATCTCTTGTTCTATTTCATTCTCTCCTTATGTTGGGTATACATGGCTGACCACTGGTAAGGTCAGTTGTGTGAATGTAAACGCGACAAGTTGTAGGTTCATTTCCTATTCGATGAAATGAAATATTTAATATTTTCATTTCTTCGCTCTAGTGTTGAGGCAAAGCGCGGGGTTGAGTTCCACCTTTGATAAGCAATAAACAATATAAATTACGTTCACAGTACAATGTTAATTTAGTAGTAGTAGTATATACAGTACTTTAGACTTTCTTTTTCAATAACAAGTAAAAATGAAATTTACTTTAAAGTGACTAACTTTTATATAAATTACTTGCAACGAACAGAACGTGCAGTCAAAACGATTCAATGGCAATTAACGCTGGGCGGCCCCTACCTGTGCCCTCATTAAGGACTCCATCATTAACAGACGCCAAGCCGTATTAAATGAAATATTATTAAATATTTTTAAAAGTTCACTATTATGTTTTTTTCTCCCAGTAGAATTATTAAGAAGAAATTTGAGAGATTTCCTAATTTGGTAGCCGGCCGTCGCCCGCTACTTTGCATGGGTGAAATTTAAAACGTAAAATGAAAAATTTCGTGAGTGAAAATTCTTTTCTCAGTACTCCCTATACGGGGAGACTGCAAACTATCCACTTTTTAAGTCCAGTAGTTTCTGACTGTGCATTTATTGTCAGTTTCTATTTAAAGTAAGATTCTTCTTTAATTAGAGAATGTCACGTTTGCTGTAATTTGTGGAATTATCATACAAATGACGGAATTTAGGAAGGCTTCAAATATTTTAATATCTATGAAATATAAAATTCGTAAATCATTGTGGTTGATCTGAAAAAATATTTTAATATCAAAATATTTTGTTGTTTTTTTCTGATCGAGAGATAATTCGTTTCGATCAAACGAAACGTACCACAAATGGGGCAACGAGCAAAAAAATACATGTAAAAGTTAAAAATGGAATTTTTCAATGGAAAAATAATGTATTATTTAGTTGCCCCAAATATTTTAGTTCGCTATAAAAATTCATACGAGTACATGATAAATAATGCGAGCTTTTATAAAAGTGGACAGAAATAGTGTTTATTACAAGCTGGTGCAATCCTGACAGCTACTTCGGGAAATTATTATTTATGGAATTGGAAATGTGACAGCGGATGTAGCGAGCTCACAATTCAAATGTTGTTTTTAATAAATATTAATGAAAAGATTATTTTAACGTAGTATATTTGGTATATTTACTGTATTTGTTACTTAAGTAATAATAATTAATAAATCGGTGATCGTGGTCGTAGATTCGATACCCCTCGTGGAAATGAATATTATTAATTTCTCCGCTCTAGAAAAGCAAACCACATCGTAAGATATCTACCTCCACTAAACGCGCAGTCCCGAAATATGGCGAAAAGCGGAGAAAGGAATCCCTTTACTCTACGTTAACTATGTTTACTCTAGGGTAAATAATATAATAAATTTAATTCTCTGAAATAAACAACATAGTAAATTTATAGTTAACATGCTGGTAGCGACGTTTGTAAAGCGGGTGGACTTGCCAGTTTTAATTCTCACGTATGTATAAGCGACACGTGTTCGCAAACTTTGAAACTTTGCTGCACACGCTCCACACTGTCCGAGCTGTCTGGACCTCTAACGTTATTATTTCTGCAATACTACCTTGGTTTTGATTGAGAATTTTCTTCTTTGTCTTTATTCTCTATTATTTAAAAGAACGTAGTATTTAATGTATTTTAATATTAGGTTTATCTCTGTTTATAATAACATTTGCTTTTTATTTTTCGAATTATCTTTACATTAAAAACTAAACTGTAAGACTATATCTGCATACTCTCTATTCATTTACTGATTCCGTATAAATGATTGACGAGACTAGATCGACAATATTGTATTAACCAATTTCAACCTACACCCAGTACATTCCTTCTTCTTCCTTCAGTACTCCATTCCACATACTAAACCATGCCAACCAAACCATGATATACAAGAATTATTAACACATAAGTATGTATATATTTCGTAGCAGGTGAAGTGATAACTCGCGAAAATTATGGCGCCGCCTTCTCTTCATTAACGGCCGCTATGGAGCGTGTAGCTTGTGCTGGCAGCAATTACTTCTAGAGGTTCATTATAGACGATGAATAAATATATCGGATATTTAGAATTTAAGGGCTTTAAGGGAGGAGAGAAATGTTAGTCTTTTATTTTTGTTTTTTATAATGTTGTATGTTACGTGTTCACATTTTTATTAGAGACTAGTGGCCCGCCCGGGGCTTCGCCTGCCTGAACTACGTTATTATTAATTTCTGTCTCCATGAGTACCTACGTCCTATAAGTGACGTCCATGCAAAATTTGAGACTCTTAGCATTTGTAGTAACGAAGTTTCATACAAACTTTCAACCCCAAAAACAATCCCTTAGAAGTCGAATATTGCAAATTCCCGTCTTAGCGAGCACCTACGTCCAATAAATGACTCCTATGCAAAATTTGAGATTCCTAGCACATGTAGTTTCTGAAATTTCGTGATAAGTGAGTGACCTTTCGATTTTATATATATAGATAAATCACTTTTTGATACGTAAGTGTAGCTTGTTTAAATGAATATTTATGGACGAGTAAAATTAAATTTAAAAATTTTCTACAAAAAATTGTACAAAAAATTTGATTCAAGCAAAGCAGATTCTGTTGCAAAGCAGAACCTACTGTTAAGATTAAAACATTTCGCGGAACGTAAACACCACGCTTTTCTTCGTTTGGTCATACACAGAGCTATTTGGTTAATTTAACATGGTTGTATAAATTGCCAGAGCACAATTACCTATAGCGAAAACATAAAGCACCGGTTCGATATTTCAACCTATAATTGTAATTAGTTCAGGAATAACAGTTTATTTAATAGTAAAATTTTTAATTGCCCCAACTTAAAGCAAACGCATAAATGCCTACCACAATTTTCATTATAAACACAAAGTGTTTAAACATTAATAACTCAGCTATTGCGTATAAAAACTGAGATTATATTCCATGAAAAATGAGTGAGCTCAAACTATATGAAAAGTTTTTATTTGTACCATAATTCGTGGTTCTATCCAATTCCATTACCAACTTGGTAACAATGGAATAATGTATTGAAAACTTCACTTATCACTTTTTCTCCATTAAGGGGCTGATAGATGTATGATTTATTTAATTTTTAGACGAGTGAGGTTATTGAGTCTATAAGTGTCTGTTTGGAAAATATTATCTTTGTTAGTTTATTTACCTAATTATTGTATTTTATACTTAGTTTTGTTACTTATGACATTCTTTTTATTCGCTTTTTCCCACTTAGCAGTAAGCAGAGTGAATTTAATGTTAAAGCACTCTATTCTTTACTTTCCGCGTGAATTAGAGACATTGGATGTTGAGTGCCGGAAGTAAACGCTGCGCGAAGTCTTGCCTGAGCGAGGAAACAAACGAGAACCTAGAACTGCGCTACAATTATCTCAATAATATAAAGTTGTTGTTGATTGTAGTTTAGAGCAACTTAAAGCACATGTATGTCTATTTTCTCGATATGATATACATATAGAGACTACGAATATAATATGTGGGACGTGCGTTTATTAGTTGTTTTTATATTAGGCACGTCTAAAACAAATTAAAAGAAAGAAAAACATGACATCCATATAAATTAAATCTCGGCAAATCTATTATTATTTTATTGAATTTTCTCAAAAACTTTTTCGACGTCTATAATAAAATAGTTTCATTATATTAAGACCTGTAGTTCGTATCCGTAGCGCGTAGCATTCGTAGCACGTCTACGAGCGCTTAAGTCGACCAATCGCTACGAATCCACTTCGAATACATTCGCACCAATATTTATTTAATACCTGTCGTATTTTATTTATGAGCACCCTTTTTTAATATATATTTTATTCGAGGCAAAGCCTTAGAATTTTATTGAAGTCACGTAATATATTCTTTAATTGAATATCGGACGCTACAGTGTATAACTACTATACTAAGCTTTGTTCTCGAATTGTCTAGAAATGATGAAGAGTTTTATTTTATTTATAATTTAGTAAGTTCTCTTTACTCAATTTACTTATCTATATATTTAAAGTCTAATTTTGCATAGGAGTTACTTATAGAACGTAGGTGCTCGCTAAGACGGGAATTTGCAATATTCGACTTCTAAGGGGTTGTTTTCGGGGTCGAAAGTTTGTATGAAACTTCGTTACTACAAATGCTAGGAGTCTCAAATAGTCTAGGAGGACGTAATCATGGAGACAGAAATTAATAATAACATAGTTCACGCGGGTGTAACCGCGAGCGGGCCGCTAGTATTAAATATTGTTCTTAAGAAGTTCAATTCGGTCACGCAACACAACATTCAGTTCCTAAAATCTCTATTTATCTCTAATTGTTTTAGTTGAAAAAGGGGTTAAAAAAGAATAAAAATACGTTATCGATGCACCAAACGGACGATATGTAAATATCATTAGTAAGAACAGTAGAGACATACATAATTTAAATAACCCAGTAACATGTCGTACAAAAATGTTTCATTGCAAATATATTTAAAATTTGATTAAAACAAAGCTAAGGATTAGCGCTTATATCGCACTCAAACAAGACGCTTACGCTACTGTGAGGTTTTTAATTAATTTTTCATCTCCTACGAGCCTCAGTTGCGAGGTCGTTTAAAATGTACGTGTTCGTTGTATGTATTTGTATACTAATATTTCATTTGGCACTCGGTTAAGCGGATTCGGGATTCGCTGACCACATGTTTTCCTGCTATTGGATTCTATTGAAGAGTAAGGTTTCATAGAAATGTCGCTTGTGGAATTTGATTGATTTACTATTGATTTTTTGCGTAAATAACTACTGCTTCTCCTACAGTTGTCAAGCTAGGTTGGTTGTATATAATAAGGAGATTCGAAACTGTGCCTCTTGGAAACCGACCAAGTGGTTTCACCGCTAAGCCATGTCTTGACGAACAAGATACAATATACCCGATTGATAGCAAAGAAATATTTTAAGAGAACGTAGACGTAGAACGTAGTTCCGTCACTTAACATGCAACATTTCAAATATCGAGCGGAAAGTAAAAAATGGGGATTCTTATCACTGTTACCCACTTTTCTAAGCCTGCTAGATATATCATAAATCTAGCAAATATTAATGGTATGTCTTATATAATATAGCGTTAACTTTAAATATTCTAGTAACTACATATAAAAATAACATTAGTAGAAAGGATCTCCATCAGTTATACAATAATACGTGAGCAAAATTGTAATTTTCCAATTTTCTTCTGCGTATAAGGGTACAAATAGATAAAGTGAGAATAGCGTTTGATGTAGGTAGTGTCACTTTACTATCTTAGTTTTGAGTTTTTTTTTTTACTTTCACGTTGACATATATGCGAGGCCAGGCATGGCGCAGGGGCACAAGTATGGCGACTGTAAACGCGACAGGTTGCTTAATAGGTTTTGGGTTCGATTATGTTCGATATATATATTCGGAAATGAAATATTTAATGTTTGCTCTGATAATGGCGCAAAGCGCGGCGTTGAGTTCCGCCACTCAACATACAATGCCATCAGAATTCGGCTGAAAATTGGAATAGAACTACGCACTTAATTACTAGGTTCCTACTCCCTATCCTGCTATTATGTGCTTAATCAGATAACAAACACCCCATTACAAATTAAAAAGAAAATAGATTTACACAATCAATTTTGTCTAAATTTGAAAAGTCTTCAAATAAAACTTGGTGTAACTATTCCCAAAATAAATAACATCAAACAGCAATTAGCAATCGGGCCAGTTCCATTAATAACTTAAAAGCTCCGTCGGAAGCCAAACTCCGGCACACCCAACTATACCAATAATAATAGCTTAAAACGGCGGAATGGGTGTCTACTAACACGCCGTTTAACGCGATTACTGGCGAAAGGCTATCATTAATGAGATGCTATCGGGAAATTACATAAAATATGAATCATTTTAATTCAATGTTAGTCACAATTTTTAATATTGTTTTGAATTGACAAGGCTTGACAAGGCTGACTTGTGGAAAATGCACGGAGAAGTGAGAATTCTTTCGAATTAACTTTTTTGTCGTACTAAGGCACCATCAACCCTGTTACCGGTAGCAATACGCCTTTCTGCATCTACTTCATGTCTTCCGCCTTTATGGAACATATTTCTCAAATATACCACTTCATTCACTTGTTCTAATATCTTACCATTTTAGGACTGAATGCAAGTTCACGGAAGATCAGTGTTCTTGCATTCCGTTCTTTCTTCATTTCTTTCAAATGCCAGAATTAATCAAAATCAGCTTCACACTGTATCCCGCACACATCAGGGCAGGGTATGCCAGAACCTTTGTTTTATTATACAGATTAGATTATATATTCTGAGGCCAGTCGTGGCACAGAGGCATAAAATGTGAGTGTAAGTCGAAATGCGAGTGGTAACTAATTCAAAGTGAGGAATGGTGTGTCTTCACTAGGTTCCCTCCTCCTACTCTGCTGTGTGCGGGATACAGCGTGAAGCGATTGATTTATTTTATTATACATTCTCAAATCATGATAAATCCTTTTTTATTACATGAAATAAAAAGTAAAAAAAATATAAATAACTCTCATATCAAATATAAAACATTGTGTAATCTTGACGGCAAACTTCTCCGTCACAATGTCCATACTTGCTCTATTCATCTCTACGGTCCCTCCACTCGCATTCGTACCCGCACCCGCCAGCAAACCCGAAACGTCATAATCATATGATAGGTGCGGCGCATTGCGCCCACCTGTCGCCGCGCGTGCGTCCCGCTGACGTCACGCGACCGCGCCCGACGCCCGCCGACCGCCGCCGCCGCCGTCGCCCGCCAGCACGGGATTGATCCGACACCACCGACTCTACTCACTGTAACGGTTCCTAATCGATCATTATTAAATGTATTAATTAATTCATTAAAATTATATCAAAATAATGTAATGAAAAAAAAACATATTTCAATCCTTTAATTGTGATCTTTGCCAAAACCTATTAAATATAATCAAAAGAAGAATTGATCGGCGTACAATCCCGCGGCACGTCTCGCTAGCTTCTTATCTAGTTCTTAATCCAAGATAAATATTACATGAACGGGGGGCGGCGCGGCGCACGCAGGCGCGGCGGCGGCCAGTCCCGCTCCGGCCGCGCTGCCCGCCGCACACGTCCCGCGGGCCCGACGGCGGCGACCCGCCACGCACCCGCCCAGCGCGCGCCCTCCGCCGACCCACGTGCCCAACTCGTTGCGTAAGTCGCGGAAACGCTGAAAAAACACCCGAATCTCCTTTGACACGCAAGAAAACAAATAGCACATGAGGGAATCGATCAGTGTTTATTTTTCCCGGTCTCAGCCGTTGTATCGCCGTGTTTGCAATAAGTAGTGTATCGGCGTGCTGGTTAGAAGTGGCTTTCCTTTTTAATAGGTTAATCCGAAGACTGCGGGCGCGGTCTTTTTAACCTTATAGTACAAAAGTGCTGGTTGACCTTAAAACCGCGCGGCGACACTCGATTTGTTTGCGGCTAGAGACGGTTACCACTATGTTCTTTAATTGACGTTCTGAGCTTTCGAAATTGTGTTGACACAACAAGCTTTGCGTATATTAAGGTTATAATTGGTAAGAAACGTGTGTAGAAAAATGTAGGCTTTGGTTAATTTCATCAGTATATTTTGAAAATACATAAATAATTTTCACAA
Source organism: Heliconius numata (assembly GCA_016802625.1). Lineage (NCBI taxonomy): Eukaryota > Metazoa > Arthropoda > Insecta > Lepidoptera > Nymphalidae > Heliconius > Heliconius numata. The sequence goes on along the minus strand of JAEBDU010000045.1, from coordinate 112,194 downwards.
AAGACCTCTGACGTATAAACAAACTTTCTAATCCATTCGACAATTTTATATTCCAACCAGCCACTTCAGTTTTTTAATCGCCTCTAACGACTTCTTACCCTAATTAATGGCGCCTGACGCTTAAGGAATTAGAAATTTCGACAAAAATTTGTATTAGCTCTTACTGCCGCTTATTAACTTAGACTTTTATTTTGTTCCAGACTAAATTTTACAAATCTTCTTAATTTCTTTTTTCTTTTGAATTTGTTATTTTAAATGTCTCATAGATCGTTTTATAATATTAAATTGTCTTAGAAATTATTTACCTAGTGCTCGCAGTAGTAATATCTTGGGTATACATTAATATAGATAACGCCCGTTATAGCCCGTTCCTTGAATTTCGTATCTCACTTTCACTTCAAGGCTACTAGTATGTTATATATTCAACTAAAATGCTTAGAATAGTTTCAATATTTTATTATGAAATATGTATTTCCTATAAATAAGCATATTATAAGTATGGTACTATTAATTAGGCAATTCATCATAAACATTATTATTTTAAAAAACAGATTAATAGATATAGATTAATTATATAGATTAGTATATACCTTAACACTGTATCGTGCTTGTAGCGGAGTGCCTACCCTGCTACGTGCGAGAGAACCTAGTGGTAAGAGACTTGGCTCCCCCATTATCCGTTTAATTCTGCAGGCATTGCGGAACTCAACACCGCGCACGCTTGACCCCAGAGTGAGGAATTGAAAATATGAAATATTTCATTAGCTCTAAGGGGAATCGAACCCATAGCCTGTCGCGTTTACAATTACTCGCTTGTAAACCTGCGCCACTACTGAAACAAAAGACTAGACAAAAGATTTAATATTAAAATTGTAAAAAGCTTGCAACACTATAAATAGTTGTTGACAGGTTTAATTTATATTGCAGCGGAAAATGTTACTTTCAATATTATTATAAAATATCGTACATATTATTTTTGCAATTATTTCTTCAATACAGCAATTTTAACCAACGCTTAAAATTAAATAGGGTTAAAGTTGATGAATATAAATTGTTTTCATACTTAATATTTGTATGATATTAAAGAATAAATATACTAAATGTTTTTAAAGTAGTTTGTGATAATTAACACTTAGTTGTGAGTTCAACTTTTTCTTATTAGGATCGATTTAGGCCTAGTTCCATCTTCCATTGCTTTCTTACCTATTTTAAATGATTAATTATATGTAAAATGAGTATGTTAAATTTGTTATATATGATAAAAATTATTTTTTTCTACATAAGGAAGCAGAATGAACGTAGTAATATGTCACTTGTCTCTCATTAATTACCTTTTAGGTACATTGCCTCTGAACTTAACGCCGCACTTTCTCGAAATAAAATAGAAAAATAATTTATTGAAAAATAGAAATGTTTTTATGACTGGAATTTGAACCAAAAAAATATTATGTTCAATTATTTATTATTATAGCATAAGATGCGGCTGTTAATTTCTAGTTTTTATTATTATTTTATTTTCGTCACGTATACATAGTAATAATTAAACATATTAATAGTAAATGTAATTAAACGAAGCCATCAAGACTGCTTGTTTCATCTCGCATACTTCATTCAATTTTGTCAAAGATAACAAATTAAGGATTATCACGTCCAAATAAATACAAATGAAAGTGAGATTACTAAAAATAGCACCGATGTAAGATGATTTAGAGATACACGATAAGCGCCTAATCCGAATAAATGGTTTGTTTTGTTCGTAAATTATCTTGTTTTTTATAAGAATTATTGTTTGAATTATAACAATACTGTTGCCAAATTATAATACCGAAGTTTTATGGTTTTTCCGCACACAGTAATGTAGGCAGAGGAAATCTAATGTTAAAATACTCCATTCCAATTAGGACACTCCCCGTTCCCCACTTTACGTCAAATTCTAAATGTCTGGAGGAAATAAAAATATTAAATATTCCATTTCTTCGGGTGGGAATCGAACTCACGACCTGTCGCGTTTACAATCGCACGATTGTGTCCCAACGCTACGACTGCTTTCTGTATGAATCTATTAATTAAATTAATCCGAATGAATGATGAATTAATTAAATATATCTTTTAATCTCAAGTATTTTTAATCCAACTTAAGCGTTTAGAATAATTTTAACTGTTTTTGCATAATTCTTATCTAACATTGCGTGAAATTGTATCAATTTACATTCGAATATAGCTATATAAGGGAGAACAAAGCACGTCGCTAGTTTCTACTTCCTATCTACAATCCTTTGCCCCAATTTTGAGGCATTCAATTTCCATAAATTGATACTCAATATGTGCATACGTTGAGTTTCCTTATTTGCCGATTCTTATATTCATATTACATCGATTTTAACCGCGTCCCATGAATGAGACATGGAAAATAGTTTCGTAGAAGAGTTTATTGTGGATCTAAAATTTTTTAAAAGAAATTTTGTATTATTTGAGGCTAGTCGAGGCGCATGGGCGTAAGTGTGTGACTGAACGGTTACGGTACGGTACGTTCAGGGTTCGTCTCCTTCTGTTCGTCGTCTTCCTCCTGGCACTAATCCCGGCATATGTTGCCAGGGTCTGCCTTACTGCTTAACCTACTCCACTTTGCACGATCTGTAACGTGTTTGTTCAGGGTTCGATTCCAACTTGGGGAAATGAAATAGTTAATATTTTCATTTCTTCCTTGTGGTGTCGAGGCAAAGCGCAGATTCAGCAGAAACAGAGTGTTTTAACACTACGTCCCCTCTGCTTTCTATATAATTACATATCTTTTCATTTCCTATATGAAGAAACTCGACAAAGTATATAATCACAACATATTTTGTAAAGCTCCCTAATAAGCTTTCATATTATGAGTAACTAAATTACACTTTTTCGTTTAATAACGTTATTTCAATTTGTCACAACAATATTTCCAGGCCTAACCCATTGTTAAATAGAAGTGGTTACGTTGGCCAGGAAGTCTGTAAGTGGAAAGCCTCAACCAATATATGGCCTAGTCACGTAATCTCGACATAGTTTGTGAATCATTTCAAAACTGTATACCACAATTTTAGGAAATGTTCTAAAATGTATGAAATGTATTTCCTTCATTAAAAAACCAGTAGATATACTGTATAAAGATGTTAATTAAAAATATAAGAAAAATAATAAGTATTCTCTGGATATTAAAGCCACAAGCTGGTAATTCCTAATCTCGTTGGAAGACTTCTGCCGCTTAATTAAACGTTCTAGGCTATTTGGCAACAAGAATATAAGTATTTTGGACAGTATTGGGCAAACCTACTTATTTTTCTGGCAAAATTCCTTTTTTTGGCACAAATTGATACAATTTCCTCATTCTGTTAGGTTTTTTCAAATAATTCTCATATCTTTCTAAGTAAATACAGTTATATAAGCGGGTAAATATGATTGACTTATCCTACAGTGTAAATAACGCAACTTAAACCCTCAGGTTAACATAGCTTACCTGTGTTTTACATTCAGGTCAAGCGAGGGGATTATACGCAACGCGTCAGCAATAAACTTAGAACTAAATGCCCATAGAAATGGCATTGTTTCAATTTGAAATTCAATTTTGTTGCCAGTCAAAATTAATGTAGCGTTTGAACGAGTTTCTGGTATTTAGATTGTTATCGTGTTATTTGTATCGGTAACGGTATGTTGTTGTCATTTGTTCTTATTATTTATTTGTTAATAAAAATATAGAAATATTTTATTTATATATAAACACCAACGGTTATAGATATATCCGCTTTATTAGAAGAATGTTTATTTGAATTCAAATATCACTGGCGTAGGTAATTGGGCGTGGAGAATTATATTTACCTTCTTGACGCAAAATATAGTCACAATTATATAGCAGAATAATACATATGTAGAACGAATCATACAACACTTAACACACTTTACATATGTAATATTGTTTTTGTAATTGTAGGGTAGGCAGAAGGAACCTGGTGCTAAGACCCTCCGTTCCCCATATACCGCCGAATTCTTGAAGCTTTGCATGTTGAGTGGCGTAACTCATTACCGTGCTTTTCCTGGTTACCATCGAGCGAAGTAATTAAAATATTAAATATTTCATTCCCATGAGTGAGAAACGAACCCACGGCCGTTGCGTTTAATCGCAAGCTTGTACCCTTACGACACGAAAACCTCAAATAAACAAAAACAGTCTTACGAGGGTGGCGTCGGGCCCTTCATGTTGCAAGTTGAGGAACTTAGAGCAGTGCTTTGAACTTGACCCAAGTGTAGGCTTAAGGCATCCCTTTACATTTTACATTAACTCTAGGCTAGTCTCCACTATTTCTCCTTCTGTATCTTTCTGTATCTTACGCTTTCAATATCAGGCGATATGGAACTGTCAAATTGGAAATTTATCGTCGTGTTAGTTACTACAAATATATAAAAAAACATAGTATATTTATAAGAAAAACTGTGAGTGACCGACAGACGACACACAGACTGAAACTTCTAGACTTAGAAAGTGGAAATACGTAGATAAGTTGGGAGAACTAAGAGACGATTTCTCTAAATTCCTACGGGAACAGGAAAAATGGAATTTTCTAATTTGTAGCTAAAATTACACGCACATACGAATATATACATATACGAGTATAGTAACTAATATTGGCAAAACATTATAATAATAACAATAGTCAACATTTGTGATACTCTCACCGGATGTTCTATTATACTCTATACAAAGGTAGTGCTGGCGCGTCCCGAGACCAGTTAACACTATCCAGGCGCCTAACAAATTTGCTACTGCATTTGGATTCATCATTCCGGATTACATTCTGGTTTGATATGTATGGCCTATTTAGTATAGTTCAAATTTTTTACTCGTAAAGCTTATTATAATATATTTGTTTTAAACGCTATTGCTTGCTTAGCATGAAAGAACGTATATCAATATTATGAATCATATTTCTTCTTAATTTATAAGGGTAGGTAGAGGAAAATTATTGGTAAGGAATTAAGAGATACTAATATTTGATACTGACGTGTTATTTGGACAAGACAGAAGAAACGAAAACAAATTAAATATGGCCATTGTCACATAATCGAAGCCTCGACCTAATATTAAATTTCCATATAAATGAAATAAATTCATATTTTTATTAGTTTTCGTTTCAAAAATTCACTTTGTGGATCATGTTAGACGGTAAAATCTCTTCCAGACTTTTTGTTCATCGAAAAGGGATTAAAGATGAAAGGTAAAAGCCAATTAGACTTCCACGTGTAAAGCGTTTATTAAATTTAAGGTTAAGAGGCTTCGAACACTTCGCGTTTACGGGGAGCCGTGAAATTGGGTCTTGTTAGGTTTTATAGGGAAAGTGCATACGTTTTAGTGTTTTTTTTTATAATTTTAAACAATTTTATAGCTAATGTAAGTTTAAAATTTTAGTATATTATATTATAGCAAACGAGGCGTTAAGTTCCGCCTCCCAACACGCAATGCCTCCAAAATTCGACAATAAGTAGAAATTGAAAGTTTATTAAAAAGAACGTAGTGTCTTAACACCAAGTTCCCTTCTACCTTGCTATGTGCGGGGAGGGATGCAGCGTGAAATAATATTGCAACGAGCGTAGAAAAATCATATAAAGTATTTTTTTTTTTATTTACTGTATTCCCCATTTACAAATTCATACAGAATAAAAAAGGGACAACACGGACAAATCAAAAAGGACCAAAAAAATATATCCTAATGAAATTTGCGAGTTGATTGCTTAATTTAGTCGGCCAGCCTTTGTCGCTTAAACCTTATTTGATGATACCTACACAGGCGAACGTGGACAATGACTATTTTACTCGCTTACAAAGTGCAGCGGGTTTTAAGCCAGTTTACGGTCGATTTACCGTTTTAATGAGGACTGTCCACCATAGAGTTACCTCTACAGCGTAAATGTCTTGTTTTATTATTGAAAAATAGATTTCGTGGAGTTGGAAACAGTGGTCATTATTGGTTGATAATGGATTCATATATTTATATTTATGAGTGTAAATTGTGTCTGATTATAAATGCAATAATTGTGGAGTTCCCAAATGGGGAAGTAGAGAAGGGAAGAAGGGTCTGTACACTAGGTTTCCCTACCTATACTGCTATAGATATGTGGGAAAAATCGCAAAGCTGTGAAACGCAAAATTTAAAAAAAATATGATAAAATATCACTAATCCTTGGTTATACTACATATATATCAGTATCTTTTCGTTCTTTACTTTTCGTCTATTAAAAAAATATTGCGTATGAGATGGCTTATAACATTTAGTTTAGCAACAACAATTGAATAAATTCTAAACAATATTCAAAACTATATATTCTAGTCCTAAATACAAAAGCTTAATTAAACTAATAATAACTATAATTTCCAAATTAATTTACTATCCTCCCTCAATAAGAATAATGGTGTTTCCGTGTGTGCCATTGTCGCTAATTGTCTCTAATAGATTGATGAGGTTAGATGAACGTGTCTCTGATATCGGGAAAACGTCGATACTTGATAATAACTAATTGATGTACCCGCACTTTGGTTAAACGGGGGTAAAGTGGGGTAATTGAATATGTATGTGTGGTATAATGTTTTGTATAACAGCGTGTTAGTGTAGGCGCTATGTTTGTAGGTTCGATTTCCACTCGGGGAATTAGTTATTTTCTAGGTGAAGCACGGTGTCGAGTTCCACCACAGAATACGCAATGTATCATATATTATTAGCGTGAAATTAAAAAAATATTTTATTTAAAAATTAAACGTATTATTACATTTTTGGAAACATGTGAAAAAAAATATTTAAATCTAAAAGGAAAATTTGTTATTTTACCCTAAATAAGCTTCATGCCATTTCCAGCATATAGTAGCTTGGAAAATAAGGAACGTAAGTGTCTTAATTGGGAACGTAGTGTCGCGATACTAAATTCTCAGTTTCCTTTTACCTGCCCTACAAATACAGCATGAAACGAAAAACAAAATAGAATAACTGCTAACAATACAAAATCTCATGCAAAATTCTGCTTTGCCAAGTTATCCCAACTACAGCATACATCTCAAGTAGGGCCATCAACACTCGCACCGTTGCCTAAATATTACCATACACGACATTTCCATTTGTTTGCGTTTGGGGCAACCCTCGCCTCGTTTTATCATACACGGTGTCAAGAACTAAGCCCTTAGCGACTACGATAGAGACAGCCCGTGGCAGCTTTCTCAATCTGATTATTAAAAGATTATATATACAGTATGTCGTGTGGGATTGGTAGTGGAAATTGTTTAAGATTTGTTTTTTCTATTTTTTTTTTATTTTTTTTTATATTCTCGTCAAGTTGATGATTTTCTGTAAGAGTAACGTAATAAAGACACATATAATATGTCTTTATATTTTCATTTCTAACGAGTACCTTTAATTTGCAATGTTGCCAACCCAGAAAAATATTAGAAACCTATTATTAAGTTACTTATATTATATACTTCTCTTTTATTTCGTTTATTTTTTGGTCTATTATTTTACGAATGCCATATTTTACAAACATACTGATTTCTTATACATAATTTTGTATATCTTATGAAAATAAAATTATCTTTATAAGGAAGTAACATCAAACAATATGAAATTGGTAAAGTCCTGAATCACGTCGCATACTGCAACCACACACCCTCGTCTGGTCAGCTTAGTGTGTCAGGCGGCAGGCTGATCCACGTGGCTTGCCTGTGAAAGGTTTTGCTCTTTTTTTGTATATATTATGTTATTATAGTGTATGCTATGTATTTAATTATATATTCATTTAAACTGTAAATCACTTGTTTTCTTTTTTTTTGATTTTTTGAAAATTCTATATTTTTATTAAACGTGCCAAAACATGATTGAAATGAGAAAAAAAGGTTAAACTACGCCACTCAATACGCAACGCCTCCCGAATTCGGCGGAAAGTGGGGAACAGAAGGGTCTTAACTTGAACGGGACTGCTTTAAGTTATAAATAACAGTTTTCCACTTTGTGTGCGTGAATAAATTGTTTTTGTTTGCGTGATAAGTTATATTCCTATTTAACTCTATAGTTGGTAAGAAGACAAGCCGCGGTGTTGAGTTCTGCCATTCATTACGTATAGCCTAGTGCGGCGAAAAGTGTGGAACGATATGTATGTTTCTGTCTATCGTGCTATATGCGGGATACAGCGTAGCCTAATAGATAAAACCACCAATCTTTAGTAATGTAAAAATTACTATAGGTTGGTGGTTTTATCTATTAAACGAAAGATGAAATATTGATTAGATACTTTAAACGAAGCCCGAGACAAACAATCTTGTAAAAGCTACACACCCCGGCCAATCCACCAAGCTATCATCTATCGATCACACGTATCAATGAATAGAGGTCCCTTGCTTATCGCCTGTATCGCCGAGTTTCCATCTCATTTGGCGTCCCGAAACACGTATAACTTCGGTTAGCCTGTGTAGCTGTGTACAGACAGACGTATAAGTTACATTTGATTGGAATAAACAATAGAGTAAAGTAGTTCTGAAAAAAGTTTTCCAAAGAAAAGTTCTTTTGTTTATTGTTGTGATGGAAGCGAAATCGGTTTTGGATGGAGATTGGTGGTGTTTGATGTTAATATATATTCGTACATATATGAAATACTAGCGGCCCGCTCGCGGTTTCACCCGCGTGAACTATGTTATTATTAATTTCTGTCTCCATGACTACGTCCTAGTGACGTCTATGCAAAATATGAGACTTCTAGCATTTGTAGTAACGAAGTTTCATACAAACTTTCGACCCCAAAAACAACCCCTTAGAAAATGAATATTGCAAATTCCCGTCTTAGCGAGCACCTACGTCCTATAAATAACTCCTATGCAAAATTTGAGATTCCTAGCACATGTAGTTTCTGAGATTTCGTGATGAGTGAGTGACCTTTCGATTTTATATATATAGATATAGGAAAGTACTACCTATTAAGTTATATTGGACATTACTTTTATATTTTTCGTAAAGTAAAATAAAGTCTAGCTTAAATTACTTTTGTAATTTAATATATCAGTTTTGTAGAAATATAAATCAGAAGCAAGTTTCTAATTGTACTATCTATCATAATATTGTTAAAAATCTTACCTAAAATATTAGAGAATGTATAAAATTGATTTCTTTAGTTTTTTATTATTTGTATAGAATTTGTATTTTTGTATTTGTAGTTGCGGAACATAAAAAAAGGTATTGACACAGCCGTGGCGCGGTGTCATAGCGCCTTACTGTAAAACGCGGCAGTATTGGATTCGATTGCCACTAGGCGGATTAAATTAATTTAATTTTCTCACTATATTCCGCAACAAACACTACGCGAAGTTTACCTGACTAAATATTTTCATGTTTTTCATATCGAAAATTCCCTAGGTTTGTGTGCACACTTCTTACAATGGTATAGGAGCACTCTCATATTATATGTTACAATGTCAGAATAAGTACTTTTTGCAGCATCCGGACCAGACTGTAATTAATTCGAACGGTCCCAGACTTGCGTAGATTACAAATTGGAAATCGATTATAGACAAAAAGTTACCCTCGATGGCTTTCGACTTATGTGTCTTTGGTGAATGATGAGATATGGATTTTAAACTCATTTCCTTTATTATATAGACATTTGGTGTAATTATGGTGAACCTGTCTGCTTAACTGATGATTTAGGCTTTCATTATTTTTGGCATAGAAGTATCTTACTTTATATTTATTTTAGAATATAATACCAGAATATGTAACCGGCAGAACTACGTTCCGAGCTGGTGGTAGATTCTTGGGTACTGACACTACTGTAATTTCTATATAAATTGACGATTTAAAAGTGCTTGTAATGGCCTAATCGAATGAAGAATATTTTGATTTTACACAGGATCACCATAAGCTTGAATTTACGAGTGTGCTTATGAGTTTTTGTATTAATAATATAGCTCTTTTCTGGTGTTATGAAGCAATATTTAAAAACTGGCTGATTGTAATTTTTCTCTTTTCGGTAAAACATCTAATATCATAATATCTAAAAAAAGCTGTGCCAAAAATAGTGAAAACACCACCCTCGATACAAAAGTAGCGTAAGTCAGGTTAATGTCATAAAACTGTCAATCTTGTTGTTTACCCAACTAGTGATTGATCTACGACCGACCGCAGTGCTATCGACGGCTGCAACGATGCAATGCAGGCTTTGTCAGTAACAAGTTTGTTTTAGAAACTGACTGGTTGTTCTGGATCCGTGGGTGGTGGTGGCTTATGCTGATAGGTGGATCTCAAGTCACGGTACTCAGAGATATTATTTAGTGTGTAGGTGACGTTTATGCAATAGAAATTAGTATATACCAGTTAGATTTGATGTTAATTTGAAAAGGTATGAAATTTACTTGAGTAAATGTGGTGTTGTTCTAATATCAAGAAATATTTTGAGGCTAGTCGTGGCGTAAAGGCACAAGAGTGCGACTGTAAACGTGAAGGGTTGTGGGTTCGATTGCTATTCAAGGTATTGAAAGATTAAATATTTTTATTTGTTACATTTTCTATGGTAAAATGGCATAGTGCGGCGTTAAGTTCGGCGACTTAACAAAGTGAAGAATCCCGCATGTGCGGGCTTATACATGTATAAGTAAATATACTTTATTATGAACAAAATGTTGGATTTAGACAAAATTAGACAACATTCGTCAAACAGATTCCACTGAATCAGACATATTGTATAAAAAGTAAATAAACAGTAGAAATATATTGTTTCGATGTTGTTTTTGCTCTGATTCCAAAAGCTGAATGGCCCTCCATATAATCGGTAACGTTGAAAGTCCTTTACATGATTTGTACGTGTTCTACTTCAGTTGTACATAAAGGTATTCAATACAATATGTACTCGATTGTATATAAAACTCTTATGTTACTAGAGGCCGTCGTGGCGCAGACGCGTGACGGTTGTGGGTTCGATCCCCACGCGAGGAAGTGAAATATTTATTCACGTTTATATTTCCATTTTTTTGCTCTGGTGTCGAGGCAAAACGCGGCGTTGAGTTCTGCCACTCAACACGCAATGCCTCCAGAATTCGGCAGAAAGTGGGGAACAGACTGTCTTAACACCAGGTTTCCTCTGCCTATCCTGCTGTGTGCGGGATACAGCGTAAAGCTGATATCTATACAATATAACAATGCATAGCGCGACGTTATTAACGCAATGAAATATAAAATAATGTTCAGCGGTCGCGAATTAAAGGATTACTCTTGTACCGGAGTTATTAACATTGCTATAATTCTACTACTTTGTTTCACTACCAATGATGCATATAACTATTGCTTGTGAAGCTTTTATAGGGTTTATATGAATATAAATATTATTTACTGCAAAATAATGCACGCCTTTTGTATTATTACGCATGCAAATTTAATTTTATATCTTTAGCTGGAAATAGCTTACATAAACTTAATATTAAATTAAGTTTTGAAAATTTTGATGTCTGCTGTAAAGTTATTAATTATGTTTATATAGAATTACTTTGGGTGAATTTATAATAGATTCGAAAATTTAAAAATAACGTGACATACGGATTATAGAGTTTTTCCTCTCCAAAGAAATCCATTAAGACAAATATAATAGAGGAAAAGAGCTTTATGTTTAACTATTAAAAATAACATATTAAAAATTTACATTATTTCGTTAAAACGCTAATAACCACAGTAATACAAAACCGTATCAATGGTCCGCGGTGCTCGTACTATAACGAGTAATGTAACGGCACCACAACGAAACTTCTGCAGACACAAAACTTTCCCTATTCCGAAGTAACGATCGCGCTATCAATAAAAAAACACTGATTGAATAGACCGCCACGTCTGCTCCACTGAGACCTGAGGCTTAGAAAGAAGTACAAAAGAATTTTATATGACGATTTTTTAATGTTTCAAATTTACTCGGCTAATAATGTTGAAGTATTTCACTTTTTATCATAATAATTTAGTATCTCAGTTATAACAATTGAACACACTGCAAAACATTTTTCAACATAAATAAATTACTAGCGTGGTCACAAAGCCTCGTCCGAGTCGGTGCGGCGTCAAAGGAGATTAGGTTCGCTCACACAGTTGTTCCCGGCTTCTCTAATGCTCGGTTTACCCACAGTCAAGTAAGTCTTCCTATATATGGCTAGTGGTCAGTGCTAAACGTTGAATAGAATAAAACTAAAACATGGCGTGGGGATACTGGTCTGCGTCGTCAGTGCTGCCGGACCGCGGCCGGAGCCCGCGACGTGCTGGTACATCGGCGGTGCACGCTCACCCAAACCCACCTACCGCGAGGGAGGTGATGGAAACACATGACGAAAGTATCATCCATACGGCCTCAACGTCTAGAGATAGTCGTGATCATTCTGCTTCTCCACATTCCTCGTCCAACGGAGGTCATTCCCATCATCACGAAGTGCGACACGCTGTGCCAGCTAGTGCCCTCTTCGGAGAGAGCTACGGAGAACTGTCTCGACGACCGTCTCTAGACCTAGGATCAGTGCGAAGTGCTTTAGCATCGTGTTCGGGCGGTGGGACGCTAAGTGCGGGTTCGACGCTGACTCGAGGGGGCACCCTAGCGGACTACCTGCCCCCGACTCCTTGTCCACACCACCACAGAGTGTACGTGGATCACCACAAGCACTACGAACAGCCCATACAACCTGTGCACGTGGGAGTGCCCCATCACTCACACTCGCACGCCTCCAGTAGACATCACACGGATGACGAAGACGATCTCGAACCAGCCTACGCCACAGGTAGCGTTTTATATATTTTTTAAAAGTAGAAACTTTCTCTATTTATGTTTTTCTCTATATATTACCCTATTTTCTTATTCGAAACATTTTTTTGTGTGAACAGCGAAAGCAATTAGGATAAGACCGCATTCAGCGCGTTGTTGAAGTTAGCTGTGACGGTCGTTAGTCGGACGCGGAGGGCGCATCTATGCCACATTAGGCCGCAAATGAAAGTAGGCCACGAGCCACAGAACACATTAACGAAGTAGGATTATAGTTTTATTAATACGATACTTCGCGATTGATCGTCTACTTTCTGAGGCGAGAAGTTACTTCTCTATTATACACTTGTATATAAAGTTGGTTGAGGCATAGAGTTAGTTTTGCAGCTTCGCTATAGATGTGGGTCTTAGTGAGTATATTGTGATTTAAGAATAGGTTTTTAAGAGATAACTTTTCAAAGAAAATTCCTGAGTCATATTTAAAAATTTTCAAAGTGTATTAAATAATTTAAATAACGAGAATCTTTTATTAATTAAAAAATTTATTAGGTTTTTTTTGCCTGAACGCGCCTATCTCCGAAACTGGATTGAATTGAAGAATTATTTTTATATTATACTGTCTATATATGAAGGAAAACCATAGATTATATAAAATAATAATTATTATTGCGATATAACCCACTAAAGACTAATAATATACAGAAAAGTAAACAAACTAGTATATATTTGGCATCCGGACAGGGCATTACCCCAACAAACACCCTAGTTGGTTGTTAGCGAGACACCGCAATGTTTCCTAGTACTTTGCGCCGTACACATCTGACGCTGCAGAAAGAAACACACCTTGGTTAATTTAGGTCAATAGAGCCAAATGACCCGCGCTGTGGGGACGAAGGTAAGACCGCTAACATACAGGTTGTATTGACAAGGTCTTATAATAATGTTATAGTGAAATATTTGGTACTGAAGCGATTGGTGTTTGTTAATAAGGTTTAGAGGTTTCTATGTAATATTCGGAGTTATCTAGCTAGCTATTATCTATATCTATCAGGGTAGTCGGGGTGCACCTGGGTACCTAGTGTTAAGACGCTATGTTTCTGTTAAGACACATCCGTTTCCCACTCTCCACTGAATTCTGTAGGTTGGGTTGAGTGGCGGAACTCAACGCCGCCCATACACTCCTAAATATAAATATTACTGTATTTTATAAATAAAATAAATTAATAATGTGACACCAACTGAATGCAATTCTCGTAAAAGCTTGATTTGATTAATCTATGTACGACTTTTAAACGTATGCAATTTATGTATTTCCTTTATTTTATGATTGATGAGCACTTTCTGAATTAAATATTTACATAGCCGTGGATGGAAGAAATGTTTGGAATATTTGTTCTGCATATTCGCTTTTATAAAATTTTCTTTAATGCACTTTACGTAGATTATTTATAAGCAATTTTTGTTATATATCTACATTAATATAATAAAGCTGAAGTATTTGTTTGATTGAACGTGCTAATCTCAAGAACTTGTGGGGTTTAACGAAAAAAATGTTTTTCTTTCTTCGGCCACTTAACATATTATGTTAAATGCCTGATATGCATATATATAATTGTAAATACAAATATAAAGATTTACCTTTATACCTTCCTAGTAGTTCACGAAGGTGACAAAAAACAACATGTAAGCCGGACATATAAGTATTTTCACACTCCATTCTTCACTTTTCGCCCAATTTTCGAGATATTGTGTTTTGAGAGAGGAACTCAACAACACCTTTTGTCTTGTTACCAGAGCTGACATATAATACATTCACTGGAGTGAGAATCTCTGTACGGCCTCATCTACTTTCTTCCTCAAAACAAAAAGTATATTATACTACCTTAATTATTATTAAACTACAAAATATAAATAGAACTTACAAATATTCCACTAAGGAATTTATATTAGTTTGCGAATTAACAATAATTTATTACATGATTGGAACCATCTCAATCGATTTAGTTTAATAACAAACGGCGTTCAAACCGTATGAGAATACTGACATAGGGCGGTGTGAGACCTCGTTATGTCATTCTACTTCACTGCGTTGATATTGACTTTGGATGTGGTAGTTAGTTGAAATATTGATTTAAAATTGTATATTGTGTTACTTAGAGGCGTTAGTAGTACAGTGGTGGTTATGTGAAAGTAAACGCGGTTTTGAATTCGATGTCCATTCTCTAGGGTATGGTTGCTTAAATTGTTTTTAGTATAGGAAGATAAAGCGCGTAATTAAGTTCCGCCACGTTAAAATAACCTTGTGCGTTCTTAACGTTTCTCTTTGCGGAAAAACAAACGTGAATATACAAATATTTTTCTTATTAAAAATAAAATATTTTTTTATTATTAAATTCTTCATCAGTGTTTCAGTGGAGATGTCAGGTCTGATTGCGTCATTCATCTCCGCTACAATACAATGACGTCAGAAGTTGTCTTGCCTGCTAAAGAGCTCGAAATATTTATAAACGCTCGGCATTCAAGTGTAATCGCACCAAACTACTGTATTATTTGTGATATTGTTTTTGTTTATTTAAATAATTAAAAAATATAAATATACATACGTATAAATTAAGTGTGCGTAAGTTGTGGGTTTGAGTCTAGTCGAGGTAATGAACTGTTTTCATTTCCCTTCTCTGGAGAAGTACAAAGGTTAATTTCGCCACTCGATGCACAATCTTTCAAATAGAGGTGGAATATGGTAAACGGAGTGTCTTGACACCAGATTCTCTCTACTTACCCTTCTACATGATTTGTCCTTTAACAAAATATAACAAATTAACCACCAACGTACAACAGAAAATCTAAGTAATAGATAATATTTAGAATGCACAAAAGGAAAGTAAAATTACGTCAAACTGCTCACATTGTAGCGTCGTAGCAGGTAGCGTAGCAGGCGCCCTACCAGCCCCAAGCGGCGCGGGGCCTTACGTCGACCTACTTTGCAAACGTAAACCTATTTGTGCGAACGCGTTTAAAGTTTTAAAATGTTCCGGAGGTTGTGTTGGCAGAACTGTTTGTGTTTGTAAATACTATTATGTATGTTGTAACTCAGTTTTCTGGCCATGATGATGTGTAAAAGATTTTTTTTTTATTCAGCTTCGCGCACATTGTAGAATAGGCAGGAGGAGCCCAGTGTTAGGACACTCCGCCGCCCCACTTTCTGCAAAATTTAGAGGCATTGTGTGTTGAGTGGCGGAACTCAACGTAGTGCATTAAATCGACACCAAAGCGAATAAATGAAAGTATTCAATTTTTCATTTCCTCAAGTGCGAATCGAACCCAAAATCTGTCGCGTTTATAGTTGCACTTTTAGTTAAATAGACAATAATCTGTAAATAATTAATTTTAATTTTACTTCACATGACATGTTTCAAATTATTTAGAATTTACATAATTATTAAGCCTTAGTACAATAAATAACTAACAACAACTGCTAATATCATATACCTCAAGTAACAAACAAATCACCTAGCGAGCCAGCATTCAGTTCAGTTCAGATATCAACGGTTGAATGAATGAACGCGAGAACGGTTCGCAATTGTTTTCTGTTGAACCGCCGATGACGAGTGAGTTAGCGATCAAGCGACCTAGTTCACTTTATTCAGTTCTATAGGTGCGCTACAAATGTCGTTTCTTGTAAGAATAAATTCATTGTTATATATATTTTTGCTTCCTAGTTATAGTAAGTTAGTTATAATAGTGTTAAGGCTCTCCGTTTTTTACTTTTGTATGTTTAAGATAACGCTGTCTTGCGACTTTTTTTGTTAGTTTCGTATTGTATCGATTTGGGCTTCATCTATGAAATAGTTAATATTTTAAAATTAAAAAAACAATGAATTTGCAGAAAGTGATGCCAGTCTCCTGTAAAATGAAAAAAAAAAAGCCATAAATTCAATATTTATACAAATCCATAGCGGAAATAGCTATTCACAGCAGACCACATTTATAGTCCATCCATACCTATAAAGTCCAGATTGCAATAAATCCCTACATCGAAAATAACTGACATTGTTGGCAATGAATTAAAATACCCCCACTACCCCATAGGGGTAGGTAGGGGTTGCGTGTTCGTGTGCATTGAACGTGGACGATCTTTATGTGTTTAATTAATATAAGCGTTTGTTTTGTTATTCAACTTTGATAACAGCTAGGTTAAAACTATATTGAATTATGATGCGGCAAATTTTAATTAAAACTTTTAAATCGTATAGGAAAAATATTAGTTCGTTTCCGGTTGAGATTTATCTTTCTTCAAATATCTGTTTTCACATATCTCTTAATAAAATAAAAAAAATAATCAGCTTCACGCTATACCGTTTCCTACTTTCGGACGAATTGGGCAGAAAGTGGGGAACGGAGTGCATCCTGCTGTGTATTCTGTTGCGGGATACAACGTGAAGCTGATTTTGATTTATTTTTCACTGTGCTAACAAGACAAAACGCAGCGTTAAATTCCACCACACAACGCGACTGTACCCCCCGTACAGTACAGTTTCATAGCATTGGGTTTCCTCTGCCTATCTTACAGTATCAAATTAAAAAAAAATGAATTCGTATCTTAATAAAGTAGGAGATACTTACAAATGTAATTAGGTTACATGATGTTACGATACCCGCTGAATAGCTTCCAATTTTATTTGGAGCGAATCCAGTCTGACCTTAATAATGGGTCTGTGTAATAAATTTTTGCAAATAGGTCATCCTGTTAATTTTGTATGTCAGTAGTGTATTCTATTTTATTATTTTTTAAGATTAATTCATTTGGATTTTGTTTAATAACGAAGTGTTTCCTAGAGCTACCGATCTAGTATTATCTGGTTCAAAAATTTGCTAATTTAAAAGTGATGTACATTGAGGCCAGTTATGGCGCAGAGGCACAAATGTGTGATTGTAAGCGCGGCTGGTTGTGTGTTCGATCCCCAACTGAGAAAATGAAATATTTATATCTCAACAAGCAATGCCTCCAGAATATGGTGGAAAGTAGAGAACAAAGTGCCTTAACACTAGGTTCCCTCTGCTTACAGCGTAAAGCTGTAATAAATTCAAGTAATAAATTTTCTATAGCAGCATCATTATAAATTTACCGAAAGAGAGAGAAAAGATTAGTTAATTGAACCAGCATCAATAGCACATTGTTATCAAAATTCAACAGATAAAACAATATTGGGAAACCAGAATTGGCTGATTGATAAAAAATCCCGATCGAGCGAAACCCTTTGTAATGAAAATAACAACTTGAAAAGTAATTTTTATTTCCTCGTATAAACGTAGAATCTATTGACCTGAGATGTTCTTGTGAATTCGAGCATTAATACAAAGAAATAGGGTTGATTTTCGATTGATTGCAATTTCAGTTATAAATATCAGTGAATTTTGTGAATTATCGACTGGAAGTTAAAGTTCATTTTGTGATAAAAGTTTAGTCAAGTGTGAACTGGTGCTGAAATGTGGAAGACGTCGACGACACCGCTGACGTAGATCTTTTGCTGCATTACTCCTTAGATCAATTCTATCAATAAAGCCACAATAATGAAAATAACAATTTTAAGTTATAAATGACATTCCTACATGGAATTATTATTTATAAATATTTTAATTTTTTCGCTCGTGTACCAAGGCGGTGCAGCGTTAAGTTCCGCCACTCAATACGCAGTGCCTCGAAAATTTGGCGTTCCCTCTGTTACTATACTCTATGCGAGATACAGCCTGAAGCTAGAAGAAAAGTTATAACAGACATGGTTCTGAAAATGTTTAACCGCTTTTGAATTTTTAAAGCAGAACTACTATAAATTCAAATATACGCGTATGTTTGTTTTAATTACGTTAAATATTTGTTTCAGTTCATTAGTATAGTCTTAGTTTTCATTTAGGAAAATACAAATTTATCTTTTTGTATAAACAGAAACCTTCATTTCGCACAATATGATGTTCCGCGATGGTGAACATAAATATTTATTCTCTAACATTTGCACGTTTGCTCTATCAATAACGATCGTAGGCGACATGTTATTTGGTCTTATTAAATATGGCGACACTAAATAATACAAAACATTCGTCTCTTGAACATTATTTTCCACTTTCTGTCTAATTTTTGAGACATTTGCGTATCACGAGGCGGAACTCAACGCCGTTATTTATCTACTAAAACCGGACAATTGAAATTAACAATATATCCTAAAACATTAAAAATACAACTATCTATTTAATAACAAAAAATATGAGTACCCAAGAAAACAACGTTATAACTTACGACTCCCAAAGCGACACCATATAATTTATTACATACTAGAGGACGCGCGCAGCTTCGCCCGCTTATTTGCACCTTTAGGGGTGAATCCTAATAAACCATGAAACATGTGTTCAATGAAATATTTTTAAGAGTCTAAATTTCAAATCTTATAAAAATCGGTGGCGATTTCAAAATTTTTCCATACAAACTTTGAACCCCTATTTCATCCCCTTAGGAGTCGAATATTGCAAATTCCTGTCTTAGCGAGCACCTACGTCCTATAAGTAACTCCTATGCAAAATTTGAAATTCCTAGCACATGTAGTTTCTGAGATTTCGTGATGAGTGAGTGACCTTTCGATTTTATATATATAGATAGAACAAATAGAGACAGTGATAATTCACATTCGCCGCTGTCGAGTTGGACCGTCTACGTAGAAACGGGTACTCCCAGGCTAATACGTCGTCGTTATAGTTTGTAATGTCAGCATTAATTCTGTTCACGACTTTAAACATCATTAAGTATTTCTTAGAAGAATGTGTTATTTTACATTATTTATTTAATTCAAATCAATAATTATTTTAACTGATCATTTAACTTAGTTTCCGAGAAGTTTGTGGAGAAATATATGTAGAAACAAGTAAACGGTTGAAAATATATCTATTTCCCTCAACTGGTTAGACCGTTAGGTCCTAGTATTTAAAACGTAATTTTATTAAAATGTGGGCCAAATGTTGTATTATCTGATTTTATAATATGTCAGTCGTAGCGCAGCGTCAAAGTGTGACTCTCAAACCGATTGTTCGATCTTCACTCGAGATACAATATTTATTTAAATTTATATTTCCATTTCGTCACTCTGGTGCCGAGGCAAAGCGCGGCGTTGAGTTCTGCCACTCAACACGCAATGCCTCAAATAAATATTTCACTTCCTCGAGTGGGGATCGAACCCACAACCGTCGCATTAGAGTTACATCCTAGTAACACAGTGGGTAATTAAAATATTACATAATTCATTCCCACGATTGAGAATTGAACTTATAACAATCGATTTTCCTAGGTCTCATTTTATTAAAATACGAATACATTAATGTTATGAATACAATTTAACTTTATAACCGTATCGTTGCGGCTTCTGATTTGATTGGCTTTCGATGAAGTACGGAAAACAACTTTAACAAAAGAAAATATTGACTCGTCTTGTTTAAAATTTATGGAAGTGGTATTTTTGTATGTACAATACACTGTTATTTCGATATTCTAATTTTATTGACAATGTAATGTTATTATTGTTATAACAATAGAATTGATGTTTTAATATAGATTTTACAGTATACTCGTATATATAAAACTCTTCGGTTACTGAGTGACTTATTTCGCACAGGTCGTCGGTTTGATCCCCACTCGAGAAAAAGGAAGTATTTATTTAAATTAATATTTTTATTTCATCGCTCTGGTATAGAAGCGCAACTCACGCAACGCCCTCAACACGCAATGCCTTCAGATCTCGGCGAAAAGTGGGGAATAGAGCGTCTCAAAACTAGGTTCCCTCTGCGTGCGGTTTTTTTAGCTTAGGTAGAGGAAACCTAAAAACGTAAAATTAAGACACTTCGTTTTCATTAGACCTTCCGT
Source organism: Heliconius numata (assembly GCA_016802625.1). Lineage (NCBI taxonomy): Eukaryota > Metazoa > Arthropoda > Insecta > Lepidoptera > Nymphalidae > Heliconius > Heliconius numata. Next base: position 91,511 of record JAEBDU010000045.1, on the reverse strand, counting down.
TCCTCACTTTTCGCCGAATTTCAGAGGCATTACGTGTAAGTAAAAGTTAATTATAAAAAGACTATAAAATAACAATAAAACACAGCAAAGAAAGAAAGAAAACATTAGTTTTAATAATATTTAAATATAAAATAACATAAATTTGCGTTAATTACGTAAGCTCACATTGTCGTACGTAGAGTCTGTGTATGTTAATATACAATTTACCTTCATTCTCCTTGATACGTGCACGTCAAAGCACGTCTACTTCCAAACAAACTGGTTAATTATTTCGAGCTCCCTACACAATATAACATCTAAATTATTTATTTATACTGGAGTTCTCAGTTTATGTAGTATGTGTGTATTCTAGATGTAATACGGATATTTTGTATGTATGTTTGTCTGTTTATTGATTTAGTATGAAAAGTAAAAAGGCTCGCATATGAAGATGATGTAATGTAAAAGTTCTTTTTACAAACATTTTTACAAACAGAATTCCTAAAATTCCCTATTTTAATGTCTTAAACTTACATACACGTGTTCATATATTATACACGAGCTTCTCTCAAAATTCTAATCATTCTTCACTTTTATTCAAATATCGCTATACCTCAAGTTGTTAGTAAACATTTTCGCAAGAATAGCACATTTCGCTCCACTATTCCTCCTAGGAAAATATTAAAAGGTAGAAATGTAAAATTATGTTCTAAGTTTATGTATTTACTTACATTATTATTATTTCAAGATTCGTATATGAAAACACTTTATAGTAAGTAAAGCTTTAATTTATATTTGTAATTCAATGAAAGACTTCAAGTATTTAATTTAAATTATAGTTTAACATTTACTTTAAGTCATTTATTAAAAAACATTACACGTTTTCCTGGCTGAATGTAGAGCATATTTATATGCTACTCAAAGAATTTTTATGAATGGAAATCTGACTTCTTGCTTATAAATTATATAAACTAGACTTGTGGCCAAGGACGCAAGGGCAAGCGCATGGCTATAAACGCAACAGGTTATGGGTTCGATTCCCATCGAAGAGATGAAATATTTAATATTTTCATTTTGTCGCTCTGGTAACGAGGCAAAGTGCTGCTTGAGTTATGCCACTCAACCCGCCATGCCTGAAGAACGGAAGTGTCTTAATCGGAACGAAGAGTTTTAACATTAGTTTCCCAGGTTCCTTCTGCTTACCCCGCTATAAAGAGAATACATTTATTAATTGAAATTTCAATAAATAATGCGAAAACTAACCAAATCAGTGCTCTTTTAAAATCACCATTTCCTAAACTTACGAATACTTTTCTATGATACCAGTTACAAATATCCAAATAGAAGCTCAATTTCCTTTGCAACTTTAAGCTTTAACACATTTTATTCCGTTCACACTCGGGTAAGCCCCGCGCCCGCAACACTGAACTCGAGAGTCGCCAACACGGCGTACCTATCGAGTGTTTGATTATGCAAATACTGAGTTGGCTCTAAACCGTAGTGGTGGTAGTGCTCTCCGGAATTTACATTTCTAGTAAAAATATTATGTTACTTTAAGTTATTGGATTATGTTAGGTTGGGGTTCTTTTGAATTTTTTAATTCTTTTTTAAGGGTGTGGTTTTTATTTATGTGTATTTATAATCTTTTTTATATAATGTAGGATGTGTTGTGAGGTTCATGTTGTATTTGCATAACACGATAGATTGGGAAATTAGTGTTAAGACACTCCGTTTCTCCGTTCTTTGCCTTGTTACCAAAGCGGAAAAATGAAACTTAAAGTCGGTCGATATATCGGCCTTTTAATAATTTACAACTTCTTGTCAATTTCATAATAAAATAATCCTCGAAGAAATTTGGTATTTGAGGAAAACAGAAAATAAATTTTAAAAAAGCAATGGGGACTTCATTAATTTTGCCGAATCAATAACTCAAGTCCTACGATCATTCTTAAATCCAACTTTAAACAGAATTCGAATAGTTTCGTATTTCATCAATTTGTTCTTGTATTTAACTTAAAATGTAAGCCTCAACTATCAAATATTTGATCGAACCCTTATAATATTAATAAAGCCTAGAAATTTACGCTTACTAATACCCCATATGAATCACCAGGGGTATTTTCAACTTTGAAAGTATTATGAGGAATTAAAGTTTGAAGGGTTGGACCCGACCGACGCGGCGGTGACGAACGGTAGGGTTGGATTATATTATATGACTGAGTGTAGGTACATTTTATATGAGGAAGAAATTATTCAGTTATAACACTTTTCGTGGTAATAATATGACTAATATTACTTTTTGCAAAAAGGTAGTAGAATAGGAAGAGGGAACTGAGAGGGGCCAAAGTACTCTCTTTCCTATTTTCCACCTAATTTTAGAGAGATTGTTGTGAAATGTGTTGACCGGCGGTACTCAACACCGCGCCTTTTTATGTTTCTTAAGCGAAAAAATATTATAAATTAACCTTTCTTTTTTTTCTTTATATAATGAACTGAGTATTTTTGACTTGTCACCTTGACATGTCTAGAAATAGATTTTGCGAAGCATTCATAGTTTTGCGTTGAAAATACTTTAAAAAGAATAATATTACCGGTAACTTAAACGTTTTAACTTGAAGCCGTAGCAGATTGTAAACATGAAACGCGGTTGTGGGTTTTATTCCCACTCGGGGGAATTAATTTTGTTTCGTGTTGTGTCGGATCGAGTTCTGCCACTGCACACGCAGTCTCGAAACCTGGGCAGGGTGCAGTGCTGAACTAGTGCGTGCCGAACTGGTTGAGTGTCTTGACACTATACTCCTTCTGGTCTACCCTCCTGTGTACAGTAAACAGCATGAAGCTAAAAAGAACTCGTAACTTACGTTCTACATTCTACAAATTTAAATAATATTATTCCAAAATTATTTCTTTATATTTGACTAGAACCTGGTTGCATTCGGGCATTTGTTAAATTTAAAACTAACATTAATATACTAATGCATATATAACCCAATTTCTCATGTACCTACTACCTCTTGTACGCTCTTATCTTGTAATGCGCGTCACGACGCAATGCTCCGTTTCTGCATTTCGAATACATTAATATGAAACAGAACTCTGTAGAGGCAATACATTACTTCTTGAATACATTTAATAGAATCGGAATATTCTATTCTAGAGGCCGTCGTGGCCCGGTTGCAGAATGTGTGACTGTAAATGTGACGGTTGTAGGTTCGGTTTCCAATGTATGTATGTGACCAAGTTAAGGAGTTCTAGTTAATATTTTGTTTAGTTGTATATGTAGAGATGTACTAAATAAAATATTCTTATCAAATAGTCTTACTCCCCAGAATTATGTTCAACTAGCTGACCTGGCGAACTTCGTACCGCCTAACAGTCATTCTTTATTTTGTATTTTTATTCCGCTATTTGGGACACCAGGTCGGCTAGTATATAATAACAATACTTTATTGCACTAAAAACAAAGAAACGATACAGTAACAATATTTACAAAAAGACAATAAAAAGTGCAATGGCGGGCCTTATCACTACAAGCGCTTTCTTACATGCAACCGTTTGAAAGAAAAAAAGATAACAGAAAGGTGTAAATAGGAATAAAAAATATGATATTATTAAATATAAATAAGTTATCTTATAAACATACATACACTGATAAAAACATAACATTCCCTAATTCTTTTTTTTCCAGAGAATCTTGCCAGAGCGCCATCTATTGTGCTAATAGTTAAACTGTCACCGTTCGATCATAGTTAAAACATACCGTTTTCTCAATATAAATAATCAAAAACTATATTTTGCTAAAGTTTTAAAATTAATAATATTTCTCCCGAAGTAATTAATGCTTAACAAATAATAACTTGTTGAGATATGTTTTATTCGTTATCAAGATTCGTTAGTTCTTACTATTTGTTGTCAATAGATCTCCAATATTAACTTCTTGAAAACGTTAAATACTTATATCTTTTGATAGACTGAAGCGATTGCAATGAAATAAAAACTAAAACCTACTCTGATTTACTTGTAATTTTTATATATAAACGTTGCTTAAATTTGTTGTGTACTTTTTACGTGATACGTGTTCACATAAACAGACAAACAGATAAACAGACAAACAGACAAAAATTCCAAAAATGCTGGAAATGGATTCTGTTAATTGTCCTTTAACACTCTAGCTATTTTTTTAAAAATATTTTCAATGTACAGAAATGACTTTTCTACAGATTTATTATAAGTATAGATTGTGGGCAAACAGACGATATACTTATTGTATAATAATTTCCAATGTTTATTAGAAGTGTTTTAATCGCAATAGTGTATCTAAAGTGGTCGTAAACCACCGATTCGCCGGCGTCATTCTACCTCGGTCCCCAAATTGCCTGCTGGGCATAAACGTCAGCGCTAAAATGTATTGTGTGCACGGTGCACAGTCGTTACGATATTTGCTCTCCGGACTCGGATTGAACAACTACAACTATACTACGTACTAAGTTAAGATTGTAGAAATACAGAGTATGTGCTAGTTGTTTTGCTATTTTTTTGTTTTTTCAGCTTCACGCTGTTTCACAGGAACGTAGGCATAGGGAATCTAGTGCTAAGACACCTTGTTCTCCATTTTGCTTGGTGAGTGAGTGAAACTCTACGCCGCGCTTTGCTGCGATACTAGAGGGAAGAAATGTCCTCAAATGGGGGGATCGAACCTTCAAACTGTCGCATTTACAGCCATGGTTTGTGCGAGTGCACCACGATTGGTATTTTTTTGTTTTTAAATCTATTCAAACAATCGTCACTAATAATAACAGTTATTGTGCACTTTACAAGAGCACCCACAATAAAAACTGTAAAATCAGCCTCCGCTGCTTCACAAAATATAAAAACAAATGTACAGAACGCAACAAACAAAAGTTCATCCTTTGTTTACGGTTTAATTTAAAAACATGATCCGATTCCGATGCACTCTAAAAATAAAAATGTACGAAAGCGCCTAAAGTAGTTTGAAAGAGTGAATTAAAATTTTTATAATGCCTCACTCCCGGAGAAATATGCTTTGATAAAATATTTCCAGGCATACCTTTATGCCAGATATGTCTATATTTATCTATCTATATATAACACCAGTTAGAAATGCGAAATGCGAGAAAAATTCATCAAAGCAACGTTGAAAATACCAACGAGATTTTCTTATACACCTTTGAATTGGTTAATTTTGAGAACATTCGAAAAATGTAGCTGTAATATAATACAAGTCCAGTTCCTAAAATGTGAAAACACGCCATATTTTTCAGGTGAAAATGAAAAGTATGAGTAACTCGGGAATACCTCAAGTGGGGTGGCCAGACTTGTAATGTTTTTATTTCGTTGAAGAGAAAGAGTCGTGAAAATTTGTTTTAAGAAATGTTAATTTAGTAAAAAATTGCTTAAATCTACAATTTCATGTCTAATGTTTGTGTTTTTTTTCTTTTCAGGTAAGTGAATCCAATTCGAAAACTTTCAGCAACTTTAGGTATGAGAAATCTATTTATAATTGCACGAAATTGTTGCCATATTTTATATAAAATGCACCGGTTTTAGTTCTCCTGTGTTGCATTTCACACTACGCCAGGCGTGAAATTCTAAAGTTTTTGCGACCACGCAACTTTAACACGGGCTGTCATCACGTCAGATTTTTCATATTAGCATAAGCTGGCGTTATGCCCGACGGCGAACAGTTCTATATACATGTTTATTTACTTTTTTATTCTTTATGTAAATAAATACAAAATATAATACTTATCTACGTAAAACATTATAATATATGGAACAATTTTTTTTCTGCCAAATCTCAGTAGGCGAAAAGTGAAAATCTATACAAAATATTTCAGCTTCACGTTGTATTCCGCATACAGCAGGATAGGCAAAGGGAACCTAGTATTACGTCACTCCGTTCCCTACACGCCCAATTTTTGGAGTCATTGCGTCGGTTGCCAGAGCGAAGAGATAAAAATACTAATAAATAATAATTCGTTCTCCGAGTGAGAATCGAACCCACAACCATCGCGTTACAGTCACACCTCAGCACCTGTGCCCCTCCACCACGAAGGCCTTAAATTGCCTTCGTTGGCATATTGAACCAGTGCAGTGATCACTGTACTAAAAGACGGTACCAAACAAATACTGAATCATACTACCATTACAGTTTCTCGGTTTATATTTTGAATCTGGCATTTTGCCCGATAATATTTTTCTTTATTTTCTCCTATAGCATTTGTTTATTGTTTGTATTAAATATTTGCGCGACATTCGGTAATAATTTATTATTCCATTTATCATGTTGCGTTCATTTTGTATTTAAGCCAAATAAAATGTTATAGTTTAGTATTATTATTTTGCTTAGGAACGAATATTTTAAAATTTGCTTAGAATTATAGTTAAAATTGTGTAGCGAGGGTATGTATTTTTAACCGATATTATACTCAAAAAATTGTATTGTATACGAGGCCAGTTGGACACTTGTGTGACAGCATGACACAACATGCACGAAGCACAACATGTTGTGGGTTCGATCCCCCCTCAAGGAAATGAAATATTTCATATTTTCATTTCTTTGTCGAGGCAAGATGCGGCGTTGAGTTCTGCCACTCATTTCGATAAATGAGGAACGGATTGTTTTGACACTAGGTTTCCTGCCTGCCCTGCTATTTGAGGGATACAGGATGAAGCTACAAAAAAACCAAGTGTAAAATATATGTTCGCCTAGTTGTGAGTAACCAGAAAACTGGTTATGAGTTCAATTCCAACTCAATTAAATGCTTATAAGTAAATAATACCTTAAACAAGCTTTAAAATTAACTCTAATATATTATTGCAGTCACCATATAAAATTGACTTACAACCTATAGAGGTTGTGTTCATACGTCAATATTTGGGACGTATGTCGGTATTTAACCTAAGTATTTACGACCTATAAACGTCTAAACATCGATCTAATCCATCACGTGGTATCCAACATGGCCGCCATAAAATATATCACCGTATTTGCCTTTATAGAAGCAGAGTGGACGGGTAATGTGCGTTGTGAAGCTATCACTCTTTGTTCAGGAGCTGGTGGTGGTGACGCTGTTGATATGGTATTATGGAGGTTAGGGCTTTACGAGTTTTGTTAATAGTGCTGGTTACCGTTAGTTTAGTTGTGAATTTATTTTTGTGTGGTTCGAGTATGAAATTATAGATGCAAAACCCCTTATTTTAGTCCAGATTTTATTAAGCTGCATGCCCTATATAGGAGTTTTACGAGAGGAAATAAAAATAATTCATACCTGCTAATCGAACCCACAATAGTCGCCTTTACAGGCAGACGCTTCGCCGCTGTGCCACGACGACCTCGATTTGATTTCTTAAAGTAAACACTATAGAGAATATTTACATTTAAAATATATTCGTTAGCTCGGTTTGCGGTTGAGTTTAAATATACGAATATATAACCTAACTTAACCAAATTCATATATTCAACGCTCACAATTTCTCTAAAATCTAATCGTACGTAGAATATTTGAAGCGAACTGGCCAGCGTCTACGTCTACGGTATATCTTTAGAAAACTACATTTTTCAAGTAGTGATTCCTACCGTAAGCAACCGCTTGGAAAATATTAAGCCTCTCGCAGCGAAGGCGGTATTTGAATAAACATCTCGTTCATTTTATAATATTTAATGGAGGCTTTCATTTTGAAATGTAATATGATAAAACTGTCGGTTACAGAGTGTATGTATGTATATACCTGTCTGTCAATTTGTATCATGCTCATATCGTTGTAACGTCGTATATCTTTAAGATGAGACGCTTAGTAATAAATAAATTGGTATGCTTTATGATCGACCTATACCTACAAAATGTGACTTAAATGTTAAGGTAAGGGTTTATAAAGGTCTGGTGCGAGGGTTGTGTGTTAGAGAAAATGAATTTGTGGCTGTGGTAACGCGGCGTTGAGTTCCGTCACTCAACACGCAATGCTTCCATAAATGGTGAACATGATAAATGCTTCCATAAAGTGTTTTAATGAGAATGAAGTATCTTAACACTATTTTTAAAGATTCGCTCTGCCTACTCTGGTTGTTTTTGAACGAAAATTTAAATGGTAGTGTGTTTGCATTTGATTTTCACGCTGTCGCTCCACCAAATTTAATATGGAAAGTTTACCGACGAACTACTATTGTTTGGCTACCGAATGTGTAAGGGGGAATGGTTTATTTTCAGTCGTAATGTCAAATATATATTTTTTATTTGGTTTATAAACCAGGGTAAAGAAAGAATATCCTTTTTTATTATTTGTACATAAATAACATCACATGTCTTATTCAATTCATTATGTTTATATATTCTACCTATTGTTACCTAAAATTTGCTTTAAATCCTTTTTTATATTGATATTACTTACAATAAGCTTTTGATGATTATTGATTGGTTTTACTCCATCCAGTACTTAGACCAGTATTTTATTACATTCAATCATAGGTTGCCTATTTGATCAATTAAATTTAAATTAAATTAATCAATACCATATTTTTGATTATTATTGTTTTAAAATACATTTATAAATTCCGCTTTTTCGTATGTTTAAATCTCGCAACTCTACGAGTATACCCATACAAATTACATTTTGTTATACTATCACATTTATATGATTTACCATTGTAAATACTTATTGTAGATACAGTTCAAAGGCAGCATACGAGTACGTGCTGAAGACTACAAAGACTGCATTGAGTCTTTGATAAGTAATATAACACGTTTGTATTCAAAGGAACTAAGCAAATGTAAGGTTTACGGAAATTGTACGCCATATTACATATAGCAGGTACCGCCCGGGGCAGTAAGCGTTTCATTTTCACACAGATTATTAACTTTGTATTGAATAGTATAATTATTATTTTCTTCCATAAATATGTGTTGCATCTTTGACTATAAAACGAAAATAGGCTTAGAGTGTAAACCTCCTAAATCCGTTTTTGTTTTTTTTATCAAGAAAAAATCATTTAAAAAACCTTTACATAACATACGTATAGGTAATATTATACTTTAAAAATGTTTTTTGTCTCTTTTAAGAATTTGCTAAAATTTGGCTGTTAGCAGACTTTTCACTCTAAGCTGACGAAATTCTCTCTCAGTGCTCCCTTACTCTATGGTATTATGTCTGTCAACTACTCAGAATTCAACGAGATTGATTCTGTATTCGCTTGATAAATTTAACTTTGGTCTGGTCTAATAGCATTCAGTATATCATGTACCTATATTATTTCTCGCAAGTCAATCAGCCATTATAGTAATTTTCTATATTAAATTATTATTGATAGTAAAATAATGTGATCATATAAAAATATTATAAAGTAGAAAAACTGACAAATACCACGAACACTTTTTTCTGCAAAATGTTGTATAAAGAGCTATTAAAAGGCAATTTATAAGTGCATAATCATTTTTAAAAGAAGTATTAGAGGCAAGTTTCTAGAGCATTATTAAGTTTAAGACTCTAGAGGATGCAATCGATTATAGAGAAGTCTAGAGTAGGGTGGCCACTTTACATATATTTGAAAAATATTTATGTTGTAAAACTATGGTTTAGTATATATATTTATAAATAATATTATATTATTTTCATTTCTTCGCTCTGGTAACGAGATCAAGAGCGGCGTTCAGTTCTGCCGTTCAACAGGCTGTGTCTCGAAAATAATGTAGTAAATGAAGTACCTTAAGTAGGTTTTCTACAAAATCTTTTTTTTTTTACAAAGTTAATAAAGTAAATATAAAGTCAGTAGTGGCGCAGGGGCACAAAATGTGACCTTAAAATGGACTAATTGTGGGTTCGATCCCCACTCGAGGAGTTGAAATATTTATTTAAATTTCTATTTCCATTTCTTCGCTCTGGTGTTTAGGCAAAGCGCGGCGTTGAATTCCACCACTCAATTCGCAATGCCTCCAGAATTCGGCAGAAAGTGGGGAACGGAGTGTCTTAACACTAGATTCCCTCTGCCTACCCTGCTCTGTGCGGGATACAGCGTGAAGTTAAAAAATATGTTATAATATAGAGAATGCTATAAGATCTACGCGTCGTAGCCACTTCGTAGCAGTATTTTAATTTGTATTCTTTGCATCACACCTTCTTTTCAATGGATGAGCTAGAACTAATAACAATTTATTTCAATTTTCTGTTCATGTATTTTATTATTTTCTTGTATTTCTCATGATTACTTCAATTATTAAGACATTTTTTATCTTTTGTTTTTCTCTTTGTGTGTATATATTCTTAAAGTAACTAAAACAATATTTAAAGTACAGAAACATAAAATGTATATATATTTTTTAAATATATACAGTAGAACAAAATATTTAATTATTCAAACAAGCGCTTACACAACAATTCACTAAATATTAGGGACCTTTACACGGTGCCGCTTCCGTTTCTCTATAGCGAGCTGTTCCGCCCTTTGATCGCTTCACCACAAAGATACCACAAAAACTATTCAGCCCTTATCATCACGACACCTGTTGGCTCAAACAAAGCCCATATCTCCCCCTTCATTGAAAGTGAGAACTCTATTAAAAACCCGCGATAAGATAAGAGCCTCCATCGAGTCACTTTTGACGTCACTTTTGATTCTTATATTTATTAATAGTCCAAATGACTTAGCAAATTGCTTGTATACAGCCGAGGTCCGAACGCGCCCCGAACTTCTTTGTCTTCTTTCGCTCGTTAATTTCTTTTTTCTGGGGCGAAGATAGCTAGCTCTTCATTATTTCGATGCGAGAAAATAAATTCACGAAATTAATAATGGCGACCAAAACACCGCCGGGGATTTACCGCTTCATTATGAGCTATAAATTTATATTATAAATACATTGAATGGACATGATGAGGGGGTTGTAAGTGGTTGAAACCTGAAGAGGCTTCAACCATTGTGGTATTTTCAAGCCGACAGGGTCGGATCGTCTATTAAACTTTACTCTACGTAAGTATCGAAGCTAGTTGTAGCGTACAAACATGACAGGTTGTGGGTTCGATTCCCACTCGAGGAAATGATTCCTTCGCTATTGTAACGAGGCAATGTGCGGAGATGAGTACCGCCACTCAACACGCAACGTTTCCAGAATTCGACGGGCACAGAGCGGAGTGTCTTAACACTGTGCTCCCTCTATCTATCCTGCTACATACGGGATACAGCGTGAAGCTGATAAAAAAAAGTAAGGCTTTATAATAAATCGAAAACAAGTTTGTTGGCTATAAAGCGATCATTACTATACCCATGTATTTCGTGTTCCGCCGAGCAGGTGGAGAATGCAAGTGTTAATACCGTTTGATGGCACTATTAGGATTGCGACGGCTTACATTATTGTACTAATATATTATTCACGGTAGCCTGATGCAAGTGTAATTGAACCCCCTCCGTCAATGTCGGGTAGTTCGATAGTTAGTCAACTACGCTTTAGCTCTTATAGTTAGATATTTGGAAATAGTGATCTAATATTATCGTTGGTTTTATGAAAATAGATCCGAATTGTTCTTACTTTAACTTTGAACTTCTTGGACTTTTGGAAGTAATCTTAGTGTTAATACACTCCGTTCCCCAGTTTTTGTCCATTGTTTTGGAGACAACGTGCTCAACGCCGTCTTTTTTCTTATTGCCAGAGCCAGAAAATGTAAATATTAAATATTTCTTTGCCTTAAGTGGGAATGGAACCCACAAATTGTCATGATCGCAGTCCCATGCCTAAAGAAAGAGATTTCTCTTTTTATATCTTCATTTATATGTATATTATTTAAATACATTTAGCTTAGTCAAAAATTACACTATTTCATCTTTCATTGAAACTTAAAATCCCAAATTATAATACATCTAGGCAGTTTCTTTTATGGCATAATTTCAAAGAGAATTTACAAAAAAGAGCTAAACCGTTAACAGCCAGAGCTAAGACCGTCGCCAACTCGCCGCGATATATCACGATAGAAGGAAATCTTTTACGTCGTTAAACGACTATCATAACTTTAAAGAATGGACGCCGTTTAGTCCTCTTAACTTTTAAAATGCCGTTGCGCCGTTAGACGTTTAGATAACGGCGTTATTTTTTTTTTTGATTTGGGTTTTATAAAAAGTTTGTTAGCTTAGTTTGTATTATTATTGTTTTACTAAATTTATATAGTGAAAAATGTACCTATATAAAAGGTAGAGGCGCAGGGGCTCAAGAGTGTGACTATAACGTTGTGGGTTCGATTCCAACTCGGGGGAATGAATTATAATTTATTAATATTTAAATTTCTTTATACTGCCACCAAAAGAAAAACCCGGCGTTGAGTTCTGCCACTCTCAGTAGGAGAACAATAAGACAGGACTTCTCGAAATTCTTATAAAAATGGAAAAAAGACTCATCCTAATATATAATATGTACTTGTATATTACTTTATTTTCATCAAACTATTTTTAAACTGTATATAGTTAAAAATAAAGCAAGGTTTAGTTTTAGAATGATTAAAGTTACATATGGCGCTGTTGTAAAGGTCAGCTGTATACTTCATGTTCTTTGATGGTTGTTTAAAATGTTAATGTCAACTTTGTATCTATTTTTATGATAGTAAACTATTTTCAAAATGTATATTTATTACATATACTTATCTACATATTGCCCAAAAGATCAATTTTTAGTTTCAAGCTTTCTCGCACAGAGCAGAATAAGTGGTGAAAACATAGTCTTTAGATACTCTTCTGTCCGTTTTCTGCCCGTTTCTTGTCTAAAAAAGTGGAGAAATAAAAATAATTCGTTCCTGCGAGTAGAGATCGAACCCACAACTATCGACATAACAGCGTGACTCTGTCACACTGCTACGAAGACTGTGATATATTCTTATTATAAATTCTCTACATGACAACGTACAGAAATTTACAAGTTTAAATGTATGGGAAACTATAAGACCACTTAATTGTTCTGAACAGTTTAGCCAAATTTCCATATATTATGACGTAACTAATTGCCTTTGCATAAGATATCACTTTGAAGGACTTTAGAGGTAAACCAATTCTCCTAACAACTGAGGAATATAGTCAAACTGCACTATACAATTTATTTATAATATAGTAAAATACTATTCTACTAAAGAGCGTACAATAAGCATATGTTTAGATTTTTTTCACGCTGTTTCCCGATTATACCAGAGTACGCTAAGGGAACCATGTGTTAAGACAACGTTGCCCACGCACCGTCCAATTTTCGAGACGTGTGTTAAGTAGCAGAACTTAACGCCGCGTTTTATCTCGTTACCAGAGTGAGAGAATGGTACTAATTCAACTAATTCATTCCTATAAATGGGAATCTATCCTATTATTTTCGTTTTTAGACATACGTGTTAAGTAGCAGAACTCAACGCCGTGTTTTATCTCTTTACCAGACTTTGAAAATGGCACTAATTCAACTAATTCATTCCTATACTTTATAGTCAGACAGTGTAACACTGCGCCACGACGACCTCCAAAATAAATTACACAATTAATATATTAAGTTTCATATATTTTTTTATATGTGCTACAAAACTTTGGTTAAACACCGGCACCCCGCCGGCCTAACCTGATTTAATTAAGCTACGAACTAATATAAATTAACAAACTTTTATTGTACTTCCCTCTTTTTTATCTTAATACCAGTATGGGAGGATAAATTAAAAAACTTCCTACTAAAGTTACACGTGAACATTCAAAGAAAAACAGTAAAAACGAAGTTTGCTCCCGCGTAGTGTATGCTTGTGATAAGTCTAAATCACTTCTGTCGGAGTCAACAAAAACAAAAATATTAACCTTTGGTCAGTTAAATATACTTTGTACTCGGTCTTGTTTACTGTTAAACGTAGAGTACGTAGAGTTCTTTTATTAGATTGTTTGCTTATTTTATGAATAAAATCTTGTAGTTTCTAAGCTATGTAAGCTATGATTTTTTTTAATAATTAAATAAAGACTCATATAACAAACGAGGTAAAGAAAACAAAAGAAAAAACAAATCGTTTTTTGTTTTTTTCTTGTTACAGTAAATCTTATTATTAGACATTATTTTTATTTTAAAAAGTGTAAAATTTATACACAAATAAATCTAAAATAATTCATAATATTTCTGTAATCAATCTTAAAATTACAAACATGCTTAGGAAAACTATAAATTTAATCAAAGTCTTGACTTAAAATACTTAACATCTAGTCTATTCTATATCAAGTGACCTAAAATCGAAGGAAAACCTTCCAATTCCATGTACATATAGATGAAATAGTTACATATATTTATTCCCTGAATTATCCAATTGTTCCCAAAACCCTAAAAGACAGAAAGTGCGGTCCGAATATATTTCAATTTGTTGTGAATACGTCTTAGGGTGGTAATATATGGCGTACACTGGGGCCCCTGAATTTGTATGGGTCAGGTATACTTAGGGTGCTATTTCACAAAGTTGGTTCCCAACTTACAAGTCTATTTGTTATATTGTTTAAGTTTTGTCTGTTTGTTGGGAGTTTTGTTTGATGTTTCGTTGATTATAGAGGCCCTTCCTTGCTTTTCTATATTATAATGTTTAAATGTCTTCGTCGTTATTAGTTATTTATTTTGATATCAGATATATTATTTTATTTAAAAATAATTTTAAAATTATACAATTACAAATTTTGGGTATCATATTAAATAAGTTACAATGCGATCTTTCTTTTTTCTGACTTTATATGGTTAGATAAAGTTGCACAAGCGTTAAACACTCAACATGAGATATAATATGAAAAACGAAATCTATATATAATGTGAATAGCGTAGTGGCGTAGAACGCTGCCATTAGTCATATAGGTCCCTTGATTTCTCCAAGTTTTCTTCAGATTACAACAACAATGTCGAGATCAGGTCATGAATTTGAAAAGTGACGTTATTGTTATATTGAATCTCAATAGAATGCTCCATTCCACAGGCCCGCCTATTCCTCGTCGTCGTGACAGCAAAAACCACGTCGACCTTTGCCGTAGTTTTTGTGTCGCATTGTCTACAGTCACTCGCCTGATATAGGTCTAGCGGTCATGTTGTGTTCAAATATAATGGAAGTAATAATGCATATTGTTAACGTCGTTTCATATAGAATCTAATAAAAGAATTCCTTTTTTATGTGTGTATATATGTATTTCTTTATATGTAAATGCGACTGGTTGTGGATTCGATTTCCATTCGAGCGGAACGACAATATCTTATTGGGAATGGAGTCACTGGGTTCCCAGGTTCCCTCTGCCTATATGCGGGTACAGGGTAAAGCAAAAAACATTTTATATCCATATTTTATCTGCATTTCGTAATAAAAAAGAAACTATCCAGCCCCAGGCAATGTTCTTCATAGAAAAATACAAAGAGGTGAACCATTGAAATGTCTATGCATATAATAAATCTGATATCATACGCTTTTGTTCATAAAATATTATAAACATTATATTTGAAAAGTAAACTTACTTTAGTTTTCAAATATAATATTTATTTTATGACCAACCAACGTGATACTCGAAGGAAATGTCTGACTATAAGTATGCACAACAGTTCCAGGTTCGATTAAGAAATATTTATCTTTTGGAACACTGTCTTACTGTAAACACGATGTTTCTTGTTCTCTTCATATCCCGATTTTCCTGCTCTGATAAAACAGAACATGGGTAGCGGAAATTTGGAAAAATCTCCTTACAGAGATGCTTACAACATAAATAAGTTGTATATGAAGCGTATTAGAATTTCGACGTACCTACTCCGGTTTTCACTCCAATTGGAGACAATGCGTGTTGAGTGGCACGCACCGGAGCGTATCAACATTAGACTCTCTCCGCCGTTCTAAAAATATTATACCCTCCTATTAGGTCCAGACCTAGGAGAGTATAATATTAAAATTATTAGGATATAATCCAGAAAAACAACAAGTACAACAACTTAATTTTATAACATCAAAACGTTATAAAACATACAGCTATTAGAAAACACTTATAAAGAGAACCCCTACTACCCTACTCCTAACTCCTAAGTCGATATTTGTACTTGAAAAATATGGACGTACAAAGGCTACTTAATTTAAGTGCCTCTCCCTATGTTGCCTCTCAGTCTTGAGATCCTCGACGGTTCCGAGACCGCTTATGATAATGTTTTATATTAACGATCTAATGACCAGCTTTGTATTCGGGACATTTTTTTTTCTTTCTTTTTCTTGTTAATTTAAAAAGGACAATTGTGATTTTGAGGTTGCTTATCGTGAAGGATGGATGTAATTGGTTATTTGTTTGAATTGGTGATTTTTTTGGTATTGATTGGTTTATTTGAAGTTAGGTTTTTAAGGCCGATTGTGAATTAAAATATATATATTTTTTTTGTTTTTATAGGTGGCTTTTTTTTATTAGGGACGTTCCTCGTTTCTAAAATGAGACTGCGATTTTATAACTATTAAGTGGGATAGAGGTAAACTGTACACGTTTCGATTTTGAGTTTGATATTTTTGAACTGGGTTTATTAATTGGCGTTTCATTGTGATGACTGGTATTAATTTCGACCTGAATATTTGATATTAATTTTAGCTTAACACTTTTTTGCGAACTCGAGGTAGGCGGGGGTCCAGTACGTCCAAGCAACAAAGTGGTCCTAAAAGGATTCTGTTTTTACTTTTTGAGGCAACCCTAAAAACGAATTACTATAGTAATTAAAGCAACAAAAACCAACATTTCAAAATGAAGTCAATAATCAAAATCCACCACAAACACGTTGGACGCACCGCGTCCGCACTCCGCATACGTCGCCGAGTCAAACATCCGAATTAGACCGGCAAATGGGCGACCGCAGTGCTCCCGGTGCAGTATATCACGTCTCTATTCCGCAGTGCGCATTACATCGACGGTCCGCTTAGCTAAACGGGGCCGGCTTACACGCTAAACGGGCGATGTAGGCGGAATTACCCATTTGGTCGTTAGGTCGGCCGTGACGATGCCACGGTTTTGGCATGGTTAAGTAAAGTTTTGTTATTATATTCATATGATTTTTTCATTTTTAACTGCTTTAATTGTTGTTGAAAGCGAATCATTTTCTTAACCTAAATATAAGGTTTTTTTTTATTAAAATAACCTAAAGATGTGTTTTATTACCTAGGACGAATTAATATAGAACATTATAATTTTTAATAATATTAATATAATACCAAAAACACAAATACTATTTTACTTTTTATAGTTCTAACATTTTCTTTATTATAATGTTTCTAAACGCTGATCATTATTTGTTAAACACAGAAGAATATACTTTTGTTTCACAATCAAAGCTTTTCTCATTATTCTGTATATAAATATTAAATAGTCTTAATATTATAACTTCCAACCGATACAGCCATTCTACAAAAGTTTCAACTTAAACTAATTGTATCAACTCAAACTTCCATTTCAACGCGGCTCTCAGTCCCAGTTACTTACAAGACTGCAATCTATGCAAATTCTCATTAAAATGAACCATTCTGTACCAAATATGTAAATTAAGTTAACAGCCATACCAAAACAATTATAATAATATTAATTTTCTTCGTCATTTTAATTGTAAAAGCATAAGGAGGAGTAGGAGGTCTTTCGAGGGAAGATCGGTGCTTATAGTCCGTACAAGGTACTGATATTGAAATTTGTTTTGGTAATGATGATGTGTATGTAAATACGTCAGGCCTATCGTGGCCAGGCGCAGGGGCATTAGCGTGCGACTGTAAACGCGACAGGTTGTTGGTTCGATTCTAATGGGAACGGAGTGTTTTAACACTAGGTTCTCAGTTTCCCTCTGCCTACTCTGCTATGTGCGTGATATATTGTGAAGCAAATTTTGTTTATTATTAAAAAACAATGCTCACTGGGTAGTGAAAACAAACGTAGCTCTATACTTAACCAGACCGAAGAACAGCTCGAAACTACACAACAATGGCATACCCCATATGTGCTGCCGTAAGAGAATACCAATTTTAAATTGGACTATCAGATCCAATAACAGAAGTTAGCCTTTACAAGTCAAAGTATGAAAATTTTCATTAAAGTGTGCTATCCGGGCTGGCTCACAAGATCAGTAACAAACGTAACATTCAAAAGCAATTTACGGCATATTGTATACATAGACGTTTATTGGAAGCGATCGACGTGTGGCTTATGTTGCTCCAATTTTGAGTTATTATCCAGTAAAAGTGATATTTCGAAGTTCGTTTATTTAACATAGAAGTATGTTGAACGTGAATTGTTTTTCCTCGCTGGTAGGTAGAGGGAACCTGGGAACCTAGTGTTAAGATACTCTGTTCACATTAAGATGTGTCCGTTCCCCACCTTCGTTGATTGACGTAATTTATGCGTGAAAATGTAACAAACAAACATACTGTCACAACTATACAAATATTATAAAGATCCTTCTTTTGTTTAACTATAACATTTTCTCCCTACAACAGCAAAACTATAAACTAGCCTTTTAGTTCAATATTATAGTTAGCGTAACAGATACGGAGTTTCAGTCACCGACGTAAAATATCCAATCGTAAAGTAACCTCGTAAAAACGGCAATCGCGAAACTTTATGTAACGTCCGGGACCAAAGCGTAAGGGAAATGAAAATACAGCTTAAAAATTTAAATTCCACGATATAAATGTGCATGTTTTGCTTTTCTACTTTTAGTGTTTTTTATTTCTAAGTGTTTGTAATCGCCCGCCTGCACGCCCCGATACGATTTTTTAAACAAAATTCAGCAATTTTACATTTGTTTAGCTATTTTAAATTTTTGGTGTGAACGTGTGACGTTTATTGGTACCTCTCGTTTAAGTATTACTAGCGCTCTAAATGTTATTTTTAAAATGCACAAGGTAAAAGAAGAGGGTAAAATAAAATAGAACATAGAAAGGTTAAACGAAATGTTTTTAGTGTCACACTATACCTCGCACACAGCACGGGTACCTAGTATTAAGAAACTTTATTCTCCATATTCGACCGAATACTGGAATGAATTCTCTCGCGTTTCTAGTCACTCTTTGTGCAACGACTGTTCAACTCGAATTCCCAGAGTACGCTACAAGTTTCAGATACATCCAATACACCAGGACGTATACCTGCCGTCAGTTTTACATAAACTCACTGGCGTACAAACACGCTTTTCCAATTACACCGGCAAACTGTGAAAGCTGTAAGCCGTGTTTCACGTTCGAAATTGTTTTAATTCGCGTCAACGAATTTGTTGAGAATCCAAATTGGTTTTTTATAACTTTTAAAACGAAATAGTCATATTGATGGTAATATGTGTGCTTTTTCTAAGGAAAAAGGAACCCTTATAAGATCACTTTGTTTTCTGTCCGTCTATCAAGAGCCTTTATCTCAGGAACACTTGGCGAGTTGAAATTCAAACCATACACTCAGATCTACGGCCTCAGCAAACACGTATTTTGACACTATAAAGGGAATGAAAATTAATTTGATACTTCTGGTTGATCTAGAATAATCAAATTTCGCATCATCTAGAATAGCATTTACAGGTAGTAGCTAGTTCAGTTTTTTCAACCAAAGCTATTTATTAAATATTTTAACAGTAAGCACTCACTCACTTACTGACATTTAAACTTTATTTCAGAAACTAAAAAGTTATCACTAGTTTTACGATATACCCACATAATATATGACCAGCAATAAAATTCGAACATAAAATAGTAATTTCTTAACGCGGCCTCTAGTTCCCTCACTCACTTCACTCAAGTAATAGACGCAGGATAGGCATTTCATAATGCTATCGGAACTCCTGTCGAGAGGAAAAAGAGAGAAGAGAAGAAATTCAATTTCTACCGTCGACCGAGATGAAAAACGAGAAGGGTTAACATATTTACATCTGTTGTCTGTAGTCTGCATGCGGTAATCGAAGTCCATTGGCTTCCTATGCGGGGCTTGGTTGGACTTGGAAATTTTATTTTTGCTATTGAGCCAATCAATATAGAAGTAATGTGTGATTAAAATTTTAATTTTTATATTTTAGCGATGTTGAAATTTTAAATGTAATTAAGTGTTGTAGTATTAGAGCATCAGCGAAAACTTTCGTGGCTGAAATGGGTTATTTATTTAGGTGTCTCCACTAGGCTCATACGCTGTAAACAGATTATGGGTTCGATTCCCTCTCGAGGAAATGACATATTTAATATTTTCATTTTGTCACCAACGTTACAATAAATTGATAAAATTGCGCCGTTTGGTTTCACTTTGGTTCTCTCAATCTGCAATGCAAATTATGGGCAAAAAATAACATTAAAATAAAAAGATTAGTCACTAGACTTAAAACACTCTGTAACATTACAGGATAACGTAAAAAAGAGGATTTAGCTTATATTTCCAAATATATTCTATTAATGTTAGAAACTCAATTGGAATATTCCAAATTGTACCAATGGAGATAAATACTAAAGTTTGGAATAACTGCATTGCAACGGCTGTAGTCAAACCTTGCATTACAGTGTTGTAGTAAGACTTTAAAGTTTATTGTTTTAATAAAATCATACATGTTTCGTTCGATTTCCACTAAGGGTGCTTTTTTTATTTCCTCGGTCTGATAAAAAAGCGCGGCGTTGAGTTCCGCTACTGAACACGCAATGTTTTGAAAGTTATGCGATGCAAAGGAAACAAAGTGTCTTAATATTAATTTCATTTTGGTCCCCTGTTTTACCTATACGAGATACAAGCATGAAGCTATTACGTTAAATATTTAAGTTAAAGCCGTTCTTTAAATTATTAGTGCACTTAGCTCACTCTATTAACCGATTTTAATTTCAATAAATCATATTTCCTATAAATTTTATAAAAATATTCCAACTATTATTCCTATAACTTAAAAACATTCGTCCTTTTCGCTTTATGAGGGTCAACGGAAAATTTGAGTTCACAATAGATAAGCCAAATGCGACGGTCGGTGGCCGGTCCAGGCTAAAAGGACTCCATTAGCCTGGCCTGTCCATTGTAAGTTAATATACTCTGTTTTTACTACCTGTTGTTATATGTGCTACTCTTGCGTCTAGTAAAATAGTAGATTAGTTTAAAATTTTATATTTAAATGTTTAGTATTTAAAGCTCATCTAGTGCTAAAAGATTATAAGTATTTTTTTTTATATTTTACTGGATTTCGACAGTATGTTTGTACAGTCTTCGACAGTACCTAGTCTATATTTCATGTATTGGGCCATTTATATTTATCAAATATTTTGGTTCCTTTAAACGCAGCATTGGGGGAATCCAACTAGCACTCAGGTAATTAAGAAAATAATTATTTATTACTAATATTTATGAAGAAAACGTCTTTCCTAAGTGTGGAATAACAATTAAAAAAATGTTAAAGTATATTGATTACTATATATTTTGCTTATTTATTGCTGCCTTCTCAATCAATGTACGAGAAATAAAAGATGTCAACATTATTTTGAAATAGTTCCTTATTTATACATTTTAAGCTTAAATCTGAATGTTCATCTGAAACTCTATCATGGAGCAGGTTTATTATTTGCATTATGATTATTTTCATTAAAAATATTAAAGGGGTCTTTGTGAATAACTTTTTCATACAATACCAAAAACAGTGTTTTTAAAAATATTTTACCAACCTAGAAACGAAACAAACAAAAATATTTTACCATAAAACACGTAGAAAGACTTTTAGCGCAAAGAAAAATATAATAAACTTAAGTAACACGCTGTCGCCGTAAATACCTTTTACCCTGTGTTCGTTAAAAATGTTGCTTTTCACCGAAATGACTTGCGATTGCTCGACACCTACAAATGCACTGCCGAAATTTGTGAAAATATTTAAATTAGAAATGTTTGAAATTAAAATATCTTTTTAACTCAAAAATAACGATTTTCCTTTTAGATGAGATCATTTTTCCCTCACAGTATAAAATATTAAATTGGTTCCGAGTGCTGAATGCGCGGCACAGCCTAGATTGTTTCCGAGGCAGCCGGGATAGACAAAACGGGTTTTCATTAAATCTAAATAAACTGGCGTTTTTTCGGACGAAACGGATGCAAGCACAACGGCGGAATTCCAACCCCGTACCGTCTCTTTGCACTTTTTGTATGCTTTATTTACATTTACTTATTTCGTATTGTACTAGTTGGGGCTATTTTTTTTAAATGCTAAACTAGTTTCAAGCTTGAGTGAAATGTAACAGTATAAATGCAGT
This sequence comes from Heliconius numata, assembly GCA_016802625.1. NCBI lineage: Eukaryota > Metazoa > Arthropoda > Insecta > Lepidoptera > Nymphalidae > Heliconius > Heliconius numata. Next base: position 69,323 of record JAEBDU010000045.1, on the reverse strand, counting down.
ATCCACTATTTTATTAAGAAGATTGGTATAGAGATAAAATGCAATACATTTCTTTAATTAATATATTATATATATAGATCCATTACACTTCTCTGAGCAGAGGGAACCTGGGTACCTAGTGTTAAGATACTCCATTCCCGTGAAGATACTGTAGTTCCTCACTTTTTAATGAATACTGGACGCTTTATGTCGACAATAGAGCGAAGAAAATGGAAATATTTCATTTCCTCGAGTAGGAACCCACAACCTGTCGGCCTTACAGTCATACGCTTATGCCCCTATGCCACGACTGGCCTCATAAACATTTTATAATTATATAACCTTGGGTGCTATAAAAACTCATTAATATGCCTTTTGTATATTAAGCTAAAGTATATCGATAATACGGTTCGCCTATCGTTATTTTTAGTACGCTTAGTTCAGAATATTTTTATTTTTGAATTAGATATTGCATTATTTTGTATTAAAAATAGATTTTGTGCTTCACGCTTCATATGCTAATATATTTAGAAGTGTATATGGATAGGAAATTAGTATTAAAGAAATTCATATTTTTATCTAGATTATCAGAATGTGTTTCCATTATATATGCTCCTAAGTTTCAATTTTGTCGACCAAATGCGTTCCACACCTTATAGTTATCTTTTCCCACATATTTTGGTTCCCATATTGTCTCTCTTATGAGAAAACATGCGTCCCAAGCGGCCAATACGTCGATATTTGAAACCATAACGCTAGCAGCTGAGTTACGTGCGGTCCTCTGAGGACGTGTCGAATACGCATGTACTCTGACCTCGTTTTAAATAAGTCTTTGCATTTCAAATATGTTATATTAATATAAGCATTTCGAATTTTAATTCTGTATCCCGCATAAAGCACGATTGGCAGAGGGAACCTGGACACCCATAGACTTCTGTTACCTACTTCTTACATCTGTTAAGTGGGGAAACTCAATGCCGCACTTTGCCTTATTGCCAGAGCGAAGAAATAAAAATGATAAGAATATCATATCGCCATCCCATATTCCTCTTAATATTCATGTCCAACCACATAGTAAATATCAAAACACAAGAATAAAAATCAGCTTCACGCTGTATCCCGCACACAACAGGGTAGGCAGAGGGAACTTAGTGTTAAGACACTCCGTTCCCCACTTTCTGCCGAATTATGGAGGTATTGCGTGTTGAGTGGCAGAACTCAACGCAGCGCTTTGCCTTGACACCAGAGCGAAGAAATGTAAATATAAACGTAAATAAATATTTCACTTCCCCGAGTGAGGATCGAACCCAAGTAATTTAAAGAGTACCACCCATATTATTTATTTACACTATATGAGAAGACTAAGATTTTCTCCGTCAATATGTGTCGGCTTGACGCGCCATCCATCAATCTCGACACCTTAGTCTGGGAGAGCCTTTTGCGCTTTAATATACATGTATGATGAATGTTTTACAATATGTTATTTTATGCAATTAACATATTAAATATCGGGGAAATGCGTGTCGGATTCGTCGGAACTGAGGGTTCCGTACTAATTTCAACATTGTAGGTCAACATGAAAAGCGACTTATAAAAGTTGACAAACTTAATTTTGTATATTATAGCCAAAATGTGCTAAATCTTTACGTAAATTTTTGCCTTCGTGTTCTAATGTATAAGCTATATTACTGTCAACTTTTATCTAAATCAGTTCAGTAGTTTTTGCTCGAAATTCCAACATACATTCATCCTAACACACCATTTCGGCGTTGGGATCCGCCACTCAGCACGGAATGTCTCGAAAATTCGACGGAAAGTTGGGAACAGAGTGTCTTAACACTAGGTTCCCTATACATAACCTATGCGGTATACGGCGATTTATAAAAAAATATATAAAAGTGATAAAATAGTGTTCACATAAAGCAATATAAAGATTAGATATTTTTGCGGTCGATGCCGAGATTGATTTCGTATACGAGCATAGCTGGCAAGTCGCGCATCAATCATAACTGTCTAGAAGGAGCGAAGGGTTGCGCACTTAGGAACTACCATATGTTCACTTTGAAACTTAGTTTTCTTGATTTTTCTTATATTTTCCAACTATTTATTATAACATAATAATAAATTAAGTTAAGTGCTACGAGTATGTATGGTTAATGATTCGTAAATAATTATTACTTACTTTAAAGTGTAACTAAATGTTTGTAAGTTTATGCTGGGTTGAACGCGCTAATCTCAGGAACTACTGGTTTGGAAAGATTATAGCCCATCAATGCTTATAGTGCACCAAATTTCAACTTTGTAAGTTTTGTAAGTCGGGAGTACAGAGTTTTAAGCTCATTTTCACTTTGTCTGTCAGTCAATAGTAATGTCAGTCAATAAAGGTAATGGACAACTTTTACTCGTACATACAAATATATGCATATTTTACGTTCAAAACATTTTTTTCATTATTCTTTCTTAACCAATATTAAAACAAAGAAAATCAGAGTACAAAAGAGTTGTGAAATTTTATAGGATAACGTGATGTAATAGCGTGGAGTTGTCCAAACATCATGAATCAAGTTCCGGACGTTCGTTTCGTTCCGGAATTATTACTGGATACATTACTCACGGGTTGATACCAATATTTTATAATATCTGCTATCTTTTTATGAGGAAATCTTATAAATGAATGTACTACGGATAGGATTTTAGTGATTTCTTAAAAGTATAGTTTTGTTTTATTATAAAAGAAACGTTATTTTATTTTCTTCCTTTTTTTTAGCTATTTCCTTTTAACCACTTGGCCAAATAAGTTTTTGTATTTATTATTAAATAACTGAGACCACTCGTGGCGACGAGGCAAAGGGTGGCGTTTAGTTCGACCATTAAACACACAGTGCCTCCAGAATTCGGTGGGAAATGGATAACGTCAGTGTTTGAATAAGTATAGAGTGTCTTAACACTAGTTTCCCAAATTCCCTCTGCCTACCTTGTTATGCGCATATAGCATGAAGCGAAAAAATATATTTATGCATAAATATAAAATTACAACATATACGATATACAATGTACAAAAGGCATTGTAGAACATTTTTTTAACAACTTGTTACCAATTTTATAACGGCACTCATATTAAAGTTTTCAAAATATTATACAGAATATAAAATAATACACGTACACACTGCAGTCGAGTTTATTATTATACATTTTATATAACATCCAGATAGCGTGCAACGTAAGCGTCTTCATATAAATTTTTCATCACGAGAAGACATGTTTTTCAATTTTTAATTTTAAAGCGCACAGCAAAATGTTTTTATCAAGAATTTTCATTTTAAAGGCTGTATGAAAAGTTAATTAGAACCTGCTACCGCCACTTCTATATCTTTTGGACTCACTTACACACGAGATTAATTTGTTTCGAAAGTTAATACTTGGAGTACTAAGCCACCTTGGAGTGCTGTAACAGCCTCTTACTGTAGACGCAATGGTTGAGGGGTTCTTTTCTATTATATATCTCTATTTTTTTAGCCTCACGCTGTATCTCGCACATAGCAGGGTAGGCTGAGGGAACCTTGGGTTAAGGCACTCCGTTCTCTATTTCCCGTCCTACGCTCTGCTCCGCTCTGGTGAAACAAAACGCAATTGACGTTGAATTCCGTCCCTCTATACACCGGTTCCGTTATATAGGTTCCGTTTTCGTAACCTGCAATACCGCGGGATTAAGTTTGAAGTTGGCTTGCTAGTTCTCATATATGGACATCAGAAGTTGTTATTACATTACAACTAGTACTATACTACTACTATACTATTTTACTAAGTGTTGCGAATCTAACTCGCTGGGGTAATGAGAAAGTTAGGAACTATTTTGAATTGAACAGACTAGCCTGGATTAGTCTGATCGTTGCTCAATATCTTTCTGGCCTGCCAGCTAGTTTTAGTTGTAAATTGGTATATTGTACAGATTATTTAGGGAACCTGAAATTTACTAAATTTAGTTTTAGAAAATGTATCATATATGTATTTAAATTATTGTATGATAAAAAGTAATGTATATGCTATATATTTCATCAGATAAAACTAAAATAATTATATTAATATAAAAAAATCCTTTTATATTAATCACGTTTAAATCCTAATACTTAATTATTAATCGGCAAAGGGATTTGAATGTTTCTCATTGCGGGCCATTACGAATCGGAATCGGATGCGTAATCTTAAATAATTAATAATGTGGAACAAAGAGTTAGCGGTAATTGCGCGCTCGGGCTGCAGGTGTGGGCCGATCGCTAATGCGAACATAAATTGTAACAGACGTAAGTACCATTTGTTTGTATGTTTTAGTCTTTTTTTGTATGAAAATGAATTAAAAATAATTTTGTGTCTTTTTTTATATTAAAGTATATTCCTATGTTTATTATGATGTAATGTTTAAGTGTAACGTGGTCGTAGACTTTTTTATTTTGATTTTAATTAGTTTGTCGGTTCTGATTCACTGATAACAAACGAATTTGGTCGTAGAAAAAAATAATTTGGCATATAGGGAGATCCAATCATTGCGTAGGAAAGTCTAAAAGAGAATTTCTCCAAATTCCTACCTGAATGAAAGAAGCGAGATGTTTTATTATGTCTTTAAAACCAAGGATTTTTAGCTTCAGGCTTTAACCGACACATAGCAGGATAGGATCCGTAAAATAGTGAGATGCTAGTGTTAAGACACTCCTTTACCATTACTACAGTTCAGTTCCCAACTTTCTGTCGAAGTTCTGATTGGAATCCATTCCATTCAAGCCACATTCAAAATTCAACTGAGTATAGTATTTTCAGGAACTTGTCAAGATTTATTTAATGTATGACGATAATATATTACGTCAATAATACAATATCGTATGCATAATGCAACTGTAGAACTGCAGTCGGCACTATAACTACTTTTATTAAGTAGGGGGTTTTGTGGTGTATTATTATGCAAATCTGGAAGACTGCGTGTCGGCGGTGTTTCGGCGCCGGTCTCCAGTACTAGCTCTCAGTGCTACTTTCATATTATAGCTTTTATTATATAAGAAACTAGCAGCCCGCTCGCGGTTTCACCCGCGTGAACTATGTTATTATTAATTTCTGTCCCCATGACTACGTCCTAGTGACGTCTATGCAAAATTTGAGACTCCTAGCATTTGTAGTAACGAAGTTTCATACAAACTTTCAACCCCAAAAACAACCCCTTAGAAGTCGAAT
>JAEBDU010000045.1:0-34124 GCA_016802625.1 Heliconius numata | reverse complement strand
ATTTGCTAACATAATTTTGGTTGGAATAGGTAACACAGATCGTAGACATCGGAGAGAGTTACCAGAACGAGAGAATTGAACCTACAGCCGTTGCGTTTGCAGTCGCACGCTCGTGCCTCTACGCCACAGCGGCCTCATTTGATATGTATTGTATTGTTTTTTATATATTTACTTACTCCTTGTTCTCATACTTAATAATAATATATAATGTAATTTATATTCATTTTCGCGTTAATGACTGCGTCGAAAATGATTAAAACTAAAATAATAATAAATATTTAAGGGAAAAGTGAAAACTTTGTGTTAGTTTTGAGTAGTAGTAATGAAATACTTGACCACAATCAGTAATCATAAGTCATAAGTATAAGGGAGAAGTGGCATGAAAGAGCCAGTTTACTAAATGAAGCAAAAAAATATACTTTTAATTAAAGAAATTAACATTTTTTTTTCCTCAAATTATTATTTATTTATTAAACTAGGTAATTTCGTACGAAATAACCCTTAAATACAATAATTAATCAATAAAATATTCATTTTAAAAAAATGTGTCATTTGGCTCTTTCATAACATTTCGGTATTGAAAGAGCCATTAAAAGTTATGAAAGAGCCAGTCTTATATTATGAGGTATAACAGTGAAAATTATGGTAAACAATATTAAATAAAAACGATTTAATAATTCTTATTAAAAAGTAATGTTTTTTTTAATTCTATCAGTCATTTTAAGTAGATAATTCTAACAAACTTTTTAATCTTACATTATTCAGACCAATAATATTATATGAATCCTTTGAGCCAATCATCACTCGCATTTTCAATTTCTTTCCACTTATCTAGGCAGAAACCATTGACCATGGCCAATTTAATTCTTCAATTACTGATTTCTCGGGCCTTTTCCGTTTTTTCTTTCGGCTTTTTCAAGGCCCGTCCACCCGGCTCTTTCATAACTTATTCTATAAAAAAATGTAACCTCCAAAATGACAACGATATCAAAACTTTTCAAACTCAATTTTAGTGCAGTTACAAGGCCAAATATATACATAAACTCAATTTATATTCCAATTGCCCGTATTTGTTTACAATGAAATACTAAAAAAGAACTCAAAGGAGTTAAAATACTTACTTTGGAATGCCAAAAATTTCAACTCGACGTATCGGCGTCCGTTGGTTCCGATGAACTGTAAAATTTTTGTGGGTGGCGGGAAATCAATATTGCCATTTAAAAATAAAATATTCTAACGAATCCGTTCCTAAACTACTATAATATTGCAAGTAGCTCTTTCAAAACCTGGCTCCTTCATGCCACTTCTCCCTTATATATATTTTTTTAAACACTTGTTTTTTTTTTAAATTGAGTCACCTATATGATTTAGCACTTCTATTATACTTCGTGAAGTGAAATATTTATTTACATTTATATTTCCATTTCCTCGCTCTGGTGTCCAGGTAAAGCGCGGCGTTGAGTTCTGCCACTCAACACGCAATGCCTTCAGAATTCGGCAGAAAGTGGGAAACGGAGTGTATTAACAGTAGCTTTCCTCTGCCTAGCTTCACACTGCTGGGTGCGGGTTACATCGTGAAGCTGATTTGATTTTTACTATACTTCGTATATTATACGTTATAAATATCTCCTTCACGCAAAGCATTTTTTAAATTCACATACTTTACAAAATTCGTTACGTGTACTTAACTATTGACGAAACATTTCAACCTCTGAAGTTACGCATAATGAAATTCGTACCTGAAAACTCTTTGAGAAACCAATGAATGTTAGATAAGGGGGTGTCATTGTCGCTAGCTTCAGAAGAGACCACATTGCGGTTGGTATTCATATAGAACTGGGACTTTTATATTTAGTTTCACCTTTTTCCCTCATAGGTAACTAGAAGCAGCATAATATTGAGGTAGTCTGTTCTCGTCCACTTCACTGAATTTTCGAGACATTGCGTATGGAACGGCGGTACTCAACGCCGGGCTTCATCTACCAGCAGGGGGAAAATTAAAATAAATGAACTATAATTGAGGCCATCGTGGCGCAAGGACACAAGTTCGTAACTGTAAGCACGACGGTTGTGGGTTCGATTGCCATTCGGGGGAATGATGTATATAATATTTTCATTTCCTCGCTCTGGTAACGAGGCAAGACGTGGCGTTGAGTTTCGTTTATTAAACATCGGCATATACATATATAAAATCGAGGTAATAAAATATAATTTAAAATCAATAACACCACTGAATTCTACTATGTTTCTTCAATGACAAGAATAACCATAGAAATGAAAACATTTTATAAGAAAAGTATATATCTATAACAATTGATAACAATTATTTCTATACGTCAGGGTATACGCGCTGTTTCACCTAATTGTTGTGGGCGAAGCTTATCACTGAGATATGAATAGCAACTGATAACAAGTCTACAGTCACACGCGACGCACCGCGGCCTGCACTCTAAGCTAATATTTATATTAAAACTATTTTCACATTTAAAAAGCATATCTATTAGTCTATTTAATCTGTGCTCAAATAGGCCATCTTGTAATTGACATTTGTAATAGAAAGTGACAGATGTCAAATATTTATTTTAATTATCGATAGATGCGATTGATTGTTCGAAAAATTATTAAAATAAACAATTTTTCATATTTTTTTTTTGGACTTCTTTTGTGTAGTGATGTGAAAACAATGTAAATGTGTTTTTTTTTTTTTTGGTGAGAAATGAGGGGGTTTTGGAGTGAGTTTTTGTACGCGGCCGCGAGCCACCCCTTTCCTTCGGTGCCCGGTGACTACATATCACCCTTTGATTTTGATCGGAACGATGACTGTTAGTATTGGGTTTATACATTTTTATAAAATTATCTGTATGTTTATTTATATTGCTTGTAAAGTCGGTAAGCATTAACTATAATCTTTCATTAGCTTCACGCTGTATCCAAAACTTGAAACATCCTTACTTTTAATCAGATTTTTCTTTACTATGTGTAAATTACTTTTTTAAAAGTTAGTACGAAAAGAAATCTGTGATTTACGGAAAATTTTAATAATTTATGCATTTTTTGCATATGTTTATACTCCGATTTTCACTTACGGACGGTCTCAATAACTTATTTATCTTTATCAATCTTTTAAATGATAAGTTTACAAACATAATTATAATAGATTTATACGCGTTACACGATTATTTACCCATTGTTAGGTTTAATACTAGTTGACTGTACACAATGCCTCGCTTCGTCTAATCGACATATCTATTAAACAAGCTAATCTGGCTGGCTTAATAAATCCCCAAGGCTGCGTGCTGTCCCCCACGCTGTTTCTTCTGCATATCAATGACATGCTGGAGGATTCTAGCATTCATTGTTATGCAGATGACAGCACGGTGGACGCTGTTTACTCCGGCCGCGCAAGTCTTTCTCGGGAAAACGCTGAACAGTGCCGAAATAAACTTGTGTCTTCTGTTGAGGCATCCCTCGAGAATGTCTCTTCATGGGGTGAAAAGAACCTGGTCCAATTTAACCCCCTGAAGACACAGGTTTGCGCGTTAACCACTAAAAAAACCCCATTTATCGTATCGCCAGTCTTTCAGAACACTCCCCTTTCAGCCGCGCCCAGTATCAGCATATTGGGCCTTAATGTTTCGAGCGACTGCCAGTATCGCGATCATCTGGATAGCAAGGCCAAGTTAGCCTCGAAGAAACTGGGGGTCATCAATAGAGCGAGACGGTACTTCACGCCAAAACACCGATTGGCCCTATATAGGGCCCAGGTTCGGCTACACATGGAGTACTGTTCTCATCTCTGGGCTGGTGCACCCCAGTATCAGCTTGACCCATTTGATCGCATACAACGTAGAGCTATTCGAATCATTAAGGACCCAGTTAGCTGTGAAAGGCTTGACACTTTGGCTCTGCGTAGAGACGTCTCCTCGCTGTGCGTTCTCTATCGCATTTATCATGGTGAGTGTTCTGAAGAACTGTTTGACCTGTTACCTGCCGCCGAATTTTCTAACCGCACAGCACGTCACAAACTTAAATACCATCCACACCATCTGGATATGTGGCACTCCACTACTGTGCGGTTTCGTAGAAATTTCCTTCCACGCGCCACTGAACTGTGGAATGGCCTACCCGCGGCAGTGTTTCCAGGTCGGTACGATATGGGTACCTTCAAGAAGCGCGTCTATCTCCACCTCAAAGGCCGGCAACGCACCTGTAGCTCCTCCGGTGCTGCATGGGGTCGTGGGCGGCGGTGATCATCATCAGGTGACCCGAACGCTCGTTTGCCTTGTCCTTTTTCCATAAAAAAAAAAAAAAATCTTTCTTTGCGTCGCCTTTAAGTAATACTAAGTCTCATCTTTTTCGTTTCAGTAGAAATTTCGATAGAATCTCTTAGTTTTTTTATCAAATGTGTATTTCTCAATGTTATTACTAGCTTTATAAAATTTATATAAATTTCAATATTATTTTCATTCATCCACCTTTTATGTTACATGACGTCTGTCGATACCTAAACTATCGCTATTGCAGCAGCCGTACACTGATAATAAGCAATAGTCTGCCATTTTATTAGTACCTTTTATTTGTTTTCCATTATTAACGTTATTTACTTGTGTAATAAAATAACAGTATTAAGGATTATTTCTTTATTTACACTAAGGTTAGTCGCGTTGCCATCGAAAATATAATTAATATTTTCGATGGCAACGCGGGCGAAGCCACATGTGAATGTTAGCTAGTTATAAAAATGAAAGTATGTAGATATTCTTTGTTTTCCAGAGAGAATTTATTTCGCTAGTTCTAATTAGTTTTGTTACGTTGAGTGGCTCCGGGAAAGAAGAGGTCGGCGGTTTCGACTTGTAATAAGAATACTTTATTAGTGAATTATACTTATTTTCTGTATTACGATTCATTCGAAAGTTTATCTTTTTAGACATTTGATTTTTAGATGATTTGATTTTTAGATGATTTGATTTGTTCTATTACAATATTGATATCAAATTTTACTTAATTTTATAATATTATATAGATTTTTTAAATATTCAGAATATACTTTTATTAAATTAGTTAATCAATTTTACATTTTTAAATATAAATTATTATAAAAAAGATACAATTAAATATATTATTACACAGTCTGAGAGAAGTTGTCTCCATTGCCACCTTTTTTTACCTATTTATAGACTGAACTAATCGAGTAAATACATATGTGTCGTACAAACATATAGTTAAGAATAAAACTATGATAGCATATCAGGATATATCTTTTGATATAACATAATACTTACGCTCTTCCCCACTTTCCGCTTAATTTTCGAGATATTGCGTCTATCCACGGAAATTAACACTGCGATTTGTCTTGATACCCGAGCGAGGAAATGAACCCACAACCATACACATACAGTTACTATTTACATTTAGATGTACATTTAAAAGAATTACATTTAAATAAAATCATTTGAAACTTACGTTATTTCTCGTAGCAAAATCAGATTAACAATAATAACGCGACTATTGTGATAAATTACCTCAATAAAATTCGTATCCATTCCTACAATAGGAGCGCTGTATGCAAATCCGCGTTGACACCGCAGTAATTGATGTAACACTATTCTGTTTATTATACGAAATTATCTGACTAAACCCAGATAACTGATAGTTTCTAGGGTATTGGTGTCGTTGATATGCAGCTTTTTGGGTCGTCCAGCTGTATAAATGTATGTTTATGAATTTATAGTAGAAACCGCAGCGTTAAGTTTCGGAACTCATAACACAATGTTATGAAATTGGACCATAAGTGAATAACGGGGTGTCTTAGCACTAAGATGTCTTTGGCTACACTGTTATATGTCGGGGACGTATGAAGTTAAATAGAAAAGCGCTATTGATGGTTTTGATATACGTTTTTATTTTCTGTGTTCTTGTAGGCCATTGTCAGTTGCTACTAATAAACAAATATTACCAACGCTAATTTCCTTGTACATTCATAAATAAAATTCATTGTATTATTATATATTTATAACATAAAACATGAGTAAAAATAAAATCTAGAAATAATAATATATACTTAGATATTTTATTCCAAATTCATATTTTTACGTATCAAATTCGCAAATTTACACTTTAAACTCGTCCTTTCACACTTCGAATTTAAAATTTCACATTTCAAATTCATTATTTTACACATCAAATCGCTGTTTTAAAACTCAAATTCTAACTTCAAATTTATATTTTTACTTTTCAAATACATTTGAGTTACATAAACTAAAATTTCTATTTCAAACTAAAATATTTACTATAAAAAAGATATAAAAATTATAAATTTGATGCGTCGAGGTTTGAATTTGATATTTGATAATGAATTTGTATTGAAAATTCTATAAACATGTAGCATATTTCTATTGAAATCTTTATCCAAGTTAAGGTTTTCTGAGAGTTTAATAAATATGTCCGTTTCGCTTTCTCCTGGAGTGGGTTCTTGGGTAATCGATCTTTGACAAGTTCTTATGGACACCCCCTTTCTTTGATGTAAAGGGGTAGATCATTGACAAATTGTAGATTTTTTCTTTTACAAAATATATGAACATATTATATACGACAAATACCTATATAGATTACATTTTAAAAGATTCTGACGACGTTTTTCATTCTAGTATATAAAATTCTTTCTTTCCGTCGTTCACGTTTTGTTAAATTCCCCGAGTGGGAATCGAATCCACTACAGTCGCGTTCACATTCAGAATCCAGTTTGTATTGTTTAAAGTAAAGTGAAACTAAAAGTAAAGCCTACTACAAGAACGGAAAATAACGATTTTTTCGTCTTAAAGTCAAGTCCAGATGGCTAGTATTATAAATATAGTATTTCCAAATTAAATTAAACTTTAAATATATACAATAAACATTAACATGATAGAATAGCAGCAACTACGACACTATGTATGAAATAATAAACTTGAATGCGGCCGGATACCAATTTGCGTTCAGCACAAGTAATTATACAGTGTGTATTAAATGGTGAATATTTAACTCGTCTTGTTATAGTTTGACCTCTGCAGTAAACCATATAGGAATATACGATATAGGATACCTAATCCCCACTTTACGCTGAATTCTGAAAACATAGCGTGGTGAGTGGCGGAACTCAACGCCGCGCTTTGCCTCGACACCAGAGCGAATAAATGGAAATATAAATTTAAATAAATATTTCATCTCCTCGAGTGGGGATCGAACCCACAACTAAAATATAAACGTATAAAATATAAAATAAACAATTACACCAATGTGTTTTTGTGCTATTCTAACTAAAATACACATGTATCATACAATCTTAAGCTAAACACTTGATTGATAATTTTACGTTATCACTTCTGCTGTTATCTCCAAAACAGATACTGTACGTCCTTCTCGCCAACAGAGGTGTCTGACACCGTACCACCTTACAGTAAGGTCGACGAGTCGTGGATACTGTGAAGTTAGTCTTTCAGAAGATAAAACCCTAAAATCAAATCTGCACAACCATCCTAAGGTAACTTCAAGACCACGACTCGCCGGCCGTATTGTAACTAAAAAAATAAAATCAGCTTCACACTGTATCCCGCACACAGCAGGGAACCTGCTGTCCTTTCCCCACTTTCTCTCGAATTCTGGAGGCATTGCGTGTTGAGTGGCAGAACTCAACGCCACGTTTTACCTCGACACCAGAGCGAAGAAATGGAACTATAAACGTAAATAAATATTTCACTTTCTCGAGTGGGGATCGAACCCACAACCGTATTGTAACTAACCGTATGAAACAGAAATATGTTATGTCTCGCCTTATCTTATCGATATAAGAAACATCGATACACAATTCAAAATCACGCGCATAGTTGAATCGATTTTATTGGTCACTACTATCTTATCTGTCAGTCAAAGTTTTACTAGCGCGTTGGAATGATACATCGTATGTTTTAATAAAGATTATTATTTAATATAATAATATTTTACGCAAAATGATTGTTTTTCGGATTTAATTTTAATAGTGTCTATTGCAATGAGAGTGCTAGTGTCGTGGTCGAAAGCGGCGGAGTGTCTCGGAGAGTGCGCGCGCCAGTCGGTACGGTGTGGTGTCAGTGTCTGCGAGAGGTTCGCGGTGGCACATCACTTGTTGTCCCAGCCCTATCCGCCTCTCGATGTTGTGTTGGCTGCCCCCACTTATGCCAGACGATGTTGGTATTTATTTTTTATGTTGATTTAATTATTTATAAACAATTTTTTATAAAGTTTTTTGACATGTGCTTAGTTTGTATATCGTGTACAAAAACGAAATTATTATTTTTAATAAAATAAATATAATAATTGGAATTAAATTTTATAAGTTTGTTTATTAATACTTGGTTTATTAGTTATTTTACTTGTGATTTTATAAGATTAGAGTCAAAAAATGTAACGAAAGCAGCATACGAATAGTCTTAAGCAAATCTAGCTATGTGCTAATTTCCGGAAAGGACCGTTGCACTCGAGATTAACTGACAAGTAATCTATATAATTATCACAATGTATGACTAAAACTGTTATAATTATCGAAATTTCTCAAATAGTTGCTAGTTTTTTTTTAAATGTAAAATAATTATATATATTATACTAAAGAGGCCGTCGCGTCGTGGCGATTCCCACTTGATGAAAATTACATGTTTAATATTATCATTTCTTTTCTCTGGTAACGAGTCAAAAACACGGCGTTGAGTTCTGCCTCACAGTACGCAATGTCTCGAGTATTTGACGGGAAGTGTCTTAATAGGCACTGAGTGTCTTCACACTAGGTTCCTAGGTTCCCCCTGTCTACCCTGCTATGTGCATGTAATATGTGACTATTGGTAATGTACAACACTGTACTATATTTACTATGCAATCATACAGTGTGGTTTCACTCGTTAGCTAAATACACACAATTTTTCCTCTCATTTACTTTTCCCCGTGTGATTGTCATTCGATTTTGAGTTGTGGTTGCTTACATTGATTGAGCCTTTGTAAAATAAATAGGTAACGTTAAATAAATATGTATGTTGTATATTAAAAATTTCATAGTTCGTATTTTAAGGTCTTATTATACAATAATGACTTAATTCTTTGCTACGAAATATTGGATATATCCCGCATGTAGCAGGGTAGGCATAGGGAACCTAGTATTAAAGCATTCTGTACCCCACTTTCCGCTGAATTTTGCGAGGCATTGAGTGTCTAGTGGCGGAACTCAACGCCGCGCTTTTACCTTGATACCTGAGCGGTGAAAGGAAAACATTAATAAGTAATAATTATTTCCCTAGAGTTGAAATCGAACCCACAATCGTCACGTTTACGTCACGCTTGAGCCACGAAAGACCTCAATTTAGGCCTTAAAATTTCTTAAAACATTTTAACGTTACACTTCATTGTCCAGATAAACTAAGCTTTATTTTCTTTTAAGTACAAAGCAGCTTTCTTCTCAACTTCGTAGTCCATCCTGTGGATTCCGTTTGAAGCACGAATATAATAGACTTATTTTAAGCTCAAATATTGGAAAAATAGAAGAACATTTTATAAAGTAATAGTTCGATACAAAGCGAGCTTTACTTTAATTTTTTTGTACTTAATATTTCTTAAGCTTAAACTATCGTTAATATTTGATAGAAATATTTTTGTACCTATATAAAAGGTTACTAAAAGTAAAAGGTATTAGGTATGTTTCTGTTGACTGGTTGACTATCATCAAGTCATCTCAGACCGCTACCGATAAAATAACGTTTGAATAGGCATTTCTTATTCCACACGTTACAACCGCTCTCAGAGATGTTAATTAGCATTTAAATCACATTACACCAATGGAAATATATATATTTGTTAGTGAAGCTTATATAGAATTTTAATTTAAAGTGATGACGCGACCGAAGTACTATTCTGAACATAAATTTTATCCTCCCTGTTGAAAATATCAAATAGCTGTAATATTTTCTCTGTCTTCCTTGTAACTTTCCTAATAAATTAAACAATTAACAATATAGCGGCATAGATAAAAAACAGAGTTGTATAAATATTTAATTTTTTTTTAACAAAAGTTATAATAACTTTGCATCGCCGCGCGCGCCCGATTCCGCAATTTGAAATTTTAATATGAAAGCGTGATATTTTTAAAATAAAATAGCCTTTACTGTCACGCCCGACGTCTGTTTGTTGGGAATTTCATTGTATATTTTACGATTTCCCTTTGCTTTTTGGTTGGCTGTTTATTTTGAAGCAGTCGTGTTTTTTTATATATATATATATGTATGTATGTATTGTATTATCATAGGTTTATATTTTTGAGAACCATGTGTGAAATGGACATGTTTACTTTGGATCTGTATTGATCTTTTTTCTGTTCTGGTATTTGGTTATGGCGCTCCGAACGTGCCATTAGAGCATTGATCACGTCGCGAATGTCACGTTCTATGGATAACGCGAGAAGGAGATTGGTTAGTTGGTTGGTAAAAAAGAGGTAGGAATGTTAGTAGTAGGAAAAGAGGTAGGAATGAGGCAGTAGGAGAATTTGTGTGAAAAACGACATGCAGTTTAAATACTGTCTTTAATTATACAAATTTACATATTAATTTTTTGCGAGATAGTATGATTAAAAATGTCTACAAGCATTTATTGTGAGATACTCCATTCTCCATATCTTGCAGATTTTAGAAACATTGCGATTTGAAACCCAGGTTCCCTTTACTTACCCTGCTATATGACGTTATGCATCATGAAGCTAAAACAAATATAACTGAATCGAAATCGAATCCATAAATACGTCAAATACAATAGAAATATTCTGCCTAACTGCGTAACGGTGGCAACAATTCTGTATACAATTTTAACCTTTTTTTCAAATCGTTTCAGTTTGTGCATTTCGCTTAAACTTGTGATTAGCGAGTACAAAAAAAGTATCGTTAGTTTAGCCTGTACTTGGAACGCTGCCATGTCACCGGACAAGCGCCGGCCAACGCGGAGAGCGTCCACTAACTTATAAAAGATAGATAGAATTTCCCGAAAAACCTTAACTTCTTTAAGTCTTTTAAATGGTTTCCGTGTAAACTTATTTTAAGATTTTATTTTGTAAAAGTGCTTTGTATTATTTTTCTGCCGAGGCTTTTTCTGAGAATTTTATACTGTGTTTGCTGGTTGTAATTAAGATTTTCAATTTTGCTCCTAAGGCACAGCGTCTAACTATTAACGCGACCGTTAAAGATTTGAATCCAACTCGGAGGAATGCATTATTTTTTAATCGTTTTGGTAAGAAGATAAAACGTGTTATTGATTCTCGAGAATTGGGCGTTGTGTTGAAAGCACAATAGAAAGTATACAAGACTAATTTTCTTTCGCATATAATGTTATATACGAACTCAGCATAAAGCTTATAAGGCAAGAACTCATGATATTCGAAAAAGAATCGAAACTATTTTGTATATTATTTATGAAGATTTTTTAAATTAAAAACAGCACACAGCCGTTTTGTTATATAAGAAATATAATTAGAAAAAATAAATATACTTTTTTTAAGTTATCTTCATTTGGCGCGCTGCCACGATAAGTGCGGGGCGGACACCACGTGACGCGTCCAGCTGGCGTTCTTTGCACTGAAATATTTTTACTTTAACTCCAGAAGTGCAATTTTACACTATATAATCTTTATTAATATTATAAAGTTGAAATGTTTGTTTGTTACAACGTGCTCATCTCATGAACTACTTGTTTTAGTTTTAACTGACAATTCCTTTTTATGTGGATAATCGACTTTCTAGTATTCTAGTCCATTTATCGAGAGAGGCTATATAATATTGATTATATGTAAATATTTGATTTTTACATGTAAACATATTTATTCAGTTATATAAGTACAACGTATAAAGTCCAGGCTGAAATAATATAATTAATAAAAAAAATATCCGTTTCAGCAGTTATTTAAAAATCATTATTGAAAAATGTTTCAAGTTTAAATTGCCACTGGTAAGTTACAAATAATCATTCCTAAATTCGAATACACCAAATTGAAAGTAAATTGGTGCGGTTTTATTCGATTTGACACCCGATATTCATTAGTAGACCACCATTATGTGCACGTCAACTGATTTGTTTGTAAGTACCAACCTTCAAAAAGTTTAATTATGTTAATCCCTATACTATTTGGATATTCATTTAATTTGTGTGCTTCCTGTTTCTGTTAAATATTTATTGTAAAATGTAAATTTTATAGTATGTAGTTTATAGTTATCTTTTGTATTTGAATATAGTGGAAGAAGCCATTCTTACTGCAATTTTCTTTCTTTCTTTTTATGCTGTGCCAAAGCGAGGAAATAAAAATAATTTATTAATGAAAATTGAACCCACAACCGTCGCGTTTACAGTCGAGTACTGCTGCTCCACGACACTCTATACTTTTTTTTTCAAATATGTAACACAAGCGGCCCGCTCGCGGTTTCACCCGCGTGAACTATGTTATTATTAATTTCTGTCTCCATGACTACGTCCTAGTGACGTCTATGCAAAATTTGAGACTCCTAGCATTTGTAGTAACGAAGTTTCATACAAACTTTCGACCCCAAAAACAACCCCTTAGAAATCGAATATTGCAAATTCCCGTCTTAGCGAGCACCTACGCCCTATTAGTAACTCCTATGCAAAATTTGAGATTCCTAGCACATGTAGTTTCTGAGATTTCGTGATGAGTGAGTGACCTTTCGATTATATATATATATATATATAGAAGATAGATAGACTTCGCTATTTTCGTAGACGGTTACGGCCTACAATGCTACGCGCTACGATGCAACTTTGTTACTTAAGGTCTACACAGTTACTTAGTGAATATTGAGTTGCTTGTTTTTGCTTTGCTGTATAACTAAAATTACTCTTTTTGCGCTTTTAATATTAATTAAATGTACTAAAGACAAAATCAAGACGCTATAGTGAACCACTTAACTGTAAACAATGGCTGTGGGTTCGATTCTCTCTATAAGAAATAATTATATTTAAATTATTTTCATTTCACTAGATGCTTGCGTCCTACGGAATGAATTATTTTCTTTTTCGCTCAGGTAAAACATAGATAGCGCAACGTTGCATTCCATTCAATTTGTCTAATTAAAGCGGAAAGCAGAGACTGAATTGGTGAAATTTGCATAATTAAAATAACTGTAAATCAATTTAGAGAAGTAATTCATATTTAATTAGGCATTAAATAATGGTAGTTGGTATTCAGTTCGAATGCATTGTTAGAATATTTTATGGCCTATTACAAGCTACTGAGCTTACATAAATAAATACGAGTAAAATTGCTTATGAATTAATAAAAAAAATGTTTATATTTTCTTCTCTGGTAAATAGAGCGCGGCGTTAAGTTCCACCTCTTAACACGTGAATGTCTCGAAAATTGGGCTAAAAATACATTTTTTTTAACAATTAATTTAATTTTGTTTCTTTACACTGGCAAATAAGGGATAAAGAGCGTAGCCTCTACCATCCTATTCCAATTAAAACTGGCAAGCGATGATATCGTGAACGTGCTGAAAATACATACAGCTTTAAATATTTCTAATATATCTTTTGTATGGTCTTCCAATTCATTGCCACCTTATTATTGTTCCCTATGATTCGATTAAGCGTATTTAATTTTGTACGTTCATTACGTTACTTTACCTTCTTTTTTGAAAGGTAATTATTTTTAAATTTTCAACATTCGTAATTAATGTTATTTATGGCACAGTAATAAATAACAACGTTATTTTTTTGAATTTTTGAGTTCTGCTACTTAACACGCAATGCCTCCAGAATTCGGCAGAGAGTGGAGAACGGAGTGTCTTAACACTAGCCCTGCTGTGAATGGAATACAGCATGAAGCTGATTTATTTTTAGTTTATTTAATAAATAATAACGTTATGTAGACAGGTTTTTTAAATTACCAATTTATTTTAATAAGGGTTTTTTTTATATTCTCTAAGTCTTACGTACACCACATACAAGCTTATAGCTTATATATGTACATAAATTCTTTATATTTTATAAAAAAAAGAATATAATAATGTATAACTTAAAATTGAGACCCACTCTAAGTACGATCAATGTTCCAACATAAGCATCTTCCACGCCAGGTGAATGTAAACAAGGTAAGCCGGCAATCGAGTCGGCGATAGCACTGGAAACTTCCCTTACACAGACTTAGACCAACTTGTTAAAAGTAAATCTGTTTGTAATATTACTTATGAAATTATTATCGTATAAGTGGGATGTGTTTTTTATGTAAATATTTGATTTTTACATGTAAATATACGAGTATTTATCCAGTTATATAAATAAGTGAAATGGTTTTTTATGTGTATATATATTTATTCAATTATATAAGATAACACAATGGAAACGCCATTTTGATTAAATAGAGTTTATCGCTGTGCTATACACATATAGGAGTGCTAGGACTCTCCGTTCAACTTTCCGCCCAATTTTCGAGACATTGTCTGCTTAGTGGTGGTGGTTTATCTCCACATTGGGGAAAAAAAAACATAAATCTAATTGTAGCTGCATGAATATTGCATTTGTAACACGCTGGTAATAACTAAATTTTTTGCATTCAGTAAATTTCATATAGCAACCCCACCTCAGCCTGGTTAGTTCAATACTTAACTCCGTCTTAACAATAGGTTTACTTAGTTCCCTCTGTAAAGCTAAAAATCTTTCTTTTTTTTTTGTGATAAGGTTTTTTTTTCGACCATTTTCAACCATTTTTTGTTAGTAAAAAATTCCGATACTGTAACCTATACGTTTTAAAACAATTACACATTCATAGGAACGAGACAAAGTTAGTTTTCAGCTCCGAAACAATCTCTCCTGTAGATTTTGATTTACAGTTGGTGGGTCGAAACAGAACGCAATTCGAACGGCGAACTGAATACACTTCCGAGTTTTGAATAATTTCGCCTATTAATTATTCCTTATCATGAATAACTGAAAGTTAAACTTAAGTAAATGAACAAGACATTTTAGACACGCTCGTTAGTTAAGTTTCTGTTACAGGTTGTCTTTTTGTTAAACCTGTTAACTGGGTTAATAGAAAAACCACACGTTTTGCAGCGATTGGCAGAGTTCGACAAGGAGATGTATGAATGTGATGTTTATGCTAAAATGTTAGCTAGAAGAATGCAAGAGAGATCCGAAAGACGATTGTGGGAGGCCCAAAGAGGCTTTAGACCCAAAAGAGATTGTATGAATCACGGAAATTACCTAATAAGTGTAATACCAGTTCTTGCTTCGTTTTAGGCTATTCTTTTTAGGATTTAACTTCAAATGTATCGTTTTCAGATTTTTTCCTGAACTAATACTACCTGTAGCTAGCTGCCAAATTTTAAAGCTTAGCCCCTTTGTGGGTTCGAATTACGCGTTTTTGGCGATATAAGCGGCTATATGTTTTTTTAAAGTAAATGTAGAAATATTATTTTTTCAGGAAATCAAGGGATTGTAGACCTATAGAGAGAGTTTGAATTTCAACGATATTTCCAAGCGTTCGTGACATAATGGCTCTTGACAGACGGACAGACAGACGGGCTACAAAGTGATCTTATAAGAATTTATTTTTTCCTTAAAAGGTACGAACCCTAAAAGCACTAATACATAAAGAAATAAAATAATAAAAAAATATAAAATAATACCAAAACACTAAGATATCTTACATAATATTACACAAGCCCTAGTTTAATCTGTATCCATATAATTGTTTCGAAATAACTAGCTATCAAGTGGGAATCGCGTTGCAACTAACTCAATTCTCGAGTGACGGGCGAGCGCGAGCGTGAGCAGGAAATGAGGTGGTGGTGCCTTCCTACCTTGAAATGCGATACTGAACTACTGAAATGTTTAGAAAGGTTCTGGTGAAGTTCGTATAAAGTTGAAAGATAGATTTAGTTTGCGTTTATAATGCTTTAGTTTAGAATTTTTTTTTTTGCTTATGCTACGAGTATGTAATGGTAATTGATTTAGTGTCTAAGATTAGTTTTTATTTGTTAATTACTTTTCTAAAAAAAGTGTATATAAAACACTTTATTAAAAGATTATACAAGTATTCTATATTTCTTCTTCCATTATTATCTAAAAAATTCCAAGAGTAGGCAGAGGGAACCTGGTAACCTAGTGTAAAGACACTCCAATCTCATTTAAGAAAGATTAGAAATAAAAACAGAAATAATTATATAGTGAGGAAAATACAC
Source organism: Heliconius numata (assembly GCA_016802625.1). Taxonomy (NCBI): domain Eukaryota; kingdom Metazoa; phylum Arthropoda; class Insecta; order Lepidoptera; family Nymphalidae; genus Heliconius; species Heliconius numata. Next base: position 17,892 of record JAEBDU010000045.1, on the reverse strand, counting down.
CATACTTAATTTTTCTAATAACACTAACATAGACTAATGCCGATTCAAATACCGTTAAATCGTACACCGTCCAGTGTTGTATCAACACTATGTCACTCCACATCCGATCGGATAGCATTATCTCATGTCTGTCGCACACTGGTGGTTATTCAAATGCGTTAATGTTATAACCAACCAAATGTATCGCGCTACTGATTCCTATTTAACAGTTTGTCGAAAACGTCATTTGCTACGCTTAAATTGATAGTTCATACGAGTTAGTTGAAATTTGTATAGGTTATGTATTTATTTGGATTGATAGAAGTCAAATATTATGTAATGTGGTGATTGTTTGTGGTGCAGAAGAAATATATGGACAGGTGCTAGCTTTGGGATGTGCTACGTTTTTAGGGTTCCGTGCTAAAGGGTGAAACGCTTGTGTTTTACTAAGACTCCACTGTCTGACCGTCTGTCATCAAGCTATATCTTATCAAAAATATAGTTAGACAGCTGAAATTTCCCAGATAATGTTTTTTTCTTGATTCGCTGTCTGTAATTCTAAAAAGTAGAATAAAACTAATATTTAAAGGAGCTCCTGTAAAACAAAAATTATTTTTTTTTATCCTGCTCTCTTTATTTTCTTTTCTTTCCTAGTTTTTATCTATGAATTCGCCTCCACATGATACATACAAATGTGATAATATCTCAATAAGTCAGCCACAAAACTATCAACGTGACGGAATTAATATAAACTTTTTTGCCTCTACAGCAGAGGGAAGAAGTGAATATATTAATAAATAATAATTCATTTCCCCGAGTGGGAATCGAACCCACAAGTACCGCGGGACAGGCACACGCTTATGCCTATCGAACGCAAATATAATTTTTCACACCAAACTAGAATTTCCTGAAATTAGCGCGATGGTTTTCATTATTAGATATATACAAAATATTTATAATCAAAGTAACTAAAGTAACATATTGTTATTCAACACAAACAATAGCATTAACGCTAATATCACCAATATAAATTAAGCTATCTAAATAAGCCTATTTGAAATCTATTATAGCACGAAATCACATCATAGAAACATTCGTAGTTGTCCAATATATTTGAGTGGTCATTTAGGCGGGTAATGTGGGGTCAATGTTAGTGAAACATGTGTTGTTAGTTACTTTTTTATTTATTTGATATAATAAAGTAAAATGGGGGGGTGTATTCTTAAAATTAAAGTATATATATAAAAAACTCTGTCATTACCGAGTTTTTATTACATAGAAAATTTAAATTTGGCATATGGCCTACCTACATTAGAAAGAGTAGCGAAGCACCTAGAGAGGATTTCTCGCAACTGCAACGAGAATAGAAGAAAACATATATATATATTTTAAAATTACGTCTATTAGTACTTAATTTAATCTTTAATTTTATCAATCTTAATAAGCACATATTAATAACACTAATTTCAGCGATATAGAGATTATTTCGATGTTTTATGCCGCGTTATTGAAACTGTACATTGTACACCGTGAGTATCGAAAAAGTTTTATATATATAAAAAGACACTTATTAACTGTTAATTTAGTGAAAACCCTATGGCAAAAAATTCATAACAATCCATACAGCTATATAAAATTGAGATGAAAATAAATATTTATTAGCTTCAAATTCCATAATATATCCTTTTATTATATAAAAAAAACAATTTTCCATTCCATCTTCCATTCTGCACGGTGCTAGCTAGTCCTCTCACAATTAAACGCATTGTTTATTTAATTGTACCGTCGAGATAATATTGCGTCGTTTTAAAGGAGCGGGACAATAGAGTCAAATTCAATCACATTCATTTATGGAAATAAAGAGAAATGGAAGCTTTAGAGTCAACGAATTCTAATATTATATATATATTTTAATATCTTATTTCGCAATTTGAATAAGAATTATAATTCATAATTGATTTAAATATGCAAATTACTTCTTTTGTGATATGAAGGGCAGTAAGCTACCGGTTTCTGTTGTTTTAGGAGTATAGAAAAATCTTTATGTATGTAATACCTTTATTAAGGTAACCCTTTAAAGCTTAGCCCTATGATACAAGCGTTAGCAAGAAAAAAGAATATTGGGCGGAAAGTGGTGAACGAAGTGTCTCAATAATAAATTCCTCTTCTATCCTGCTATATACGGGAAAACGCGTGAAACTAAAAAACCTTAATGATCATTGTAGTTTAGATAACGTAGTTAATTAAATCTAATTTGATAAAACTTTTATTCTCCGAAACATGATATATTTTACTTCAAAATTATAAGCAGCTTCGGGCTTTTTTCCGTATAGTAGGGCAGAGGGAACCTTGCGGAAAGAGGGGAACGGAATATAGTGGGAACGAAGTGTCTTAACAATACGTTCCCGGGTACCCTTTGCCTACCCTGCTAAAAAAAGATATACGATACAAATATGCACATCTACACGGACAAACCCATTTAAGTATATTTACACGTCAATGTGTTTCTCGTCGCAATTAACTTAATTACCTCCTCCAATTTGAACACGCTCTCCTTTTTCATTTTACAATATCCAATCGACACTCAATTATGTTCTCATTATTAAATCTTTAAGCAATTTTATATTTAAAAAGTAATTGTATGTAATAAGTTAAATGGATAAGGTACAACGTCGTTGGTTCGATTCCCATTTGGTTAAATTAATAATTTTCTGGTAGCAAGACAAAATAATAAACAATAACCAAAAAAAATCAAATCAGCTTCACGCTTTATCCCGCACACAGCAGGGTAGGCAGAGGGAATGTCGTGTTAAGACACTCCGTTCCCTACTTTTCGCCGAATTCTGGAGGCATTGCGTATTGAGTGGTGGAACTTAACGCCGCGCTTAAGCTTGACAACAGAGCGAAGAAATGAAAATATAAATTTAAATAAATATTTCCTTTCCTTGAGTGGGGATCGCGCCTATATATCCGGCTATATACTTCTATAAAACATACTATTTAAACGTCAAATTACAATATAATAAAGACGTATTAATAAAACTTACATGAAAAAGCAGGAAAATCCAATAGATACATACAATTTAATCTAAACAACGGGATCGTTGAAAATAATAATTACAGGTTAAGCAGAACAGCACAGCATAGCAGTCCAGGTCCTTTTTGTTTTATTTGAAATGCATCAAAGTGATTGCTCTCAGGGGGACCGTCTCCCGCGTGTTGTTCCTCTTGCACGCCGTCAGCTAAATTTACTTATCTTTGAAAATTAAATTCCATCTTATGTAATATTTTATTTCTTTTATAATTTTCTCTAGAGAGTTTGTGAGATTGTTGTTTTTATTTTTTTTATATAAATATAATTGTGTTAATTGAGTGGTACATTAGTGGCTTGTGGGGAATCATTGTGGTTATTTTTTTTTCTTGGTGTAGTTTTATTTATATTAAATTTTATTATATGTAATGTCTACACTTGTATTACTTTACTTAATATTTCAAAACAGAAATAGAAAACTGAAAAATGTTTCTAGATAAGCCCACGGTTATAGTATAGCTATATTATATTAACAGGAACGGGGTGTCCTAACACTTCCCTCTGTCTACCTAGCTACTTGCAGGATACAGAGTGAAACTAAAAAAAATATATTATGTTTTTTAATTATTTAAGTGTTATTCCTTACTTAGGATGTTACTTTAAAATAATTTAACTTTAAATTTTAACTAAATTTTAATCCAATGGTTATATCCATTTGTCCAAGCGGACGAAGCAGTTTAATGAACACAATTAATCCTGTACAAAGAAAGTCACATTAAAGTAACGAGAATTTCAATACACAATTGTAATACGAAACCATTTACTATAAGTCGATAGTGTCTGCGTGTCGTCCTTTTATCTTATTTCACGGCTGACGATCAGGAAATAGTGAAAAGTCTCTTCTAGCGCGAGAATTCACTTAAGTCGGTGCTATCGCTTTGTCAGCTTGTCTAGACTACAGCAAAGACGCGGACATTGGATTACTTTGGTCGAATTAAATTAATAATATACTTAAATTAGTAAATATCATCGCTTGGGTGGTGAAGAGAGTCAGTCTATGCATAACAAGTTTCAGGACAATGAATGAATGCTAAATAATAAAATATATTTTTTATAAAAATCCAAATATTTAGGAATTATATAGACAAATGATATTTTATACGTTTAAATTGTTTCCAGTCTTTTTATAGAAATTACAGTTTTAGTTTTTACAACAATACTATAAATAAATAATAAAGCCCTACATATTCTTTAGAAAATTACTTTTAAAAATGACTTAGTTTAGTACTTATAGTAAATATTTTTTATCAAAAAAATTATCAAATCATTCTAGATCCCTGACTGGGGGCCGAGGGCTCTCCAATGTCGTCAGAAATCACCGCAATCACTGTAACGGACACAAGGGACGCGCAGATACTGAATACCTTACTTTTGACTTAATTTATCACTAAAAATGGCATATATAATGAATTATGACGTTGTCGATTTATTTTCTGAAGGTTACTGTATTAAAAATGTAATTCAAGTAAAGATATTGAGGCCGTTTTGGCTCAGCGGGGCGGCGCTCGTGTATGAACACGACAATTGTGAATTTGAATCTCACTGTAGGCAATAAATTATTTTTATTTGTATTTATATATACTTCCTAACTAACTATTACCTACCTATAATAAACCTTCTAGTTTCTATTCTTTAAATAATTGAATGTATTATGATATATATCTTACCTCAAAGTTGTTACGTAGTTTTAAACATAAAACAATTCCTAACGCTCAATTATTTAAAGTAACAATATAAAAATAAAACAAAATTTCCCCTCCAATATAACGACACTGAGGTATAGTAAAAAATAATAATCACTAAAAAAACACAAAAGACCATTTATATAAAAGTCGTGCTCTAATTTTTACGAATACAAAAAATAACAAAAAGGAGAACCAAAACGAGGTCTCACTTCTTAGTTCAAAAATAACAAAAAAGGAGAACTTAAATGAGGTCTTACTTCTTAGTTATACTTATAAGTTTATTATTTTTTTGTTTCAGTGTTCCCGAATGTCCCGGCGGCGCCCGGGATGCCCTGCGCGGGCGAGGACCGTGAGTAACCCTTTGTTCTAACTTAATTGCATACCAAACAGCTCAACGTAATGAGCGCTATAGCTCACTCATTGAACGAACGAAACGACTGAATGAACGAACGGAATTACTACGAAACTGTCAAGTACTGAGTGAATACTTTAAACGTGTTTTAAATGTTGCCATATTTAATATTGTATTTTTTTGTAAATATTATATTCTTTCGCGTTGTTAAACATTGGAATTGAAATGGAAAATGTAAATATAAATTCCATGAGTTTCGTTTAACGTACTAATATTTAATTGTGTCACAAATAGCGCTCTAATGATTCGTAATTACACTTTCGAGGAAAATTGCTTTTCTATAGCGGAAACACTCACTAACTAGGGCTTATTTTTTCAGTGGGTACTTAAATGTTTTAACGGATATTAGTATTATAGTACTTCAATTCAATGATATTGTGAATAATATAACAATGACTCATGTATAATATATACTAATCTATATAATCTATTCTAATATAATACAGCTGAAATGTTTGTTTGGTTGAACTGCTAATATCAGAAATTATCAGTTGCTATTGTAAAATCTTTTTGGTGTTGAATAGTACATTTATCGAGGAATACCTGGGCTAAAGGAGGGAATATGCTGAATTAAATGACGCCAATCCTTTGATGTAACCCAGTTTTCTTGCGATCAGGGCACTTGACTTAGAATGTGTCATGTTTTATACACAATTGTTTGCTTATCAAGGCGCAGACAAAAGCTAGTTCGAATAAAAAATGTAAAATTTAATATTTCATTTTCCACGCTGTAGTATCGCGGCAAAGTGGGGCTTTCTTAATTAGGGGATTAGAATTGTCTTAATGGGAACGGAGTGTATTGATACTGTTCCCGGGACCCCAGGTTCCCTTTGCCTACCCTTCTATAAGTAGAATACATCGTGAACCTACAAAATAACATAAATAACAAACATTTTATTACATTATGCCGAAAATTTCAAAGTTCAAAACATTCACCGTTGAAAAATTTCACCCGCAATTTCAAAACAACGACACGTAGCGTACGTAGGCTCGAATTTTGTTTTTACAAAAACACAAACGCTTTGAACATAAACGTTTCGTATCTCATATCATAACGGTCGGAGTGTGCTCAAACAGACACGAGGCCGCATTAGCATCTGAACATCACCCTTACACGCTTCGGGATACCCCCTACCCCCAATTTGAATCTGACACACAATATGGGTAGGCAAATAAGGGTGGTTTTCCTTTGAAGTGAAATGATTTAGATATATGTATTTATTATTTACAGATTTTTTTTAGTAGGTATGTATGTTTGTATGTGTAGATTGTCGCGCGTTTCTAGGTCAAAGTCAACGGACGCGTGTAATGATTGCGTGGATATGTTTTTATAAGATCTTTCATTTGATTTTATGGTTTTTACTGTTAATTATATATATTGTACTCATAGGTTTTATTTATGTTTGATGAAAAAATAATATATTACTTAGGTTTTTACAAAAGCTCGTATGCGCTTAAAAATAGTCTGGAACTTACATTTGTTAGATTAAAAGCGATTATGTTTTTTGTTTCTAAATATGATTTGGAAAATATTAATTTAAAAATTCTAAATTATCATGATTTATCGGCCTAGTTTGATTAAATTCGGCGTTAGGTTTCGTAAAATCAACCAGCTAAACAAAATTTTGGAGATATTGCGTGTTGTGTGGCGGAACTCAACGCTAGGCTTTGACAAAAAATATTTAATAGGTTAGGTTTTAATTATAGCTTTAGTATATCAACAGATTTCAATTAGTGACAGAATTCCAATGACTAATCAGTCAATAATAATTATTAAGAATTAATAATTCATACACGTTTTTCTTTAGCCGGAACCCAACGATTGCTGGTCGTGGAAAGTAATATTGATAAGATATACCTAACTGATAACAACACCGCCCGTCCATTCGTACGAAGGTAGTCGATACCATGCGTTGTCATTTCGATGTCTTGCTCTTTGGATTTGGTCAGAATACTTTCAGGTGCTGTCATTGTTCTTTTATATGGAAATTATAAGAAAAATGTGTTTTTTTTTTCTACTCTAGAATTTGCGGTTTTAAGTGAAAATGTATTAAGTTATATTTAATAATTACATAATTTTAAAATTTGGCTGTGTTTTGGGTGTGTACGATGTCACTGACCTATTTTTATTCGTTCGATATCAGGTAGGTTGAGGATTATACTCAATCATTTTTTTGCTTTATTTTAAAATGAAAAATAGTCGTTTTTATCTATAGCTATATATTATGTTATATATAATTTTTAATTAAATATATAATATATTTAATATAAGGATCGTGGTATTATAAGTATTTCTTTACTTGCAGTTTCATAGTATTTAATATGAATATTTTAAATGGGAGTATATCTAACCATTAAGTTTAAGATTTGAGGCCTGCTGTGGCGCAGAGGCACAAAGAGTACCTGCAAACGCGACTGGTTGAATTCGATTCCCACTCAAAAAAAATAAATATTTAATATTTTATCATTTCTTCGCTCTGGCACCAAGACATTAAGCCGGGCCTCGAATTCCTCCACTCAACAAGAAACACCTCGAAAATTTCCGCGGAAACGGAGTGTCAAAACACTAGGTTCCCTCTGCCAACCATGCCGTATACGGGGTACAGTGTGAAGCTAATTTATTTAATTTTATTTATACAGTGTTCTTATACTGTATAAATCAAATAATAATACGTGTGTTTCCAGGCAGCATCTACAGACGCGGCGCCCGGCGGTGGCGGAAGCTCTACCGAGTTAATGGACACATATTTCAAGCGAAACGCTTCAATAGAGTTAGTATCTGAGAATAATCTTTTGTTGTTTGTTTTTTTTAAACATGCTTAAAATATAAAGAAACATTTTTGTTGTCTTCTAAAAATGTTTAAAACATGTATTTTAAGCAATATAATGAGGTTCGTATCGCAATGACACAGTTTAAGACTGCAAACACGACATTTGTAGGTTCGATTCCTATTCGAAAGAAATGAAAATATCATTTCTTCGCTCTGAAAATTGGTCTTCACTCTAGGTTCCCTCTTCTTACCCTTTTATATACTATATTCCCGTAAAGTTAAACATAACTACATTGTTAACTTCTACTTTTGTTTTATTTTTATTACAATAAATAATAGACAAATGACATTCACTACATTATTTCATAATCATTTGAATGAATTAAGTACTAATATGTAATAATTATATTTGTGTCAGTATGTACTGAACAATAACAGTTTACCCATTTATATTCGATCACATTGTTCTCGATGCTTAAATCTGGTTCATAATTAAAATTCTAACTATTATACAATTACCTACTAATTAATAGGTATTATTATGTGATTTAACTGTTGAAATTTATTTATTATTTGTTTTAAACAGTAACATTTTTTTCAATTATTATTTAAAATACATCTATATACTGTCGCTGTGGGTTTGATTCCCACTTGTGAAAATGAAATATTTAATTTATTTTTTCATTTCCTCGCTCTGGTAACGAGACAAAGTGCGGTTTTGAGTTCCGCCACTCAACACACAATGTCTTAATAAGTTGGTGGAAACGGTGTCTCTTAGGAACGGTATGTCTTAACACTAGGTTCCCTTAGCTTCCCGGCTTTTCCCACATATAGTGGGATACCTACTACAGTCCACAAAAACAAACACCAAAAAATATTAAAGAGTTAATTAAATAATAATATAAAATTCTATTTTTCCAGCGCGCCTTCTGTGCCTTCTGTCAGGATCGTATATGGGGCTTAGGGCGGCAAGGGTTCAAGTGCATCCAGTGCAAGCTTCTGGTGCATAAGAAATGCCACAAGCTGGTGCAGAAACCTTGCTCCAACGAACACGTTGATCCTATCGAAGTTAAGGATGATGCGAATGGAGAAAGCACGCTGGGCAGGGCTTCTTCTGTTCGGTAAGTTTTCTTATGGTTATTGTTTTTTATAATGTTTTCTTCTACATAAATGAATCAAATGATGTCTGTCTATAATTTTGATACGATGGTATAATAAATTCTCGATAGTAGAAATTAAATGTTTTAAACACATTCTGGGATAATTCATAGTTTAAGTAAAGTTTATTTCAAAGTTCTTCTATGGGATTAAAACGTTTCTAAACATTTCTCTTTTCTTTATAAAAGCTAACAATAATTAATTGTTTTCGTAGATCCCGTGCAGACCTCGAACCGCCCTTGCCTGAGACGCCCCCCGCACCGGTGGCGCCCGTACGCAACGAGGACTTGGAGCCTGGCTCACAACGCCAGTACTCGTTGGAGGACTTCGAGCTGATCAGGGTTATAGGACGTGGATCTTACGCTAAGGTAAGTGTTCAAAATGACAGTATATTTTTTAATTTATAAATTGCCTGATTTTCAGATTTTTAATGTACGTCTGAAAGTATTTTAGTAGAAAGTTGACTCTTGGCATGCATCTTAAAGAATAAACGAGTCTAAAAGAATGAGGACTTGGCTCTTAATGCTAGTGTACGTTGGAAAATTTCGAGCTTATTAGGATTATCAAAGGATATTTTAGTACTTTATCTAGATACTAGCGGACGCGCGCAGCTTCGCTTGCGTAATTAGGGGTGAATTCTAATAAACCACGAAACATGTGTTCAATGAAATATTTTTAAGAGTCTAAATTTCAAATTTTATAAAAATCGGTGGCGATTTAAAGATTTTTCCATACAAACTTTCAACCCCTTATTTGCACCCTTAAGGGGAGAATTCTAGAAAACCATGAACCATGATACGTGTTCAATTAAATAATTTTAAAAATCTAAATTTCAAATTTTATAAAAATCGGTGCCGATTTAATTTTTTTTCCATACAAACTTTGAACCCCTATTTCACCCCTTTAGGGTTGAATTTTTTTAAAATCCCTTCTTAGTGGATGTCCAGATTACAAAAGTAAACATCTGTCCAAATTCCACGTTTCTACGCACAGCGGTTACGGCTGTGCGTGCGTCTTACCTCAGTCAGTGAGGACAAGTCCTTTTATATATATAGATGATAGACAGATATTATAGAGATAAACATTCCTGTAAAGTGACACTCAAGATCGTAACAAAATACATGAGGAAAGGAAGTGTCCTAATGGGAACGGAATCTTACGTATTCAGATATAACACTAAGTTCCCAGACTTTCTCTGCCTACCCTGCTATGTGTGGCATATACACAAATACACATTACACATCCTTATTCGTCAGACACAAAATTACTTAAAATAGTCACCTATAAATATTCCTTCTTTGATTTCCAGGTGCTAATGGTAGAACTAAAAAGAACGAAACGCGTATACGCGATGAAAGTAATAAAGAAGGCGCTGGTGACTGACGACGAGGACATAGACTGGGTGCAAACTGAGAAACATGTGTTTGAGACTGCATCAAACCATCCATTCCTCGTGGGATTGCACTCTTGCTTCCAAACGCCGAGCAGATTGTTCTTCGTCATCGAATTTGTGAGAGGAGGGGATTTGATGTGAGTATTTTATTAGTTGAGACTAGTTGTGGTGAACGCCGTGTTTTGTTTAATTCTTATATTAATCAGTAAATGTTTTTTCCCCAATATAGGTTCCACATGCAAAGACAGCGTCGTCTACCCGAGGAGCACGCGCGGTTCTACGCCGCGGAGATATCTCTGGCACTCCACTTCCTGCACGAGCGCGGCGTTATATACCGCGATCTGAAGTTGGATAACGTGCTGTTAGATCACGAGGGACATATTAAACTCACTGACTATGGAATGTGTAAGGTTAGTATTTTTGTGAGATTTTCTTAACATTAATAATAATTTTAGTGTTCCTTAGAACTATATTTAGTAGGACCTCTTATCGACAAATCATTTGATGTATATGAGGAGGCCATTCGTAGCGCAGGGCACAACCGTGTTACTGTAAACGCCGAAGATTGTGTGTTCGATTCCCACTTGAGGGAATGAAATATCTAGTATTGTCGTTTCCTCGTTCTGGTAACTAGGCAATGCGTGGAGTTGAGTACCGCTTTCCTCACGCAATGCCTTTAGAATTCGGCGAAAAGTGTGGAACAGAAATGTCTTAATGGAAACGGAGTGTCTTAACATTAGGTTCCCAAGTTCCCTCTGCATATCCTGTTATACACAGCGTAAAGCTAAAAATTGATATTTATAATCATTTTCAACATACTAAAATATATCATCTTATTAAAATATAAAATTCTTCACTGTAAATCTTACTTAATGTGGGTATATTATGAACTCGCCTTGTAAATTAACAATATTCAACTTTACTTAACATGCCTTAATATGTTAGCTTAACTTGTAAAGATTTTAATTACTTAAATTATACTAATTAAAGACTGATTAAGTTATCATATATGCTACTATGAAATTGCTTTTACATAATATAATTATTCTGAAATGAGTGATAATGTGTGACTTTGACTTTACATATATTAAGGGAGCTTTATCAAAAAAATCTTCTTACTTTTTTTAGCTTCATGTTGTGTTCTACATTTAGCAGCATATGCAAAAGGAACCTAATGGCAAAACTCTCTGTTCCCCCACTTTTTGCCTCGATACCTCAATATACTCAACACCGCCCTTGTTATCAGGGCGAAGAAATGAAAATATTAAATATTTCATGAGTGGGAATCGAACCCACTACCGCCGCATCTAAGGTCACTCATATGTACTACAAAAGCACGACAGTCTGAACATTTTACTTCGTATGGATAAATCCCCAAAACAATTAATTATTGCCCAAAAATATAATTTTAAATTACCCGTTAAAAATTTCTAAATTCCATAATTTATCACACAAATTTCTGAATAATTAGTATAATATTAATCCAAAAATTCCAGGAAGGCGTACGTCCAGGCGACACTACCTCCACGTTCTGTGGGACCCCCAACTATATAGCACCAGAGATACTGCGCGGCGAAGAGTACGGGTTCTCAGTCGATTGGTGGGCTCTAGGGGTTTTAACTTATGAAATGTTAGCGGGAAGATCCCCCTTTGATATAGCGCACGCGGCTGACAACCCTGATCAGAATACTGAGGATTATTTGTTCCAGGTATGGTTTGTTTTATGTATTTTATTATATTGTATTATTAGTTGATACTAATGGTACTTGCTACGCTAAATTTACAATGGTTTGTATTACAATTAATAAGTAATCATTGTTATATCATGTTGCAATATCGGAAAAAAGGAAATATTTATTTAAATTTATATTTCCTCCAGAATTCAGTGGAGAGTGAGGAACGGACTGTCTTAACATGAGATTCCCTACCTACTGTGTGCGGGATACAGCGTGAAGCTGTCTCTTTTTATATTTTATTAATAACGGATTTGGATAAAAACAAACCATAAATAAATGTATATCCCGTATTAACAAGAGATTTTTATTTATTCTTTAATGTTGTAGCATATTACTAGCTACAAAATTAATTAGATTTTCACTTGACATAGCTTTATTATCGAGCGCGGTGTTAATTTCTGCCTTTACATAATTTAACGATTAAATTACCTCAAATTCACAGATTATTCTTAATTATTTTTTCAGGTTATCTTAGAGAAAACAATTCGTATACCTCGTTCGCTATCAGTGAAGGCGGCTTCAGTATTAAAAGGTTTCTTGAACAAGAACCCCGTGGAGCGTCTCGGATGCGGCGACGCGGGCTTCCTAGATATTATCAATCATCCGTTCTTTAAAACTATTGAATGGGAAATGGTAAGAAAATTTAACATTTTTTTGCTAGTTTCTTTGGAAAACATAGTGCTGATTTTTATACATTTCTTTTAAGAAATGTCATTATCTTATTTGACATTTTATGTTTATGTTATAATGTATACTTTTTTGTTTTTTTCTGTCTCCGTGTATGAAAAAATGTCCATTAAAACAGCAGGTTGATATACCAGCACGTTAGTGAAAGTGCTAAAACACTCCGTTTATATTATTCTGTTCCTCACTTTCAAACATCATGATGGTAAATAACTGACTACATTTTTCATATATTTGTATTTCCAGCTCGAACAAAAACAAGTGGTGCCGCCGTTCAAGCCGCGCTTGGAGGGCGAGAGGGACCTCGCCAACTTCCCTCCAGAGTTCACAGACGAACCCGTACATCTGACCCCAGATAACGAGTATGTATAAAATTTATTAATTTATATATTTTTTTAAGTTCACCTGTATCCTGCATATGTCAGGGTAGGCAGAGGGAACCTGGTGTTTTTAATAAGTGGTTTGTCTACTGATAACCATAACCTCTCAAAACTTGTCAAAAATAATGGTTTCGGCGAGGCCGTCGCTTTTACTCTCCTCAATGAATCATTTAATCAGTTTCCTTGAGTATTCTAATAATATTTGGCTGCTCATATATAGATGAATGATTTGGGTGGTTTGTCTGACGGTCCTTGTAATTGTAGCTATATACGTAGCCTTATCTATTTAAATTGGTTACTGAAGTAATGTAAGTAAGGCAGTGAGATAAAGATAATGAAAATGTATATATGTAATATTGCAATTTGGCAATCCGTAATACGGGTTTCGTATCTTTCACAGACATTAGCAACTCGCGACATGTTAGTATTACAATGGCTTCGCGAATTGTATCTTTATATCTTATCTTATGTGGTTGCAATTAAATAATTTTATTAATTTATTTATGTTGTTTTCCCTCTGCAGCACGGTGATAGCGGACATCGACCAGTCGGAGTTCGAGGGCTTCGAGTATGTGAACCCACTCCTCATGTCTCTGGAGGACTGCGTGTGACACCACGCCTGCCGCTTGCATCCGCACGCGCTGGTATGTCAATATTTATATACTACAAATATGTATGGGCGTAGGAATGAATCACTATAGAATGGGGTGGAAGATGCCCACCCCAAAATTTTTTACACAAAAATTAAACTTGAATAACCTTTACAAAAAAGATTAGTTTAAAACTAAAGTCAAGGCCCCTTACAAATATCTCTAGATACGCAAATTCTTCATTTCCCATACATTGCAGAATTTTCGAGACATTCGTTTCGTTACCAGAGCGAAAAAATGAAAATATTAAATACAACGTTTGTAGGTTCGATTCCCACTCGGGAATTAAATATTTTATTTCACCACTAAAGCGCCTTCTATACAGGCAAAATCGTAAAGCTTTTTTTATTATATTCCTACCAATATTATAAATATGAAAGTTGGGAAGATGGATGTTTGTTCCACTTTTACGCAAAAAACTATTGAATGAATTCAGATGCAACTTTACAGTAATATATTTCATACATTTCATTTTTTACATAATGAAGCTTTAATATATATTTTAATTTATAAGCATAACATTTGGGTCGCTAGTAATAATAATTATAATTGACTAGGGCTACGGCTACCCGTCGTCGTCGTCGTCGGACTACGACTCGGTGTGCTCGGAGCTCCCGCGCAAGCCCACTCTGCTGCAGCACATGTTCTGCTTGCCGCTCAACTGACGCGACACACAACACACAACACACAAAACACAACACACACATTCACAAACACACGCAAACGTATTACATACTAACATGTGCACACGGTTACACTAACATGTGAATGCATTTACACAATCAAGTGAATACACACAAACATATTAACTCATTAACGCTATCATAGTCCCGTCACTATTGTGCACTGTACGTAATACGTGTATTTAATTTATACTTTTCTTTTTTGTTGTATAATGATTTGGTTTTTCTTTCTTTTCTTTTTTTTGTGTTGATTCGTGTAGTTTACCTTATTTTGATAGTTAAGTTATATCATTAAAACTTTCAACGTGCTTTTTTGCTTTAATTCTCGTGCTTCATTCTATTAAGTAAGTTGTGGACACGTATGTATGTTTTATTATTATTATAATTATTATAATTATTAATATCAGTAATATTTTTCCTTATATTAACATTCCAAAACTATTTCAGTTTTTTTAATAATTTTTGTATTGATACCTAAATCAAGTGATAGAGTAATTTTTAAAGAAACAGTTTAAAAGATCTTCCAAAGGAATTGATCCTATAGAAAAAAATGGCGTCGCGATAACTAAGGAAAAAAACCGGATGCAAACGGCATTGTATATATTTATATATATATATATTTTAAAAAAATAAATGCTAGCGTTAATAATTATTTGTTATCTTCCTAATCAGTAGCTTTCTGTAAATACAGATAATATAATGTATATGAAATATTGAATATTGTATAAATTTTGAATCTGTAGCCATTATTATTGTATTGTGAAACCTTTCTATGAGAAAGTTGAATTATATTGGAAATGATGCGTCGTTTTATTTGTATTAAGTAATTGATTATTAATAATATAATTTATCGAATTATCGATTTTTTGGTCAGTGTGAACTTAATCGATTCCGCAGTTATCGAATGATAATTATGGTTACATCGATTTTCGCTATTATTCATTGCTATTAAAATCTTAATCCATAGACGCTTTTGTGCCAATCATTTTCTAAATTATATGTCATTTATTAATAACAATATTAATACAAAAAGACGCATCATGTTCTTTGACATGACTAAAACTCTAAAACTATTGTTGTAAGCAATAAATATATATGGTATATAGTAGTTATCTGGAGACAGGCTGCTCAACGCACGTGAGGAATTAAATGTAGAAAAAAATATATTAATATTTCCTAGATCTAGACTAAGTATCGTAGCTTTTCGCTATCGAATCGATGTATCGTAGTCAAAGGGGGTCATTTATAGATAATGACGTAAGTGTGACGAGGGGTGGGCAGAGGTCCTAAATTTCGTGATATCATATTTTAAAATATAATATACCCACAATATTTTGGAACTGATGTTCTAATTTAATAGTCTCTAGATGTAAAATTTCTAAATTCGTGACGTCACATTAAGTCTGATAAATGAGATCCGTTGTCACAAGCACGTGTGACGTAATTTATAAATGGCCTCTAATCGATTATTAAATCGCTATTCGATGGAAACTTCCCAAAAAAATATAAACAAATTGCGTATTTGCTTAGTTACACACTCACGCTGCAAGTAGTATCTGTGCCCTTATATTATTAGTATTATTATCTGTTAACACTTAGGAAGTATTTAAAAAATCGATTGTTATTGTAATTGTAATATATTATATTCCACTTCCTTTCTAGATCATTCGATGCTATCACTCGGTTAGTTAGCCAACGAATTTTATATTAAACTTTTAATTAATAAATATATCGTAACGAGCACTGAGACAAATTAAACAAATGTATTTATAATATTATTATAAACAAATTCTCGTAAATTATGACGGTTATGAAACATTATTGTTAACGTAGAAAAGCCTTTATATTAACAATAGTATATTGCAATTTTATCGATTTTTATATTGGATCGAATAGATTGTGTATTCGATTATGTATTTTTTTTATTATTATTAATATTTTGTAAAACGGAAGCAAATGTAAACATTGTGCTAAAGTAACTTAGAATCGGTAATCAATTTGAGTAAAATTTTAAAAATAATTGATATTAATTGTATTCGAATATAAAAATCGATTAAAAGTTGCATTATACGGTAGAGTTTAAGTGATCTTAAAGGATCGGAGAGTCCACAACTATTCTAAATAGTGTAGAGTATTAGACATTTTGCACCGATATTGTAATTCACGCGATACTGGACGTATGGCTGTCGGGTCGGTGCCTGTAATACCACATAAAAAAAGCCCGCATAGCGGGATAGGCAAAGGGAACCTAGTGTTAAGACACTTCGTACCCCACGCATCGCCCGATTTCCGAGATATTGCGTGTTGAGTGGCGGAACTCAACGCCGCTGTACACTTCTACAAATATTAATAATATAAGTATTAACAATCTTCCTGTTGATATCTAGATATGTATAACTAGATATAACAGGTAAGTAAGGTATTCATATTTAATATATATATATTGTTAATTTATTGAAAAGAAAACGATTTTGCTACAAATGTCATGCGATGCAAATACAAATATTTGCGATAGTTAACTTATTACAATAAAATCTTTATTTCTTTGTAAACTTTTTTCACAAAAAAGGTTAGTGTCAAAACAGCGTCTTTGGTTCTCTGCTTTTTTCAGTACTTTTATTATTACTTCTAATTAGGTTTCCTGTCTAACATATATTTATATAAATGTACATATGATCCGACAGCTAAATATATATGAGTGTTGTGGTCACCAGCGTCTGTCTGTCTGTTTGCGGCAAACTATGTAACTGAGTAACGTCGGCGGAAACGTGGCTTCGTTATAAACTTACATATAAGTATTTAATTTTATTATTTTTTAATTTGTAATTTAGTTTGTATCATTCCACTGTACTTGGACGTCTGTAGTCTATACATATTATATCACAAATATTCGCCATTTACGTAATAGATGGCGTTGTTACGCATTTCTTCAATTCTTAAGTCTTATTTTGTAAAAATAAAAGTTAATTTTTAAGATCTTCAATAAACTGATTAAACTACTAACTGCATGACAAGTGACATTAATTAATTAAATTATATCCCACAAAATATGTAAACGTGTTAAGTTAATGTTAGAACAAATATATTTAGGTTTTTAGTTTTAGTTTCTCGCATGGCCGTTTATTCTTGTATGTGTATTGTTTTTGGTGTTGTTTCCGTAACACTGTATTGTAACGTGCGACTGTCGACGAGACTGGACAACTGAGGTACTGTACTATTCTATGCTTAACTGAAAATAAACAATGATTAATCTGATTTGCATTTTTATTT
>JAEBDU010000044.1:90615-231799 GCA_016802625.1 Heliconius numata | reverse complement strand
AGGAGACAACACGCCACCCTGCGGAACACCAGCAACGACAGGAGACCAATCAGAGTACGAATCTTGTATTCGCAAACGTTGCCGGCGTCCGTACAGGTATTCACGAAGCCAGTTAATTGCATCAGAAGATATGTTAAGTGACTTTAAAGTAGCCAGCATGATATCAAAGTCAACGGAGCCAATAATCTATTATACTTATTTAGAAAACGTATAAATGTAATAAATCACTTAACCATACGTTCTTGGATGGTTTCCAAGATTCACAGGTTCAAATGTCACGTAAAAAACTTTAGGCATGTTCTATATAAATAATCTTCTTTCCTAAGTGTGAAATAACACTTGAAAAATTTAATAAATAAATGTCTGTTATGTTTATTGTCGTTCTAATTTTTACGCCTTATCAGTTACCGGAAGTGTAAAATATTAAATTAGTTAGGCAGTTAAATTCTTTCTAAAGTTATAAACTATGCAACTTTGTAATACAAATTGTTTTCAGTCACGATATATGACACCGTTGCGGATTAGCATTTTAATGTGTGACTGTAAACGAAATGGTTGTAAGTTCGATTCCCACTCTCGGAAACAAATTGTTTTCATATTCTTGCCCAGTGATAATACTAAGCGCGGTCAAGTTTCGCTACTCAGAGAGGGAAATGAGTCGGAGAGTTCCCTAACCCTCTGCCTACCCTACTATATGAGGTAACAGGTACCTCATAATATAACGATACATATAGCGTGAAGCAAATCTTTTTTAAAAGCGAAATAAATATTGACAAATATTTACTTGACTCGAATTATCTTACTACGTAGCTAACTAGAGCAGTTTAGTTATTTATTATGACAATACAATAAACTAAATATCTCTGAGTAAGATTAGAAAACATTCAACAAGTCATTTACGTATCTCTTCATATAGGTAAAGCCTAACTCGAGAAAACTACTGTTAAGGCTACTCAATGGTAGCGGAACTCAACGCCGCACCTTGTCTTGTCAGAAACTCGGGTTCTTGTCAGGGAATTGTGGCTAATTCATTCCATCGAATGGAGATTAAACTCTCAACCATAACACTGTGCTTACATTCTGACGTTCATTACACAGGCTATTATATTTCTTTTCACAAACATGAGGGGATTTACAAAGGCAACATCCAATCAAAGGCTGTCATAACAATAACACTCCCATTAACAGACGGACAAAACGTCAATATTATTATATACTTAACGCTTTCCTTCTTTTCATTATTCGTTCACAGCTATTCGATTTCTAGTAAAGAGGCCGTCGCGACGATTGTAGTTTGATTCCCACTTGAGGGAATAAATTATTTTCATCCTGTATGCAGGATCAAGCGTGAAGCTAAAATTAAATAAATTTTACTATTTTCCGAAAGCGATAGAACCTGCTACCGTCATTTAATAATATAATCCCATTTTTCAACATTAAACATCATATTATGCTTTATATTATTAGAGCAATAAAGAGACAAAAGACGAGGAAAGCAGACCCCACCAACAGATGGGACTAGTAATGCTCTGGAGAGAGAGAGAGAGAGAGAGAGAGATTATTATAGCAATAAAATCACGTGTTTGTTTTTTATACGGAGAAAAAAAAAACACTTTCAATTAAAAATTTCTAATAGACTCCATAATAATTGCATATTTCAAATAATCCAATCTCGAGTGTATATAAACATTTAACTTTGTACAACTACATACAACTGCGTATGTTGGTAATAAATGTTGAAACTTATTTATCGCGTTATGAAATTTTAAAGCAATAGTTTGCAAATACTGTACGTGTAGATATGTTCATAATTCATTTAGGTATTCATATATATGTACTAGCGGCCCGCCCGCGGCTTCGCCTGCGTGAACTGCGTTATTATTCATTTCTGTCTCCATGAGTACCTAAGTCCTATAAGTTACGTCCATGCAAAATTTCAGATTCCTAGCACATGTTGTTTCTGAGATTTCGTGATGAGTGAGTGACCTTTCGATTTTATATATATAGATATGTTACAGGCAGTCTGTATAATTTTAGTAATCTATACAATACCTCGGCAATGTGTAGAATACCTGGGGCGTCCTGGGGAGTGATTATATAAAGTACCTGCTGTCCCACTACTCCTAAATTCTGAAGAAAATATTTAAAAGTTTAAAATAGCTAATAGAATATTAACCTATAATTTTTAAAATGTTGTTTCTGTCTTTCTTTATCTGTTATCTATTTGTACACGAACGTCTTCTGAACTGCTGGACTAATCAGAATTTT
Organism: Heliconius numata; assembly: GCA_016802625.1. Taxonomy (NCBI): domain Eukaryota; kingdom Metazoa; phylum Arthropoda; class Insecta; order Lepidoptera; family Nymphalidae; genus Heliconius; species Heliconius numata. Next base: position 229,531 of record JAEBDU010000044.1, on the reverse strand, counting down.
CATTTTAATTTTATATGGGTATTAAATTATTTATTTTTATTCCTCCTATACTAACAGAGTTGTAGCCCCCAACCCCAATGTTTCAATCGGAATGGTTTAACACGAAATGTATGGAACTTTATAATTTTTAAAAAAATAAAAATTGAACCTGTAACCATTGCAATTAGACATTTTCGAACTAGTCAAAGAAGATGAGGTATCTATATATCTATAATGTACATGTCAGTATCACGATTGTATCGACTCCGTTATTCTTTTATGGGACAATGTAGACGCCTTTACAATAGGATCTAAGAAAACGTTCGAGAACGTTCTATAGGTACTGTAACAATTTTAAAAACTAATGAAAAGACGTTTGTTTGTTAAAGATTTTTATTTACCAAATAAAATAATTATATAAATTATAACACGCCTTGAGAATAAAATGCTTCCTCCCATCTAACTCGAAAAAAAAATGGATCGAATCGAGGAAGAATAATAAGCAACTGTTAGGCCTAGGCAAAAATCTGTAAGAGTAAGTTAAATACATTTTATAATTTTTATAATTTAAATTAGACTTATAATTGAATTTAAATTTTTGAAATTGTGTGTAAAATGGGGTGACCAGCAAAACTTTAAGCGCTTCCGATTTCTAGCAATATATTATTTTAAATGTAAATGTATGTTATAATAGTACCATTTATCTTTCAAGGCCCATATAGTCTGGTTAAGATAAATCTGAGTATTTTGTGAATAATGATACCAAAACTTACGATAATGTGAATCTATATCATTTATGAAAATGCTATAACATTCTAAAATGGCATACATATTACATGAAGTCAGAATTTGTATATTTCTTTGTGAAGCTTAACGGTGTCTCCTGCATGCATATGCTACTGATAAGAAAATCCGTTCCCCACTTTCCGCCTACTTTTCGAAACATTACATGTTGAATGGCGGAACTTATCACCACGCTTTGTTTTGTTACCAGAACAGGTAAATGAGAATTAGAATTATTACCAAGTGAGAAACAAACCCACAACCGTCACGTTTACCTACACGTGTATTCCGCTGTACCACGGCGGTCCTTACCTACTCGAGTCACCACCTAATAAGAGCGTTTTACCAACTTGACTCACATCCTTTGGATAAATAGTCTTTACAAACAGACAGACGGCCAATAAATTGATACTATAAGGCTTCTGTTTTTCTCTCTTCAACTATATACCTTACAGTAAACTGGCAACACTGACTCAGAATTAGGTCCAAATGAATCACACATTTGTCATCGATGATAATTTTTATGTTTTTGTTTTAGTTTCAAAAGCTGACGTGTCTTTTTAAATGCAAATTGCTTTTTACAGTGTGTGTTTTGTTATCTATATATGTAGGTATAATCTATACAGTGGTTGCGGTTTCAGCGAACTAGTACACATTTGTTGTATAGTTTCACTCATTATCCCGCATATGGCAGGGTTAGGCAGAGGTAACCCAGTGTTAAGACAATTCCTATGCATCAATTAATTTTCGAGGCATTGCTCGTTGAGTGGTGGGACTCAAAGCCGGGTTTTTCCCATATTCGATCAGAGCAAGGACTTTGTATAATGCCTTGCAACTTTTAGCCCTTTGTGTAGACTATAATATGAAAGTCCCATTTTTTTCCATTTCCGTGATATTTTCGGAAAATGTTCTCTTATGGCTTTTTTACCCTACCCTACCTTTTAGCTTTTATGACCTACAGACAAACAGACGGACAACAAAGTGATTGTTTTTTGTTTTGCAAAACCCTAATGTTTTGTTTTTTATTTAGGGAGTCCCTACTTTAAAATCGTTGGAAAATGGAAAAGCGAAAATGAAATAAGAACATGTTAATAATAAAGGAAGTTGTGTCCTTTGAAGTTTCGTTTAATATTCAATTTACGCAAGCGTGAAAATACGTTTAATTACTTTAGTTAGTTCCGCACAAAAAGTGATGCTGTTAAATTCTTTTTATTCGAGTACTGGAATTGAATAGAATTTTTTATACATTTCCATGTTGTAATGCACATTTCCATGTTTCCGCGATGATAGTAAATTTGCTACCCAATCGACGAAGTGATTATTATATTTTAATTGTATTAATTTCCCTTCTCTGGCAGAACGTGGCATTAATTTGAGTAGGGTAAGCAGAGAATCTAGTGTCAAGACACTCCGTTCTCCACGCACCGTCTAATTTTCGGGAAATTACATGTTGAATGACGAAAACATTGTGTTACCAGAGCGCTGAAATAAAAAAAATCGCTACCCGAGTGGAAATCGAATCCACAACCATCGCGTTTACAGTTTAGTTTAGTGTTTTTAATATAATCAAATATTACCGTACATCGTAGTATATCTTCATAAACACTTAACTTTACGTTACCTTTAAGAGCAAAGAAAACAATAAATCTCCTAAAGCAATTAAAGAACGCTGTAGCAAGTATGTAACTTGTACTGTCGGTGTAATTAAAGGAATTCCAATGGCGCTTGCCACTTCTAGATCTTTATAGATTACTATTATTTTAGCTGGATTTGGCGGTTTTTATTTGTTGAAATTGAATTTTTTCGACTGTTAACGGGCTTCGCTTTGGAAATTAGCTTGGAAATATGCGGCATACAGCATTAAGTTAAAAATAAAAAATAAGAAAAATAAACTCAGCTTAACGCACACAGCAGGATAGGTAGGGAACCTAATGTTAAGACACTCCGTTGCCTTTTTTCTGAAAAATGATAATTGAGTGGCGGAATCAACACCGCGCTTTGCCTCGACACCAGAATATATGAAAATATTAAATGATTAACTTCCTCGAGACAATATCCTCTGGTTAGCAGAGAGATATACTTATAAACAATATCTAACGTCAACAGATCTTACCTAGTACATTCTTTACTTTCTATGCATTATAAAGAAATAGCGACGTGTTTTGTTATGGAACTTTTTTCCCCCAGTCAGAGGAAAAATAATATTTGATTTATTTATTTAAGTATTGAGTTTCGCTACTTAACGTAACTTTATGCCGTGTTTTGCTCCGTTACCAGAGCGGGGACATGAAAATATTAAATATTTTGTTCTCCCGAGTGGAAATCGAACCCAAAGTCGTCGCTACCCCATTAAAGCTCTTTCGATTGGCATAATAATTATTTATTTTGTATTTCATAAAACAAAAATAAACAATCAAAGACGTACTTATAATAAGTTAATTAATTGAGACCCTCGTGGCGCGAGGTCTGATTGTAAATGCAAAGTTTTGATTGTAAGTGCATCCACTCATTGGAAAGCTTTTTATTTCCTCGCTCTAGCAACAAGAAAGCGTTGGGCGGCGTTGAGCTCCGTCAGTCAACATACAATATCTCAAAAGTGGATGCTTAGCTGAAAAGAACATAAAACGAATCAAGTTATCATCATCATCATTACATAAATATAATCAGTTATTTTAATAATAATTAGGTCGTTAAATTCCTCCACACAATATGCCATGCCTCGAGAATTCAGCGTAAAGTGGGGAAACGAAGTTGCTTAGTGGGAACAGACTGTCTTAACACTAGGTTCCCAAGTTCCCTCTGCCAACTCTACTATGTATATATTAAGAATGCAGCATAAATAAAAAAAATCAGCATCATTATCTAAGTAATATCAGTTATTTCAATAACAATTACGATATCAGCAAATCTAAGTCACGTATTGAACAGATAAACTGTGGATGCGTTTGAAGAAAAATGAGTAAATATAACATAGTTGGATTACTCTAGAAGCGGTTTCAAGGCCAACGCTCGTTAAAGATTACACCTTGATAGATGTGACTTTAATCGATCGTTTTTAATATTTTTTTATTGACAATAATTAGGGGAACTAAAGGTTAGTTTTAGGACTCTCCGCTCTCCGTTTTAGTGTAATTTCAGTGACTCTACTCAAAATTATGTAAACAAGTTTGCATGATTGAATGTGTTAATCTGTTGCAAATGCAGCATAATAAAAGTATTATGGGTGGTATGCGGGCGAAGCCGCGAGTGGGCCACTAAAATATAATGGCGTTTAAATATAAAAGGGTTAACTTGTAGTACTATTTTTTATAGCTTTACTAATCTTTTATATATTATTTATTGAAGGTTTTAAATAGTAAACGTTTTTCTCGGGAATTGAACCCATATGTTTCACATTAAGTCAGGCATATCAATAACTACGCTACAGTGGCGTATTGGTATGATTTGAAAATATTTCAAAAGAATCCTCTTTGTATATGTGCTTCTTATAAGTACATAATATGAAACTCGGGACAATATAAGTAAGTACTTGTTAAAACAATGAAATTATTTTTATAAGTTGATTCAAAATAATCTAATTTTCTATTTCATATTGCAATATCTTAACTCTAGTTCGCTTTTTTCTAAAAAGATATGTTTCATAACTTCTAATTTCGAATAAAATAACAATAACATTCTTATCGCTAGCAATAACTCCATCTTTAGTAGATAATAACTATAAAAATATTAGAAGCAATAAAATTTTAAAGTAGCATTATTTATAAACTAAAGTAAACTACACTAGAAGATTTAATAGTAAACACTATAAAAACGCTCATAAATCACCAAGAAAAACTACCATTATTTATTAGTTTTTGTTTTCTCAACGATCTAGCTATGTATGTATGTATAAATGAATCATACAATGCCACTTCTAGATTTCAAATGTCTTTGCGCATCGTCATAGCGGTCGGCGATGCGTTTCCCCGCGCTCCCCCACCCAGTATATAGCCTCAAACTCCCGCGCCGCCGTCAGTTTTTATGACATAACCGCGTAAAACGCACGCAAACACAATGTTTTCGTCGCGACTGTTGATTATTATCGGATTTGCAGCCCTAACAGCTGCTTATCCCGCTGATAACGGACCATTCCCGCGGCCTATTACAGCTATTACAGAAGCTGACTTCGATGATCCGTCACCATGGTTCAGATTCCCGGCGTTTGGCAATATTTTTGCACCGCTAACTAGATTGTTCTCTAGTTTCGCCGATATTGGTCCCAGGATCGAGTCTGACGACGAGAAATTCAGAGTTATAGTCAACGTTAAGGATTATAGCTTGAGCGATTTGAAAGTAAAGGTGAAAGGCGACTTTATCCTCGTGCAAGGATCCCACGAAGCTAAACAAGACGATCACGATCTGTTTGCCAGCCAATTTGTACATACATATTCTTTGCCTATCAACGCTAGCGCGTCGGATGTGACAGCGAAACTAACATCTGATAAATATTTAATCATCACAGCTCCACTTAACGGTGCGGCTGCTGATGACGGAAAGACAGTAGACAGAGAAGTACCTATTGTAGAAAGTAAAGAAGCATGGAAGAGTGAAGACAAAGAAGATAAAGACAAAGAAGATAAAGACAAAAAGCCAGCAGATGTGCCAGTTCAGGCCAGCGACGTTTTGCCCGTGGAAATCGATGAAGCCAAAGGCACCACTGATCTTCCAGCGACAGCAGCTGAGGAAGAAGACAGAAAAGAACTTACTACCCCGTCCAACCGAGAAGAAGTAACCGTCCGTGATATACCTAACGAAGTGAACGAAATCAGCAGCTCTAATGAAGTCCAGCCTTAAGTGAATATTCTAGTATGTATATATAATATATAAAAACAGTATTGTAATAAATATTTTTAATACTAAACAGTGTTTTGTTTGCGTGTCGGCATGCGCTTAGTGCGTTCATTGTTAACGACCTGAATACAAATCACGTATGGCTAAACAAAGATTTCAATTATGTTTTTTATCAATTGCACGCATCTCTTGAATTTTGCATGGTAGTTAGAGAAACTAGAACGTAATTACTATTTCCGTTTATTTAACAACATTCACTTATTTATAATCAATGATTTATTTAAAAAAAGGAAGACGTACAACTAGGTATATTATTTTTTTTTTAAATATACTGAAAAAATACATAAAAATATACTTTTTCCTTTTCCCGCAAAACATTGTGTGCTAAAGAACCTAGTATTACAACACTCCGTTCTCCTCTTTCTAATCGAACTCGAGACATTGAGAGGCGGAACTCAACATCGAGTTCTACGTTGCCAGAGCGGAGAAATAAAAATAATTCATTCCTCCGAGTTAGAAATTAACCGACAACCATCACATTCGGGTATATTACTATGGTATCTATCAAATTTCTTGTAACTAATTGAGCTAACAAGTTTAAAATTTCCATGTTCCTTTAATTTGCGTCTTAGCTCTGCCCACAGTAGTATATAAAAAAGGTATATAATTATCTGGGGATTAAGGTTGAGTAATCCTCTTTGTTATTTCCTCAACATCCGAAATATATTATTATTCCTTAAGATTTAAGAATATAATATTTATATTATTTATAATTTTCAGAATATATTAAAATCTAAGAAACTGAATTTGACTCACTTGTAGTCATTTTATCATCATGAAATTTGGCAGTTATAAATAGCTCAGATAATCATATGATATCTTCGAGCTGATCTGATGATGAAGCCAGGACTTGAATAGTGAAATCTTTAGATGTTACTTCTAAGCCACTCGTGTATAACATTGGTGTAGAGGAGCGTGCTTTCTAGTTTTGTTTATAAAACTATAATATTTTATTTTTATTATAACTTATTTTGTATCAATAAAATAGTTACTATAAAAAAATATAATAAATAAAATGAAACAATCATTTATATAAAATAATATATGTACATACATTGAAATATTTCAATCATTTATTAAATATCAAATTTTGACATCCGGGTAAACGTACCCAATTATGTATAATAATAAGGTCATAAGAATAAATTAATATAAAATATGTATCATATATTCTTCTTTTATACATTAGTAGAGTATTGGGGTCATCGTAGTACAGTGGCACGGCGTCTGACTGTCAACGCGACAGTTGTGGGTTCGGTCCCACTCGGGGAAAATAATTAAACTTATTTCTTCACTCTGGTAATAAAACAAAGAACGGGATTGAATTCCACTTCTCAACACGCGTTGTCTGGAAAATTGGGATATCTAAATAGTTGAGAATGGAAATGGACATTATGCTTCCTCTGCATACTCTAATACTCTACATTATGGAGGATACCACGAGTGTACTGATGCATTGTTTGAAAATGTTCCTAGTGAGGTCAGTAATTTCATTGTCTGTACCTTTATGTAGTACCTAGTGACTATTCTCTCCACTCCCCGTGCTAGGTGATAATATTTTTTTACAGTAAGAGTAGCCAAAATTACACACATAACATAATATACTTTTACGTTCTTCGCGATTTGTGTCAATGTTAATGTCTCCAAAATTAAATGGAAAGTGGAGAACGAGGAATCTTAAAACTATATCGTTTTAAGCCACCGGAGGAAGACAGCATGGAGCCAAAAACAGAACATAAGATAAAATTAAAGAAAAAATGAATTTAATTTTACATTTCTTACGTGTTGGCTTAATATTTTAACCATATAAATGATAAGTAATAACAACATTGTTTTTAATGCAAAGGAAGCTTTTTGACCTTCAAAATGCTAACCAATCGAGCTATAAATAAAGGTGTTAGTGTCAAGATATAACAGGTTTGGCAGTTTGCTAATGTGAGTGCTGTAAATATTGTATAGTAGTAAGGTACATCTACCTAATATGGGGTTGATGTCTGATTGAAATAAATTATTTAGTATATACGTTTGTATTTATTTAATTTACATTAAACTCTTTCGTTAGTGTGTAAATAACAGACAGTCTGAACTACGTTGTGAAGGAATATAAAATTTGTTATGTGAGTCACAAACAGTGTACAATTCTTGTCCATTACCAATATTTATAGACAATCAGACTAATCTAATCTTAATGTAACAAAGTAGGTTAAAAGGTATCCTCTCTTTACTTGTAAAGAAACGTAGAGTATAAATTACACACATTTCGCATAGATTGTATGAAGCCATGACGCAGTTGAACACCGTCTGGCTATAAATACGACGATTGTGGGTTCGATTCCCAATCAAGAAAATATTTAGGTCATATCTCGCTCTAGTAGATAAAACGATACGTTGAGTTGTGTGAAGTCAACATTCAATATTTCGAAAATTAGGTGGAAAGGGAGAAACGGACTAACTTTATTTTCGGATTCCTATAGCTATAGGTAAGACAATTTTCATTTGTTCCTGCAGAATAGAACGGGCCCCGATAGAATGCGGGAATAAATAAAAATCAATTTTCTTTGCCTACCCCTCCATATGCACGAAACGACTTGAAGCTATAAAAAAACTAAAAGGATGATACATTTCCTCAAACAACGACATTTTAACCCGGAACCTTGTAAAAGTCACGGTCTTCATTATTAATACAAAATTCAAGATTTATGCTCTAATTCTTGATTAGATTTGGTTTGACATCTGCTCTATAATTATAATCGTGTTATTTTTTTATTCCAGTAATATAAGAATTAAACAACCTTGCTTTGAGTAAAATTACCAGACAACTAATTTATATCAATAGCTGACTGACTAATACGAATTAATATGCATAAAAATACGTCGAATATAAATGCACTGGGACGGCGAGTGACTGTAAGTGCGATAATTTTCTGTTCGATCGTCACTCAAAAATATATGTATTATCGTTTCCTCGCTCTGGTATTCAAAGCGCGGCGTTAAACTCCGCTGCTCAACACATTATCTCGGAGGCTGAGCAGAAAGTGGTGTCTTAAATTCCTTTTCTCGGATAGATACTGTATGGTTCAAATTAGGTTTATTGTATTTTATGAATCGCTACAATATGAAATAGATATGTACATAGATATTTTTAAATGATATAGAGATTTCTAAGATTATTTTTTTGATTATGCCAATACTTTGTTAGATTCGCTTCTAAAATGGTAAAAAAATATTCACCCAAAAGAAACTGTAAATGTAATAACTTTTATACACCATAAGGCTGTGACGTAAAAGGCAGGCGTTAAACTGTACTCGTACGATAAAACACTGCATCGTTTTAACTTTAAATTGGCATATGTGTATGAATTTAATATGCCTTGTATATTAGTTTTAGTATTAAAACCTAATTCTTAACCGACTTGAAACAAAACAGATTTGACATGTGAGTATATAATCTAAACTACTGAACCGATTTTAATCAAATTTGCACACTACGTCCAGTTTAATCCAACTTGAAAGATACAAATTATTTGTTTATTATTGACAGTATTTTATAAGTAATTTTGAATTATCTGTTAGCTTTAAACGGTTTAAAACAGACAAGACGCGGCGTTGAGTTCCCCAACTGTACATGCAATATTTCGAAAATATCGAATGAATGTCTCGTGTACCATTTTATATGCTGATAGCGTAAAGCTATAAAATATTTTGACCTTGACTAGATTCTAATTTGTGTAAAACTGTTTATATAGTCATTTTACTATTTAAATATTTAAATTGGCTTCTTTTAGCGTATACATATTTTATACATATAATGTAAACTAAACATATGGAGTTAAGGGGTTCTCCGGCCTCGACGATATTTTTTAAGAATTATGTAAAAGTATGTAAACATTTAAAAAATCCATTATAAATTAAACAAAGTACTACCGTGTAGGTATAATCGATTTTAAGTAGGTATAAATAAAATCTATATCCTATCCTATATCTTATAAAACAAAGTCGCTTTTCGTGTCTGTCTGAACTTTCTAACTCTTCTTCTTCTAAACCACCTAACGGATTTTTATGCGGTTTTTACCATTAGGTCGAGTATTTCTCAGGGAATGTTTATATATAGTTTATTATTTGTGCATTCTTATGTAAATTAACATAAATACGATAAATGTGTCTAAAGTCCTACCCGTTGAGACACTTTCGCGCATGCGCTGCTTTAATGGTAAGTACTACATGAAAATAATGTACTGGAGTATTGTTTCTCTTAATAAGATCTACAAAAAAGTCCGCGACAGCATATTTTTATCTTTTAAGAATAACGTGTAGTGATCATATTTCTGTCTAAAAATAGTAATTTCAATATATTTTTTATTGTGAGGGATATTTTTCCATAATGGTAATAATCCTTATCCTTTAAAATACTTTATTAATTTTCTACGTTAAACGAAGATAAAATTTGTTTTTTACACTATTTCGAAATTGCGAATGGTTTTAGAGAAAAACGCATTTAATTGTTGACACATCACGCCGTTGACTCATCAGCTGTGCCGACTCAAGTTTTACTTATCCCTTACTCTCAGCATATAAATAAGTATATTAGTTACGTTGGCCATTTAATGTAGATCAAAACTGTCTTTTACTGTTTTTTCATTTATTATTATAATAAATACTTTAGAAGTTGTTACAATATCAAAACGTCCTTGCTGCGAAACGCGCCCCGCGACGTTTTGCTTATACAAGCGCGTTATGAGCAGTCATCGGTGGTTCAGTGGTAGAACGCTCGCCTGTCACGCGGGCGGCCCGGGTTCGATTCCCGGCCAATGCATTCTATTCAATTTTCCTCACAGGCAGCCACGTAGTGCTTGCTTTTCATCAGGGACAGAATACCCTCTACAGTATTAACCACAAGCTCGAAAAAAAACCCGCCCGCTATAGTGGCATAGCAACGAAGATTTAGATGCGTTTGCACGTATTGGATAATTGTAGTTGAATGTATTATTTCAGCGCGATATATTTGGTTTCATATTTTTTGTAGTAGTTATTAGTAGGTAGGATTTTGTTTATAATTTCTTCCGTTAAAAATAGTCATTTAACTATCTAAAAATAGTCATTTAAATATATTTTAATAAGTACTTGAAAAGATTTGTAGCACAAATTTAAAATTACGGTACCTACTAAAAAATCCTTGCCGAGTAAAACAATTGGAAAATCCTTATTGAAACTATGAAAATGCGGGTTGCATTAGAGTTTAATTAATTTTCACATTATCTTAAGTGCTTTGCAAACATACATTAGGTATATGAATAATTCAGTAATAAAAGCGGGCGAAGCCGCAAGGGGGTCGCTAGTAAATATTATAAAGCAGAAATGCTTGTGTGAATGAATGCGCTTATCTCAAAAACTACAATAAATAAAAAGTCTTAGTTTAAAGAATTCTAATAATTTTTGATACATAACTTATTGTTATTTCCTTTAGATTACAGGAGCAAATATTCTACACATGAGGCCGTCGTGGGATACAAGCGTGTGACTGCAACTGTGACGGTTGTGGGTTCGATTTCACCGGGAGGAATCAAAAAAATTACATTATTATTTCCTCGCTCTGTAAATGAGACAAAGCCATTTCATATGCAACGCGTCAAGAACTATTAACTCTAGGTGCCCAGATTCCCCCTGCCTACCCTGTTGTAGGCGGAATTCGGCGTGAAACTAAAACCAAAAATAAAAAAAATATAGTCAGTCAGTTAAATATAAATAGTCGTAATATAGATTTTTTTTGCATACTTTAATATATGCAGTATTTATATGCATATCCACTCGCAATAAGACACGTAACTACTAGCAGTCATATAATGGTGTCATATATTAATTATTGATGTATATATAGTATACCTACTATAGATATATGAGCGTATTGTTTTGATAATACCGACTACCGAGGCATTGTTATTTGACATTGACTCCAAGCAATCAAGACGTTAGCATGCTAAGCATATTAATTAATATATTGGAACAAAATTATAATTCACCTCTAGTTTTAGATATAAGGAACCTTTTTAGATATGGACAGAAGTACTTAAACGGTTATTTATAATCTACATAAATATAGATTGTTTAATATTATAAGTCTGAAGAGTTCGTTTGTTAAACGCGATAATCTCAGGAACTATTGCTTTGTATTAAAAAAAAAACAGAATTGTACAAATATTAAGACAGTTTGGCTTTGGCAGGGAACTTGTTATACTTATATGTCAGCTCATATAAGTATAACAAGTTCCGAAACAATGACCTAGGCACGATCTAATTTTGGATATATTGTGTGTTGAATAGTGGAACTCAACGCCGCGTTTTCTCTACCAGAATAAGGAAATAATAATAATTGATTGCCGTGAGTGGAAAGCGAACTAATAACCGTCGCGTCTACCGTCGCACGCTGTGCCGCTGCGCCACGAAGACGGTTTCTATGTATTTGTATACGTATATAAGAATTGTAGTCTTGAAACTTGTTACGAATTTGTATTTTTCATAAAGTATTCGCGGTCAGGTTTCTCGAATATACGACATACAGTTCTGGGAGATCAACAATATGTATATTACCTATCCACTGATTGATATACTATACCGACCTATAGAACTTTTTTTTGTCAAACGATGGTACATATTCTAGTATATACAGAGTGTTTTAGTCAGCACCACTTTAAATGAAACCACAGTTTTAACTACTTTATAAAATCCTAATATACTTTAAAAAAATGTTTTTCCCAAAATAAAAAGGTATTTTTTTTAAACAAAATAAATTATAAAATTATCGTTGTAAAATAAAACGCCATTTATTTTTTATTTAGTCAAGAACGACGCACGCAGGCATACACCTATCAAAGGGACTAGACTAGACTATAGGGAAGTCATAGGTATTGGCGATAAAGATCAAAGATGTTTAACCTTTAGTAGTAATTTTGCAGTAGTGTGTGTTTACAGTATTGGTATCTATGCTTAACTGCGTTATACGAAATACAGGTATGGATAAAAATCGTGAAATGAAAACGATCTTACGTCTAAACTGTTGAAGTATCTTGATTAATTTCTTTAGGTACGGGTTTGAAAAATTTAACCTATAAACTGGTCCCGTAAAAAGAGCACTGACGCTTCCAACCTGTACAGTATTAACCTTTAACTATGGACGTGATATTTTTATAACACACATATGGACGTCGGGTCTGTCAGACCAATGTATTTATTGGTCATATTCCGTCTGTTTTTTAAAGGAAGAAGACAATTTTATGTTTTAGTTTACATGAATAGCCTCAAATCAAGCAAAATCAATATAAATAAAATCGCTTTTTATTAAACTTTACGCATCACAACGATTTAAGTAACTTAAAGTCACAATTTCAGTCTTTGGCCACATGGGATGACTTTTAAGAAAATAATACTATTAAAAAAAGACAGATAATAAAATAAATATTTTTTTAACAAAATATAAAGTCTAACAATTAAAAAAAATAAAGAAATTACATCTTATGTTATAAAATAAAAATTTTGACAACACCTTAAGATAAGGTACTATTGAACATCGATACACAATGGCTTTCAACATTGTAGGCTAACAGGACGATTGCAGTCAACATAAGTATGTGTTGTCTTTCTATATATCTTTTGGGGGCAAAGTGTACATGTTTTTCAAGAACCCAAAACGATTTTTTTAGCTTCATGTTCAATAAATGATAGATCAGATCGCGTAATGCGAGTCAAAGTCATTCTCAATTCTTAGAGTAGTTTAGTATACGAAACGCGTCTTTTTATTTGATAAAGTGCTATTTTCTTTATAAAATGTCGTCGTCTAATTCTTTTGTTTGATGTTGATTATAAAGTACCGATATATTTGTCACTGACGTGCTTGGTCGATCATTTTTTTCCATTTTATCATAAAAACTAAAAAAATTGAATCTGTTTTTTAGGTAAATAATATTTATATTACTAAAATATATAACAAATAATGCAAAATAATATATAATATATAACAATATAAACATTTGAATACAAATTATACAATTAAAATATTAAAGTATATTTTGTAATATTATAAAAATATATGGTGTTTTGAAATCACTTTGTATGGAAAACATGGACGTCGGGTCTGACAGACCCAAGTCCCGTTTAGAAAGTTAAATACTCACGTGTTTTGAACCCAGACACACAACCACTGCTATCTACATTCATTTTGTCATTAATATGAAAGGTACTGAGCGACTCAGTAGCGGAGGTCACCGAGAAGTGGCCGATTTGTAGAATTCGTAGACCCACATGGGTCTGTGAGACCCGACGTCCATACTTAAAGGTTAACTATAGTATAGCTAGAATATAGCTGTCTCTGTACAACACGGCTAATTAACGGTAAAATACTTGCACAATTGGTTTTAACATATTTACTTGTACTGTACTGTATGGTATTTACATGTATCGACAATATTGGATACGGTCAGTGACTTTAGTTGCTATGGCGTAAGAATACTTTTTTGCCATATTATTTTAAACTTTTAATCATACGAATATTGAGATTCCATATTAAAATACTGTATGAATTGAGACTCGAATTTATTTTTCGATAGATAAAACTTAGTTAAATATGTGAGAAAATATATGGTTTTTTTTTATTTTTTTACATACAAATTAAAGTGAGGTGCAGGCGCAGTGGCACAAGGGTGTAACTTCAACGCGACAGTTGTGGGTTCGATCCCCACTCGAGGAAGTGAAATATTTATTTACGCTTATATTTCCATTTCTTCGCTCTGGTGTCAAGACAAAGGGCGGCGTTGAGTTCTGCCACTCAACACGCAATGCCTCCAAAATTCGGCAGAATGTGGGGAACGGAGTGTCTTAACACTAGGTTGCCTCTGCCTACCTTGCTGTGTGCAGGATACAGCGTGAAGCTATTTTTTTTTTAGTATTTATTAGTCACAGATTAAAAGAAGAATCAATCGCGTAGTGAAATAGAATAGCCATACGGCGTCTCTCTCTTATTCTATACACATAGTAGAGCTATAAAAGCTTTGATTGATATTGTGTCATTCAACGCACAGCAGTTGACTTCCGCTATACGCATGTCTCGAAATATCGGCAGGAAATGGGGATCGAAGTGTCTTAACATACAGTTTCCTCTGCATATTCCTCTGTGTGTGTATAATAAAAGTAAAATACTCTTTCTTGTACACCAAAAATAAATCTATAAGCTATAAGCACTTGCAGGCAACGATGCCTCTTGTATTGGAACTAATCTAAATAATTGTAATTAAGTAACCCATTCATATTAATAAATGAACTCACGTAGAATCACTTAGAAACAACTTCTTATTTCAATAATGTAAATAGTTCCTAGAGTTGCAAATGAATCCAAAACCATTGCGATGTTGCTAGTTATAGGTCAAGTCGAAACTGCTTCAAACACTAAATAAAGATGCCGAATTATCTAAGAGACTGATAACACATTTTTTTTAAGAATTAGAAAAAAAATCCTGCCTGCAAAGCGACAGTTGTGGCTTCGATCCCACTCTGGGAAATTAATAATTATTTATTAATATTTTCATTTCTTGGCTCTGGCACCAAAACATAATCCTGGCGTTGAATTTCGCCACTTAACACGCAAAGAATCGAAAACTTCGGCGGAAACTGAAGAACAGAGTGTCTTAATTCTAGGTTCCCTCTGCTTACCCCTCTACGTGCGGGATGCAGCGTGAAGCTGATTTATTAGATTTTTTTATTTGTATATGATTATAGCGGTGTAAAACGACCATATAAGCGAACAGACGTTATGCTCTATTTACTATTCAAGGAAAATAGATGAAAACATCACTGTACCGTCGTTGTGCAGACGGGAAGTCCATGGTAGCATGCGATGGTTGTAGATACCAATTCCTGCAGGTGAATGGTTTTTTTTTATTTTTACCTTAAATGACGAAAAAGCTGTGTGTGTATTTTTTTAGCTTCACGCTTTTCCCGTAAAGCAGGGTAGAAAGAAGGAGCTTAGTATTAAGTACTATTTCCACCTTTAAGATATTTGCGAATGGAACTCAACGCCGCGCAAAGAGTACCAGAACGAGGAAAAAAACCCCGACTGCCTAAATCTAAAAACAAAGTAAACAAGCCCAGTAGTTTATTAGGATTAACAGTCGGAACCTCTTTAAATTATGCGGTGTTCCTGGTAAAGATTTTATTGATTCAAAAATTACTTATAGGTCCTGACTGAGTGTCGTAACACTAGGTTCCCTCTGCCTACCCTGCTTTATGAGGGATACAGCATGAACTTAGAACTTTAAAAAATCATCTTACAAATATATACACAAAATATAAGAACTTACAGCCGATAATCTCATCTATTAAATACTAAAGTTTCATCAAAATAGCATTTCAAAGCCCTCGTGTGACAACAATAAGCTCTTGAATGCAATCTGATACTGATGGTATAGTTATAAACTAAATTTACGCGTACACTCTCGTACTACAATTTGGGGTAATAATGGCTTTCCAAATAGTAATCAATGTACTCCGAAAATTGCTATACGTGATGTCTTCACATAAATAATTTTCTATAAATAGAATTGAGTATGAACGTGACGTCGCTGTGGCGACGAGGCAAAGCACGGCGTTTAGTTCCGCCACTCAACAGAATTTCATGGAATACGGGGAATGGAAGTTTTTTAATGGGAATGGAGTATCTTAACACTAGGTTTCCTCTGCCTAGTCTGTTATGTACGGAATATAGCGTGAAATTAAAATAATTTTGGGCTTGGATGGGATAGGTGGAAGATCGGATGTTACATTTAGTTTTTACTTAGGATCTTCAATTTGTATAGGTATTATTTTGCTCATTTGAAAAGAGTATTGTTAATATTTTTATTTGTTCGCTCTGGTAACAAGACAAAGCGCGCCATTGAGTTCCGTCAATCAACATAAAATGTAAATAGGATGTCTTAACATTTTGGATTCTTTTGGATTTGGATTGGTTTTGGTTACTTTTGGATTTCCATATACATTATTGCTCTTACAAGACCAGCGCGGCGTTGAGTTCCGCCATTCAACTCGTAAAGTCCGTCAATTAGCAGAAAATTTGGAATGGAGTGTCTTAAGATTGGGGTTCCTCTGCTTACCTTGCTATATGCAGGAAACGATATGAAATTGAAACAAACATAATACGTTTATTCTGTTTTGTGGCTTAGATGACTAATTTAATGACTTTTGCATTTGATATGCAATTTTCTCATAAAACAGAATTTCAGTCATTCATGTAAATAGTATTTATTAATTTATTGTATCCCATCATCACTTTGTATCTCACACACAGCAAGGTAGGCAGAGGGAACCTTGTGTTGAAACACTCCGTTCTCCACTTTCCGCCGAATTCTGGAAGTATTGCTTGTTAAGTAAATGAAAATGTATATTTAAATAAATATTTCATTTTGTCGAGTGGAGTTCGAACTCACACCCGTCGCGTTACAATCTCGTGCCTCTGCGCTACGACGGCCTGTAGTTTTAATTTTTAACCGACTTCTGTAAGAAAAGGAGGTTATCAATTCGACTGTATTTTAATTAATATTTTTATTAATATTAATTATTATTATTACTTCCGGTTTCCATTTTGAATTGTTAAGCCTCTGTCTATATATTAATTAACTAATCAATTACAAATGTCTGTCTTCGACACATGATAATAGTGATTTACGTAAACAGTTTAATTTATTCGTGAAGGCGTATACACTAAATTATTGTCGGAAATTATAGTCATGTTTTTGATGCCGTTGTAGTGCATGGAAACAAGCGTGCGACTGTAAGCGTGTCGGTTGTGGGTTCTATTCCAACTAGGGGCAATGAAATATTTAATATTTTCGGTCTGGTACCAGGGCAAAAAATAGCTCGATGATTTCCGCCACTCAACGCGCAATGCCTCGAAAATATGGTGGAAAGTGGTAAACAGAGTGTCTTAACACTACGTTCTGTCTGCCTACGCTGCTATATGCGGGATGCAGCGTGAAGTTGAAAAAAAAAATCTTTATGTATATTAGTATAGAATTTTAGGTTATAAAGAACAATTAAGATTTTACGAACTTACGGCTTTAATACAATCTTTCTTATTCTATAAAACTTCTCACTGTTAATATTATCAATACGGAAATTTCCATACAATATACGCAACGCAAAAAAAAAAACTAGAAAGCTCTTTTAACGAAGAATATGTATATGCTGGAAATGTAATCACCTCACGTAGTACAATTTACATTTTATCGAACACTTATGTAAGAGTTTAAAGAAGTTATTGCTGTTCCATACCAGCTTTTCTTATCAGTATTACTATTCGAAGCACTACTTAGCTATTTAAATATGAATAATATTTTATTGTTTGTATTTTTTTTTATTTCAGTTCTACATTGTATCCTCCATATAGCAGGGTAGGCACAGGAAGCCTAGGGTTAAGACAGTCCGATCTCCTCTTTCCGCCGAATTCTATCTCGACACCAGAACGAAAAAATTACATTAATAAATATTTCATTTCTTCGAGTGGCATCGAACTCACAACCTGTAGCGTGTACAGTCACACCCTTGTGTCCTTGCGCCACTACTGGCCTGTTTATTCTTCAGTATTTGTGCTTAATTTAAAATAAAAGAAATAGTGATTGCTCTGCTATATACGGGTTACAGCTGAATTAAAAAAAAACAGTCAAACGCAAGTCGGACTCGCCCACCGAGTCTTCTGTACCAATTTCAGGATTGAAGGTCAACGGAAAGTATATGCACTCATTCTCTCTTATAACAAGAGACAATGAGTGACACACAAAACAGACAAAACAATATTCGGTGAAAAAACACGGAAAATATAATATTTTCTCAAACATTTTTTTTTGCAAACTTATTAAAAAATATTTTATCAATATGTCTTAAACGCTAAAACTTCGAACTATGTTATATGGAATAACAAAAAGTAGAAAATTATCGCTTTTTTCATTTCATATCATGTTTCAATATATCTGTCCATTTGCCAGTCATCCTGTACAAGACGTATAACACTATTATCTTCACCTGCAACAAGAAAACCATTAGTTTTTTGTCTTTAATTAAGTCTCTAAATTAGAGAGGAATGCAAGCGTTCTCTAGTAAAGTGATAGTTAAGTTAATGTTCTACCAGTGTCTATATATAAATGAAAGTACATTATTGTGACACAGTGGTATATTGCAAAAATGTTGATTCAATTAAGGCAATGGTTGTGAGTTCGATTCCTTCTCGTAATTTTTTTCGTTTTTACTCTTTGGTAATAATAAACACGTTTTTATTCTTTATTTCGAAGTGGGAATCTCTTCAGATCCTGCCAAATGAAAGTAAATAGACAGACAGACTTTTTTTGTTTTCAGTAGTAGGCACAAAAGTTTGGGCTTAACTCTGTATGATTCAAATTACGAGTTGTGAGTTCGATTCCTTTCCGGAAAATTTAATTATTTTCATTTCCTCGATCTGGTGAAGCGTGTCGTTGAGATCCGTTACTAAACAAGCAATGTCTTGGATATTAAGCAAAAAGTACGGAATTACTTAAAAGTACGGAAGAACGGAAATAAAACTCATGACGTGTAAATAAATAACCCTCTATATGGGATTTTCAGTAATGCGGAAATATTTCAAGCGGTCATCCCCATACGCGGTCCGACGTTAATTTGTTAAAACTTTCTCAGTATGAACGGAAAGTAGGGAAGGGTAAGGATAGGGACGTAACGGATAGGGTAATTTATCATTAGTATATCTAGTTTTACAGACAACGAGCAGCTCTACACTTTGTCCTCTTTTTTCTTTTTTCCTTTTTTTTCGTTTCCTTTTCTTATCAAGATGAGCGGAAGGTATTTAGTGTTAAGATACTCTGTTTCACAATTTCTAATAGGTCTTAATTTTTCTTGACAATATTTTAGAATCTAATGAACACGAGTGCGGTGTCATTTGTGCTTTTATTGGAAATCCACCGGATAAGATGCAGCACACTACCGCCACTTAATACAATCGGTAATGGAAACAATATCAAATGACATCCTCTTAATTAAAGTGACACCTGAATATAAAGGGATTTAAAAATAATGCTATATACATATATTTAATTTATTCGAGGGGAAATCGAACCCACATTACACTTACCTACAAAAAAAAATTAGTATATTCATTTCTCATTTTAATTAGGAATGTTATTTCTGTTTTGTTTTGTAATTGTTGGCACATGTATCTACTAGTCTACAGTGTTGTCAACACGTGATTGTTAATTACCTTTACTCGCTCGTGTTGAGTAAATACACCTACATCCTCATCTATCTATACAATATACGAGTTTGTACTAGCGGTGGCTGTGAGGTTTCTCCAGCTTAAGCTATACGAATACTTATTTGATATTATTTAAGCGTATTATTATCATTTAATACTAATGAATGATAATCGATATGGAAATTCCTTAAAAATCGTTTCAGCTGTTTCGTAGGTTAGCCCGGATAAAGAGAGAGACAGACAGACAGACAGGTAAAATTTTTTAAAATATTTGTGTTTCAGAATCGTGTAATTTGAATTTAAATTTACTAATGGAATGACAGACGAGAATACAGTGCTGCCATAGCAAGTTAATAGAGACACCCATTAGTATCGTTAAATAAGTATATCAAATGAACATTTCTAAAAATCATCTTATCATTTCAAAGCTTCACGATTTATCCCGCATATCAGTGTACGCAGATGGTGTATTTAGTGTAAAGACACTTGATCCCTTCTTTTCACCTAACTTCCAGACATTGAGTGTTGTGTGGCGGAACTCAACGCTGCACTTTCCAATTATATCATGACAGCATCAAATCAAAAGCTAATAAAGATGATATTTCAAAATTTGCTTTTCTCGTAATTTCTAGTATAATTGGCAAATCATAGACTAATTCGCTTTATCCAATGAAACGGCTGGTGCATGTATCATCATGTGCCAGTAAGTACGTACTGGCATCAATTACGTAGATTGCAGAAAATGCCACAATTGTTCAGTTGAATTCAAGGACGGTTGTCATTTAAAGTCATTATATCAGATTAACTTATACGTTTAAACGTGCATGTGGATTTGTAAAAAATAAATGTTTCATGAGGCCATCAGCATGAGGTGCAGCAGTAGAAACTTAGTGTTAAGACTCTCCGTTTCCCTTTTTTCACCCAATTTGACATTGTTTGGCGGAGAACACAACGCCATACTAAAAACAGTATTTTAATTTTCTCTGTAAAAATCATTTTTACCATAGCGAGTATTAAAATAATTCATTCCTCCGAAAATAAATCGAACCTACAACCCTAACAAGCGTTAACATTCAGATGTTGCACCATTTTTTTTATTATTTTTAAATATAATATATCTATGTACCTATAAATAGAAAAAGATAGAATAGATACAATATAAGAGTGAATAAATAACCGTTTGGTTGAAATCAATCCGTAGTTCCGCTGTTAACACAAAAACCGCAAAAATATAACGTCGTACTTTTATTATAATTTTTAATTTGGTGCATATAAAAAATGCATATCAAGGACACGATGATTGTGTACTCGAATTCTACATATTTAATATTGAACTAAGCATTTGATTGTAAACATGGAAAGGAGGTGTTTTCATTTCATCACACAGCATGTAATGTCTATATCATTCATCACAGTGCTTGGGGGACGGAGTGTCCTAACACTACGTTCTCTCTGCTGGGTACAGCGGGAAGCTATAGACAAAGTTATATTAGTCTTGAATACTTCTTGAATACTTTTAATATTTCAGATTAAAATTTTACATTTTTAAATATAAAAAAAAATCAGCTTCACGCTGTACTTCGCATACAACAAGGCAGGCAGAAGGAACTTAGTGTTAAGACACTCCTTTCTCCATTTTCAGCCGAATTCTGAAGGCACTGCGTGTTGAGTGGCGGAACTCAACGCCGGGCTTTGACTCAACACCAGAGCGTTTACAGTCACACACTTGTGTCCCAATGCCATGACTGGCCTCAATATAAAAATACATTTGAAAACATTAAAATATCTCCCGACAGCGCGACCAGGGTAATACTGTCTTCTGCATCCGGTTCTTAAAAAATATGATTAGTATTCTAATGATTTGGAATGAATTTAATTCTCTTCCAGTAAGAAAATCGAGCAAGATTTCTTGGGCGAAGCGGAGCGATAAGCTAATAACAATACAAAAATTTCATACCATTTTAAAAGAGAAAAATAAAAAAATAAAACCGGTTAAGTGCGAATCGGACTCGCCCACCAAGGCTACCATACCAATTCCAGGATTGTAGGTCAACGAGAAGTACAACTTATAGAAATCGACAAACTTAAGTTTGCGGCCTTATCCACTCATTTTAATTGAAACGAATTACAAATATAAGTTTGTAATGATTCTTTATTTTATGAAATATTCATAATTTTTTACTTTTCGGATTTATTTCTGTATTTTTATTGTAAATTCTCACTTCGTACCAAATTTCATAACTGTAGGTCCACGGGAAGTACCCTAAAGGTTTTTGATAACATTACAAAATGCAGCATAATCGTAATAAACAGAAAGCTCGTACATTTTGGTTGCTTTGACTTAGAAGCTTGATTTTTAATTTTCTTCAAAGGAGTATAGACCTAAATACTTGATGTTAATTACAGCATTATACCTCCACGCGATCTCCAGATAAATGGTCTCGACAGATGGACAGCTGGACAACAAAGTGATCCTATAAGAGTTCCATCTCATCTCATCTTTTGAGGTACGGAGCCCTAAAAATAATTTCACTCATGAGTTATTATGAAAATATACATAATATCGAGTATACCTAGTATTTATATAGGCGATTCTTCGATTGAAGTTCTGTTTGTTTAGTATTGGAAGCGACTATTGATATACAATTATGAGACCGCGGATGTTGGCTAAAAACACCATGGTCGCACGGTATCGATTTGTGTATAGTGTAATTAAGTTGAGACAAAATTATAAAAAAATTGAAACAAAAAGAGGTATAACGTAGGGCACGACGGTTGTGGATTTGATTCACACTCGAGGGAACATGAGTTTTCTGGGCACATAGCGAGAAGAACACAGAGGGAAGTAAGAAGTCTCCTATCATGTTTAATGATGATTAGGTCATTATTACCGAAAGCTGCACTGGACGAAAGACGAAGATATGATAATCCTTAGAGGAGGTTCATGTTCAGCAGAGGACGTCATAATGCTGAAATGAAATGATAATATTCTTAATATATTTATACAATTTCCTACACATACTATAATGCTCAGATAGGTGAAAGGCCGATTACAACAAGAAAAAACTCAAGAACTACGCTCTATTCAATATTAAACTTGGCTTTTAATTTTTTCGAGTCTTTTTCAATCACCATTCTTTCTTTCTTTTTCAAATAATTATATTTTATTAAATTAATAACAAGTTACCTCTGTGTTAAATGATCTGTGTATCAAATTGAACGTGCATTTGCATTTAAAAAGTTAAGCGCGGAACAAAATCGAGGACGAGATGCAGATGAGTTTTCTTAATTAATTTGTTTCTTTTTTTGTCAATTAATATTGGAATATATATTTATTAATCGTAATGTTACTCTATTTATTTTTCTTTTTATATTTCTAAAATATATCGAGTATATATTTCTATTTCTTTTTCTTTTAGTATTTTTTATAAAAAAAGTATTTTTTTTTAAAGTATATGTACGAATCACTTTTATTTTTCTGATTTGATAAGTAATTAGACAATGTACAGCGTTGAGTTTGGCCATTGGACACGCAATATTTCGAATTTGGGAGGAAAATGGGGAATAAAGTATGTTAACACTTGATTCTTGAGTTTGAATTTGGAAAACAATTTAATCAAATGAAATAAAATTCCAAAACAGAAAATACTTGGCATTATTTATTGCTTAAATGTCCAAATTAAATTAAAATAACGTGCCTCATATGCCTATGGAATCGTAAAATATTTTTGGAGGTTGGTATTTTCATATTAAACATTCAATCTTATTGTATGGATTACCTAGAATATTTTTTTATGTTTATTAAATTTAATATTTAAACTGTATCTAGAATTTAATAAAGCAACTAGCTTTTACTGGCGGTTTTGCGCGCGTGGTAAATAAAATCAGCTATAAGCTCTTTAAGAAGCTCTCTAAAAATGTGTTGAGCGTATTCTATCTCGATATTTATCGATATTTATCGAGATAGAAGGCTTGGCTTAGAAATCTCCGTATATATTTTTAGTAAATTAACTAAAATTTGTGGCTTAAACGGCTGTATCTATTGACCGACCATTTGATATAAATTTAAAAAACATAAATGGTAACTACAATACACATTCAACAAAAACTAGAAGAGTTACTCTATTCGACGCGTACAATTTGTTTATGTTTAAGCTCCAATACGGGCCACGACGCGACAGCATACCTACTATTTATATTAATTTATTACTATTTATAGCCAAAACAAATATATATACATAAAGCATCCTTTAAAATTATATATACATAATTTCAATGTCATTAGCGAGGAGCAAAGTGTCAAATTTTTATAACCCTCATATTTTGCGGGAACGCTAATTTAATGTGACGAGGGAGAAAACCGTCACATGCTTCTAGGCGTTTCATACAATACACTTGACGTTTGATATGATTTATGCTTGCGCGTTATTAGAACGAAGGTATTGGAATTTTTTTTATCTGTAGTATTTTTGGTATTGGAGCATTTTATAATTACATAAAGTAGCTGTTTCTTCGGGTAGGGATTCTAAACTACTGGGTCATGAGGGTCTAATTAAAATTTGTTTTATACTTGCTTTTACCCGTGGCTTCACCGGTATGATCATATGGACTAAGAAATACATAAGACAGCATTATGATTTTTTGAGCTCTCAAGTTAAACGCTGCACGAACGAAAAAGGATGACTAATTGTCAACTTATAATTAAACTAGCGGACGCGCGCAGCTTCGCTTGCGTAATTAGTAATGAATTCTAATAAACCACGAAACATGTGTTCAATGAAATATTTTTAAGAGTCTAAATTTCAGATTTTATAAAAATCGGTGGCGATTTAAAGATTTTTCCATACAAATTTTCAACCCCTTATTTGCACCCTTAGGGGGTGAACTCTAGAAACCGTGAAACACATGTTCAATTAAATATTTTTAAGAGTCTAAATTAAAAATTTTATAATAATCGGTGGCGTTTTAAAGATTTTTCCATACAAACTTTCAACCCCTTATTTGCACCCTTAGGGGAAGAATTCTAGAAAACCATGAAACATGTGTTCAATTAAATACTTTTAAGAGTCTGAATTTCAAATTTTATAAAAATTGGTGCCGAATTAAAAAAAAATTCTATACAAACTTTCAACCCCTTATTTGCACCCTTAGGAGAAGAATTCTAGAAAACGATGAAACACGTGTTCAATTAAATACTTTTAAAAATCTAAATTTCAAATTTTATAAAAATTGGTGCCGATTTAACTTTTTTTCCATACAAACTTTGAACCCCTATTTCACCCCTTTAGGGTAAAAATTTTTCAAAATCCCTTCTTAGTGGATGTCCAGATTACGAAAGTAAACATCTGTCCAAATTTCACGTTTCTACGCACAGCGGTTACGTCTGTGCGTGCGTCTTACCTCAGTCAGTGAGGACAAGTCCTTTTATATATATAGACTAGTGGACCCGAACGCGGCTACGCCCGCTTGAACTATACGAATATTTATTAAATATATTTATGAAATTATTTTCAGTTTTCAATAGAGAGATGCGTTAAGCATTTTCTTGCTCATTTTGGGTGACGTTTTCTAACAAACTTTGCAAATCGTTGCTTAGCAACGGCGGTTGTTATAAACATGGAGGAATAAATTGCATGTCAAATTAATAAGTATTTTAATATATTGATATATGTCGAAAATATTACAAATATGAGAAAAAAAAGTATCCTATGTTCATCCCGAGACCCTCAAGTATCTCTATATGAGTATTTAATCACAATTAAATAAGCGGTTTGGGCCTGATTGCGTAAAAGACAGACAGACAGACAGAGTTACTTTCGAATTTATAATATAGGTATGGATAGCACAATGTTTCGTTCACAAATTTCGGGCAATTCTCTCTTAGTGCTCTCATATTATTATAGTATTAATATTTAAAATATATTAAGATATAGATAAATAAACAAAGATAAAATATTTTTTATCAATATTTAAATATAGCAGGCTCCAATAACCCAATTTTCCCCTATACACTATTATAAGCTAATTGAATTACGTAAACAACATAACAATTGTGTAAATTTATAATATCAACGCGATACTAACGTTACATAGGGGTATAATGAAATTTGAACTACAATTACATTATGAAATTAGAATTAACGAGCACTTAACTATTATTTATTAAATATTATTGAGATAAATGAACCTAAAATTTTGTGTAAAATTAATAGGATGAATCTATTCATTTGGGCTTGAGACAAAATGTAAAGAAACAAAACAAACCTCTATTGATAATATTACATTTTAACGAATACGAATACTTCGGCGTCGTTTTTTTTTACGTGTAAGAATACGTTCACTACAGTCATCTTATCCGTATTGAAGATTTCTTTAATTGCTTTTACTTTAGTGGAGTGCAATCGTTGCTTGGTCAAGGTTCACTCAAGTTTTAAGCATGGAAACGTAAATACCTTCACTCTATATAAATAGCAGGATTGGCATAGGGAACTTGGGAACCCAGTATTGGGAACCACACCTCATTCACATTAAGACACTTCCGTTTCTCACTTTGTTCGAATTTTTGAGGCATGGCTTGAGTGGCGAAGCTCAACACCGCGTTTTATGTTATTACCAGAGCAAAGAAATGAAAATATTAAATAATTAATTTCCTTGAGTTGGCATCGAACCCACAACCTGTCGCGTTTACAATCACACACTTATACCCGTGCGCCACGACTGTTATACAAGTATATTGTCAATCATAACAGCAGTTATTTACCTAAGTATAATAAAATTCGATATTAGATACAAGTAGTGATCAATCACTACATTTTACTTGTCTAACATCACAAGAAGGGCATTAAGATATTATGTATCCAACCAACAAAAACATTTTATATATCAATTTAGTATTCAAAGTAACATGTCTTTCTTATTATGATGAAAATGCCCTAAAAGCTTTCGCCTATTGTATTCGATTTTAGCATAAAAATACAACGTTTTCTTTTCTTATGTTTTTGTTATAGAAATCTTCTAATATTTTAAGAATATGCTTATTTTTTAGGCAAAGAGAAAAAGACTAGAAGACGGGAGGCAGTCGTGGTCAGGCGCACACTCGTACACGCAACGATAGTGTGTTCATTCTCACTCAGGAGAATGAAATATTTAACATTATTATCTTCTAGTAACGAGGCAAATCGCGGCGTTTATCACCACTCATTCACCACTTCTTGTCTTGTTACCAGAATGATGATATGAAAGTGGGAATCGAACCTATTTCTATTTCACTGTGAGGGAAAAAAACGTGAAATTGCTATATTTATATTTAATAAGTATACGAGAAATAGCCAATTCTCAAGATAAATATAAAATATTTTATTCATACAATCCTCCCCGAATTTTACAATACCTCCCCGAGTGCTAATTAATTATATTAAATACATATTTGCGCTCAATTTTTATGGGAAATAACATTTTAATATTACAGTCTTTATAGCCGTAATCAAAGAAATTTTATTTATATTTTGCATGCCTGTATACGTATTTTTTTAGCTTGCTGTATCCCGCACATAACAGGGTAAGTGGATAGAACCTCCGACTGCACCGTTTAATTTTCGAGATATTGCATATTCGACGGCGAAACTCAACGCCGTGAACCGTTATCGTTTTACCGGAACGAGGAAGTGAAAATAATTTATTCCTCTGAGCAGAAATGAAGCCTACAACCATCGCATTTACATTCAGACGATAACCACTGTACCACGACGGTCTCAAATCTTGATTTCTTTTTATATCATAGAATGTAGGTCACCGAATTGACTGAGCCAGTAGAAGTAACAAACTTTATTTTATGGGTAATACAGTACGAGATAAACTTTTCTTTTTCCCAAACACAATATTGTTTTGATTAAATATCGTCGTATAAAAGCGAACGTTAAAAGGAGTAAATGAAATGAAGCTGCTATTATTTTAGTTTTCTTTATTAAGAAAGAATCATTAATTATATAGTTAGAGATTTCTATAGTTTGGGTAAGTTGAATGGGGCAATGGCTCAATTAGGATTCTTAATAGTACAATTATATTTTTAAACAAGCTATTACCTGAAATGCAAGCTTTTACCTGAAATGAAGCTCATTGTCCTTTCCAGTACGATCGAAGGCTGCGCTTACTGCCGTCGATATCCTCTCAAGTAGCCCGGTATAGCTTGCACTTTTTCAGGGACAGAGAATCCTCTTCTCTATCCAACCGGTGTCGCTGTAAATATTAAATGATTTATTTCTCTGATTTGGAATCGAACCTACAACTATCGCTTTTCCATTCATATGCTGTAGCGCAGCCTGACAATTATATTTTCTCTCACTCGAGAACAAATGATCATAAATATTAATTACATAGTCATATTGCGTAATAGTTTTAAGTTTTTTCGGTTAGTGGTTTTTCTTGCTTATCCAATAGAAATTCAAAATATTCTTCAATTAAATAGACTTCTCCGAGCACTTTTAAATTGAATAGAATAAACATAAAGCTACAACAACACCTCAACCGTTGCTATTTTCAATATCAATATCACAATTTTATTTTTACTTAGACTTAGATTCAATTGATATTAAGTTCACATATGATCATTCTCAATAAATATTCCATAAAACCATTACCATAAAAGCCAATATAATTAAACCATAGATATAAAAACTAAAAGGTTTTCTATAGGAATATTCCAAATATAAGAATTTACTATAAATGTACAATAATATAAGATGGCGCCGATATCACAAACACGTCCATCCGAACATTTATAGCCACTAAACTATAAACATTTACGCAAATTATAACAACTCTGTTTACATATTACTTATTATGTTTGGGAAATTCCAGTCGTGTAAATGTGCATAAAACGTTAAACATGTTAAGCATACTATGTTATTGTTATAGATATATAGGCAAGTATAAGAACTTCTTTCAATTTCACGCTATTTTCTCTCATAGTAAGGTAGATAAAGAATTTTTAGCGTCAAGACAGTCTGTTCTCCGCTGTTTGCCTAGATTTCAGATGTCGAGTGATGAATGGCAGAACACCACGCGTGCAAAAAAAACTAATTCTTAAAGTGAAAAGCAAAATTTTAAATACATTTTCCTTAATTAGTAGAATTTTCCTACGCTTCAAATAATTTATTTCTATATAACGATACGCTACTGATTTTATTAATCTCAGATATATTCGTTCTTCACCCAACTTAACTTTTTTCTTCAGCCGTCGTCAAAGAATATTTTATAAAGAAGACCAGATATTTTACACGGAATATCAGATGTGATTTAGAACATCTCATTTCAGGTTAATACTGTCACTCACTATTAGTTCTCTTTAAAAAAATCGAATTCCACTCTTTCCTCTACAAAAACTCCATTTGTACTTTCTCCAATCCTTTCTCTCCTTTCTCTCTAAATTAAACTATTACCATCCATTAAAGCTGTTAAAGTAAATTCTTTAACTATCTTACGAAATTACCAATTTAACCCTAACCATTTACTACATTAAATCTTTATATGAACATAAATATTAATGAATCGGTAATCGTACTCGTATACTAAATATTTCGATGGAGTCGATTAGGATTGGATGTAATTAAGGAAGGTCAGCCTTTGTGGAACATACGAGCGGGTGTGACGCTTGTGGCCTGTTATCTCGACTACGTAATATGTAGCTATTGATAGAGTGGCCATACATTTGGAAAAGTACTTAGAATAGTGTTAAAAATATTCGAAATGTAACAGGGACTCAGAAGGCAAAAGCCCGACATTGAGCTCCGCCACTCAACACGCAATGCCTCAACGGAATATCTTAACACTAGGTTCCCCCCGCCTATCCTGCTGTATGCGGGATACAGTGTCAAGCTGATAAAAATGGGACTCAGAACCCCCCACATCCAAGTATCAAGTTATGTCAAACTTCTTTTATACTTGTTATAATTTATTTACTCGTATGTTGTTAGCAATTGTGTAGGGCTATACATTTATATGATGTAACATATCTATTAAGAAATATTTTTAGATATTAAGAAGAAAATACAAATATATTCGTATGACAATGTATAATCAGACAAGATAAGCGATATCTAAAGAAACAAACTAAAACATGTTGCCAGGGTGTGAGTTCCTACTCTACCTCCTCCGCTTTGGACGGTTATTAATATAATATTAGACTGTACATATTACGTTTTACAGTTTCAAGTAAAATATGAAAGAATTTCTATATTGCTATTTTAGATATTTATGTGAAATTCGATTCATTAAGAACATTGATAAGCAAATCTTAATGAATTAATTGACATGATTGAAGATTTTGAATGCAGATCAAAGTATTTATATAATTATTGGGTGGCTTTTAGTTATTACAGTTTGTTATTTTATCCTTATTTTAATTACAAAATGATTTAAATACTGATAGAGGGATGGATATATTTTGATTATATTTAATTTTACTTTCATGGAATAAAAAATGTTTAGAATTCAGCATGAATATGATATCAAAATTTTATTATTTACCGTCCTTCTCACCTCTATTATATGGTGTAGGTGTTGCTCAAATGTTCCGTACACCAAAAGAAATGTTAAGTTTAAGTCGGACTCGCTCATCGAGGCTTCCGGAGAATTGTAGTTGTTAGAAATATGATCTACAATTTGAAATTGGTACGAAGTCCTCTTCGGATTGTTATCAGAGCGAGGATATGAATAAACTTCATGCTATCGATTGGAAATCGAACCTCTACGCCGATAGGTATTTACTTAATTTTAATTTTTAATCATTTATTCGTTTGTTATTTGGAAATCTATTAATGTCCCTAGAATACGAAAATCATGTTTAACCTACCAGTTACTCTACTTCAGGATCCTTGCTGTAATTCAGTTAATATCGACCATCCAAATATTAAGCACACGCTATAAAATTTAATAGGACTATACTAACATTTTATTATACAGTTGTGTAATAGCTGAATACGCAGAATTTCTATATGTATATATTTGTCATATTGAAGACGTTACATATAATAAAATAAAGAAATTTAAGAAAAGTTCTTTGAACTAAACGAAAAAATACAATTTACTCATAAATAAGCTTAGTTTTTTTCCTCTGGCAAGAGAGGTAGGGGAAGACATCAATTAAACTATAGACGCCCTACATGTAAGAAGTGCCAAGAAGTTCATGACAGTGGATTCTTGTGTTCGGCTACACCGCTAGCTAGGATAAAGTAGGAAGTATTTTTTTGATTAATTGTATTTTTAACAAAGTTTTTTAACTTATCTAAAAATCCTATATATGATTAATTTATGTTTGTGAGTGAAGCCTTTATAGCTTTTCTATGTACGCACTCATACAACATTACACAGGTATGTAACTTACATGTTAATATATTCCATTAAATTGCCCATTATAATTAAATAATAATTAAATTACTATTAATCATTTATAATTGTCATTTAACCTACAAGTACTGATATCATAAAGCTAAAGAATTTGTTTGGTTGAACGTATTAGTCTTATCAACTGCTGGTGTAAATTAAAAGAAAAGCTATATATAATTCTTTTTCATTTATATTTTGAGGCCGAAGCCACAGGTAAGCTCTAGTAATTACATGACTTCTTCTATATGATTTTAACAAAATATTAAAAAGAATATATATTCCAATTTCGTGCCATATTTAATTACAATTCAAAAGAACTCGTGATTCATGAGATTTCTGAAAGGCGTTTTTTTGAATGTAACACTCAGACTGTCACTAATTAGAAATGAACGGGAAATGTAATAAATAAAATTAAATGCTCGAATAAACCTTATAAGAAATTTAATTTTATTAAGCCATATTTTTCTGAAAAAGTTCATGTATATAATCTTCCATTTACAGTTACAGCTTTTTATTTTTTGCATATATAATACACATAGTGTTACAATTAGGAAAGCCAGTCATGCTGCGAGGGCACAAATCGCTGTGATTGCGATACATAAAGCGGGTATGGACTCAAATATCTTTTTTTAAATACTTCATAAACCTGGTATTCGTCAAATGTTTCTGTACCGGGCTATTGAAAGGTACGATGAAACCTCCTATGTTTGTGATAGAAAAAGATCTAGGATCTAGATCTAGGTCCAGGTCCACGTGGTGTTGGTACGAAAAAGGCGATACTAGATAATTTTCACAGTTACTGACTGCAAACACAACGGCGGTTTCTTATATATCTCAATATTTTTTTTTTATTATATTCAATTGAATTTGAATAATAAGTAAGTAAGTTTTCATATTCAGTCAAATGTATACAATCGACAGTGACAATAATTATTATATATGTACAATTGTATATCCTATTGTTTTCTAACGACCGTGCGTGAGTGTAGTAATTATACCGTGACTTCATTTTCACTGATAAAAACACAATTACATTTTACTTTGTTTTTGCTTTTCAGATGATATAATTGTAGTACTGATAAGGAATAGAAATAGCTTTACTCTGCCATAAATATGCTATATGGGCGCCCATTTGCCATAATTAGGTGTTAAAATATCCACATTGGTGTAGTAGAACTGCGCCCGATTGGTAGTGTAATGGTTGTGGGATCGCTCTTAAATATCTGCTGAACTAAACAAATGAAAACCACCAATCAAAAGACTCGCAAGTTATAAAAGTTGAGAAACTTAAGTTTGCGGCACAAGCTCTCATATTGTATGAAATGAACTACAAATATAAGTTTGTCATTATTTTCTTCTATAAAATACTCAGTTTTCGGACTTTTTTTTTTATTTACAAGTGCGAGCGAACGCTTGCCTTGTCCCTTTCCATAAAAAAGACATTATATTAAAAAATATGCAAAGTGATTGAGTTGACTTAGAAGCTTGTGTGTGCAGCGTGTGTGTGCTCTGAGGGACTGTAGACCGAAATATTTGATATTAATTTCAGCTTGTTTATTTTCTTTTTATTTTTATGCAGTCAGGGTTTTTGTTTTTTTTTTAACAGAATTTGAAAAGTGCTAAAAAAATAGTTACTAAAATATTAAAATAATATTATTTGTAATATTAAAATAAAAATAAACTAAATTTAATTTAACTAAATACTACAATTAACATGGTCTCACACAAAAGAAAATATAAAACGAAGGAACTTCTTTTAAAACAGTCATATTTCAGTAAGTCACGTACAATATTAGGTTATTAGGATAAATGAGACGACAGAACTGGGGTAATTTAATTTCTACTTGATTTATACATATTAGTGGAGTGGAAGGTAATTCTTATTCTTTTTTATTCTTTTTAGGGTTCCGCACCTCACTTTGTTTGTCCGACTCTCTTTATGTCTGTCCGTCTATCAAGACCTAAGATATATGATTTTTTCTTTTGATAAACGCTTTTTAAAGTAAAATCTCTGGAACTACTGTTCGAATTTACTTGGTTTTTGTTTTGTATGAAGGCTACATTATCCTCAGGAGCACTATAGGCTATATAACACTACGATGTAATTCTTAGTTAGCCTTAAATAAGGAAATAACAATAATTATTAAATGAATGATAATTACTTTAACCGCGAGGAGTGCAGAAATAGTTAAATATTATTACAAATAAGTACATTGTAGTACAAATACATTCAATTTCATAAAAAAAATAAGACATTGTATCTCTTATGAATCAATCACACACAATAAGGCATTTTGTGACAAAAAATATTTGGAAATTGCAAGGTGATATTTGACTGTTTTTTCTTTCACATGCATATGCATGCTCATAATATTATGAGCGAAAGTTATTCCATCACTAAGGAAGCTTAATGAAGATAAGCTTTGGCCTTTACAGTATATAATTTCGTATACTTTTCGAGAAAATGTACAATTAAAATACTTCAACTCTCTGTTTACGCGACATGCGCCACCCCTGTGCCATTAGATATTTGCCCAAACTTTATTATTAGATATGACTGTGCCGAAATAAATATATACAGCTTGTAAACGCGCTTGCTTTAAGGATATAAGTATTTTTCATATTTTACAAATTCTTTACCAAATACTCAAATTATTCGAGTCGAGTTATTCGAGTCCCGCAGGGACAAGCAAGCAGCCATATAGTGCTTGCACATTCTCAGGGAGAGAGTATCCTCTTCTCTCCAAAACCAGTTCGTTGTTAGCTGATTTCTTATAATACCTACACTAAGATATTATAAGAAATCAGTTCCTAAATTCTTCTATATCTCCTTTGAGAGAATTTGTTGTGGTATTATGTAAAGGTAATGTAGCTTACATTTAATAAAATTTACATTCAAATAGATTTTTCCAATTTCAATTCGTCCAAAAAACAGATTCATGAAAAGTCCGATTCATACAAAAAACAATTATTCGATTTTACAACTTATTATTGAAGTTGCATAAATTTCTGTTCGCAGTGAAAATATTTTTCTCACACTAATTGGCTATTTAGCATAGGGCCAATTAGCTTTCTGCTTACACCTTTCTTCGCGTAGCTTTTTAGTGTTAATAGAAAATTGAAAACTGTTCCATAAAATACCACTAATTTAATTTAAGCTGACTTCAAAATAAGGAGGCAATAAATTAAAGTTTTATAATATTTGAGTATGACGATCTATAAAAATTTTTCAGAAACCAAAAATAATATCGAAATTGATTTTAATCGGATATATTTCAACTTAAAGAAGAGCTTAAATTTCAACAGAATCAATTCAGTAGGTTTAAAAATTCCTAGGAAATATAGATAGCCATTTAAAATCGGATTCATTGTATAATTTGCTTCTTCGTACATATATGTATCTTCATGCATCATTAATAATACCTAACTATAATTCCTATATTAACTTTTCGTACACTTTAGAGAAATTAATACTATGAGTTTGAGAACGAAAATATTTTACATTATCATTCATCAAATGTTAATCGAACCCACACCCATCTTGTATACTTAAAATATACAGGGTGGAATTGTCAGCGCCACTTTAAATGAAACCACAGTTTTAACTACTCTATAAAAGCCTAATATAATTCGGAAAAAAAATAATTCTCAAAAATGAAAAAGTTTTTTTTTCAAACAAAATAAATAATAAAATTATCGTTTTAAAATAAAACGCCATTTGTAAAGTATAACATAGGCACGCACACACTTACCTGTCAAAGCGGCAACGTCGCATACGTATGTGTGCGTGACACGAAATACAGGTATGGATAAAAATCGTGAAATGAAAAAAAAATCCTACGTCCAAACCGTTGAGGTACCTTGATTATTTTTTTTAAATCTGAGTTTGAAATATTTTACCCTATATGCAGTTTCAGTAAAAGAAGCGCTGCCTCTTCCACCCTGTATATTAAATATATGGATATGTTCCAAGATTACACTATTTTATTCAAAGAACTGAACAAGCAGTAAGATAAAAGGCCTAGCTAGGAGAAAAATCTTTTATTTACTCTAAAAAGTCAGTTCAACACTGCCTATATGCGCACTTGCCTCGTGTTACACGTCTGTTTCCATTACACGTTTGGCACACATTAACGATGGAGAAATAAATCACTTTGAGATTTTAATACGCAAAAGCAGAGCAAAGCGAGCGAGGAACGCAGGTCCATCCGTCCGTCCGGTACGGCGCGACCTACTTGCCGTCCGTCAACGCACAATGAGCCTAATTCGAGCAAAAACCGGAGAACGGAATGTATAGACACTAGGCTTTTTCTCCCTATCCTGCTATAAGGGTTAAGCATGTAGCTGAATAATATAAAAATAACCCCGTGTCGTCTAAGACAATGTAACCACGCACCCTATTAGAAGTTGCGGTCGCAGCACATGCATCTCCGGTATACATCGTATTGTCTTCAAAGTAAACCTTATAGCTAGCTATATGTGAATGTTATTTTTCTATCTGAAAACTTGTATTATTTAGACTCAAACTTCTTCTTCTTGATAGTCTAGATATCTTGAATTAAATTGCTAAGTCAGTCTCTTACTCTCGGATTTCTCTAGAGAAGAAACTATCTTGGCAATTTATGGATTCACTCCTCAATTTGCATTGTGAGGAGATCAGAGCGACCCTCGCGATTCAAGCATAGGCGTAAGGGACATCTTCTCTATCAGAGGTCTTCTGTCTATCTAATGAAATTCCAAATATTTCTACTAGTGCAGCCTACGAAATACGTTCTAGACATTGATTGATGATTGTTCTAGACAGGTTTAGAACTTTAGCAAGCTATAAAGAGATATTTATTATTATAGTATTTTATTACAGTTTTATGATTTATCATATGGGATACCGAAGGGACGACCTTGTCTAGTATTCCGTCCCTCACTTCATTGAGAGGAAAATTGTAGGTTCACGCATATTCCGAACATAGCAGGGTAGGCAGAGGGTACCTGGAAACTACTACTGCTGGGTGTTAAAACACTATTTACATTCGTTTCACTTTCCTCTCCAATTTCCGCCGAATTCTCGAGGCATTGCATTTTGAGTGGCGAAACTCAACGCCATACTTTCTTCTAATGAAACTATAAAATATTTTACTCCCAAGTTGGAATCGAATCCACAATATTCGCGGTTACATTCACATCTTTCTGACGAGCCACGACGGCTTCAAAAATATTATAACAAAATTATTTAAATTTCAATCATAATCCCATAAAATAAAATATAATAACGAACGACGATGTTCCTTTATTTCCCTTTCTTCGTTAATTGCTTATTTACTGGGGATTTGTATTCAGAAATGTATTGTATCATTTTATTGTTTTGTGAAAATAAATTGTTTGGTTTAATTAACCGATACATTGCGTTCTTTTGAATTTTTACTGTAGACCTACTGTGTATGTAAATATGGATGTACATATTATATAAATTATGAAATTTACAGTTTTCCCCGCAAAACTGGGTAACCAAAGGGAGTCTAGTGTTAAAAGTACATTGTTTCCCACTTTCACATACATAAATTCGTCGTCGTAAACGACACAGCGTCAGAAATCAAGAAGAACAATAATATAAACATTTTTTTTTTGGATTTTGTAAGTTTACTCGCTGAATTCTTAAGGGATTGCGTGTTGAGTGACGGAACTCAACGCGTATGGGAATCGAACCCATAACCGTCCCGTTTACATCATATTTTAATATTTTTAATATTTCATTATTTTTTAATTACCATTTTAATTAGCATCATATTTTAATATTTTTAATATTTAAATTTCAAAATACATTGTATTATGTAAAAAGCTTCTACGTCTTAATCTCAAAACTAATGGATATAAACCCCTTGTGAATTGACAGCTCTTGATAAAGAAAGCCACGTGTAACGTCTATAATATCGATATCTTTCTATATTATGTTTATATATGTACTAGCAACTTGCCCGCGGCTTTGTCCACTTGAACTTCACGATTAATTCAATACATTGACGTACTTTGTGTTTTAATATTTTATATGCAAGTATTAATGAAAGTAAGAAATATGGTTTGGCAGTTAGCCTGGTTCGATGGCACGGGGCTCTCCTTACAAAATTTCGAGCACACGAACTTGCAGAGAATTTATGCAAATGGATCGCTAGCTTTCTAACGAGATGCAGCATCAAGGTCGATGTCCATGGTTTCCGTTCTGAATACATGCCCGAAACACTGGCATGGATGACATGTTAGAGGATCCTACCATAAATTGCTATGCAGAAGATAGCATAGTGGACGTTGTATACCCCGGCCCTGCAGTACTTTCTCGAAAAAAAGTCGACTAGTTCTGAAATCAACTGTGTCTTCTGTTAAACCATCCCTCGGAAATGTTTCTTTATGAGGTTAAGGGAAGCTGGCCTAATTTTTATGGTGCGTTAACAACTAAGAACTAAGAATATCCCATTTATTGTTTCATCAGGTTTAAGAGGAGAAGTAATATGGTTTTAAGAGGAGAGGTAATATGCTGATGCATATTGGCCCTTAACACAGTCACTCGAGTGTTGAATCTTGATAACCTCCTCTTGTTGAAGTCAGTCGAAACATCAACAATTGTTTAGTTCATGTAGAATATTATAATAATTTTACTGTCTGCAAGGTCCACCACAACCGCAGAGTTTCCTTAATTATAATAATATGCTTGCTTGCTATTGAGGACATCATGGCCTCGTGCGACTGTAAGCGCGACAACAGTGGGTTCGATGCCGATTCAGGACAATGAAATATTTTATAAATTTCTATCCTTGCTCTGGTAACGAAGCCAAGTGCAGCGTTTGGTTCCACCACTCAACATGTAATGCCTCCAGAACATGCTTATTTAAAAGGGCTGCTATTTTAAATTTATATTTTCATTTCTTCGCTCTAGTGTCGAGGCAAAGCGCGGCGTTGAGTTCCGCTACTCAACACGCAATGCTTCCAGAATTTGGCGAAAAGTAGGGAACGGAGTGTCTTAACATTAGGTTCCCTCTGCCTACCCTGCTGTGTGCGGGATACAGCGTGAAGCTAATTTTTTTGTATATTATGTATTTAATACGTACACTTCTAAGTACATAATATGTCAGATTTTGGAAATGCTGGTTCTATGTGCCAATCAAATTATTAGCATTTCCAAGGTATTAGGGCTATCGACGCCTGTTAATGAGCCTTTGTATGTTTGATGATTGAACGTTAATTCGATACCAATTTGCTCTTGTCAGGTAATTACGTGTCTAATACCATTATTAACATTTCAAGATAAAATCTTTGTAATGACTGAGTGTAAATGCGACGGTTAAGGGTTCGATTCCCAATTGGTGGAATGAACTGGTATTTGGCTCCGCATGTAGTAGGGTACACAGAGGGAGCCTACTTTAATTAAGACACTCTGTTATCCACTCTTCACTTACATCATTTTTTAGACATCGCAATTTAAGTAGCGGAATTTAACGCCGAATTGCAGTGCGATGTTTGTGTATCTGCTTGCATGTAAGTAACAAAAAGATTTATTTTTTCAAGCTATATCTCGCTCATAGCAGGGTAGACTAAGTGAACCTAGTGTTAAGATACTCCGTTCTCCAAGAAAAGGTTAATTTTTAGAGTCATTGCGTGTTATGTGGTAGAAATCAACGCCGCCTTTTATCTTGTTAGGGAGGACATGAAAATAATTCATATTTCCGAATGGTAATCCGTCGCTATAATATATCGTCGTCGATAGCTGATTTTAATTATGAAGAATTAACGTTAGACTAACGTGAATGCCATGTATTAAAAATTGAAATTAAGAAAGAAATCAAATATTACCAATTAAATTTTACCATATTCCATACATTTACGAGTATACTGTCGCCTTGCCTTCCGTTAGCTTTAAAAATTAATAGTAAATAGATACAATTTTAAATTGAGTGAGCCATACATTTAGTCGCAATTCACATCCATATATTGTAACTAAACGATTAAACAACACACATACAATATACATGCAAACATACAAACAGTTAAACGATAGACATTAATTACATAGACAGATGTAAGCGTGTTTATCAGCAAATTGTTCACGATGTACATATATATATATGCATTTGCATATGGAAGTGTTAATTATTTAATGCTTAGTGTATATTATTATACCTTTCTTTACAGAGACCGTCGTACTCCTGTGCACTACAGTGTAACTGTAAACGCAGAGGTTTTGGATTTGAATCCCACTCGGGGAAATTAAATATTTAATATACTATTTATATTTAATATATTAATATTTAATATATTAATTTTGCTCGCTCTGGTAACAAGGCAAAGTGGATTGAGTTTCGTCACTCAACTCGCAATGCCTTGAAATTTTGGTTGAGAGTGGGGAACGAGTGTCTTAACACTTAAACGGGTTCGTTAAAAAAATGCGGGATACACTAGGTTTCCTCTGAAAGATGGCAGCATTGTAAGTCAAAATATATGTTCTTTTAGATTTATTAAGATGATAAACTTATAACAAACTTAAAATAATGTTTTATACAATTTGGTAGAACTCAAGAATATATATATAGTTTTACTTGTTCATAGTTCTTAGAAGAATTATAAATTATTAAAATCTCTTCACAAGAAGGGTTCACGCATTACTTTGCTGGAATATTTCATGAGTTGTGGGCGTCTCATGGCTGAATGGGGAATTTATTTGCCACAAGGTCTAAATATACATAACTTAAATTTTGATATTATTTTATTTATTATTGTCTTATTTTTCTATTTATTTTTTTAAACTTCACATGACTATCCTGCTTTTTAAGGGATACAACAACACGTTGTTTCCCTAAAAAGCAGGATAGTCATAGGAAACCTAGTCGTAAAACTGGCCAATCAATTTTTGCAATCAATTTTCAATTAAAATAATTTAAAGGAGTGTCTTAGTAAGTTCACAGATTGCCTCTGTCTGCTATGTGCGGGACAGAGCGTGAAGCTCAGTTTAGTCATAATGTTCATATAAACAAAATTGCGGGCGGCCATTATTTTTTTTTACAAATTTTTGCTAATACAGATTTCATAATCACATTATATTATATTAGGAGTAAACTCGAAAATATCCAACATCAATTACAATTTTTTTTCAGCTTCTTTCTTCTTTTTAATCCACTGCTAAACATATCCCGAGTATAATACGATAGACAAAGGGAACTTGCGGTTAAGACGAATGAGAAGAATTTTCTGTCGCTAAAGACATTCCGTGTTGAATGGCGGAATTCAACGCCGCAATTTTAATTACCCCGAGTGGAAAACGAACCGAATCAGTCACACAGTTCTGCCAATTGGAATTAATGAAATATCTACAATCACCTAGTCTCATACAAATTTGAAGTAAAATTTATTATTCTGGACACTAGTCAGTTTTAGTGATGCAGATACATTTGACCACAATATATCAAATAGGGATAAGCTGCTTTCGACTTCCTGTTTAATAATGCAGTCCTATTATACTTCTAAATGAGGTTTGGACGGTTCCAACTATTCATTTATTATGAAACGTCCTAAAATAATATTTGTTTTGCAATTCTACCGTCATCGATGACTTCCGTGTCTAAACGAAGAACTTTATACAATTGGTGCTTAATGGATGATTTTTGGTTAAAGTTAGTATTGAAAGTTGGTTTTCCTCAGTTTCTGCTCCTCGTCTTGTATACTTAGTTAATAAAGAAAAGGCAGAGGAAGCCTGGTGTGCACACACTGCGTTCTCTACTTTCTACTTGAATTTGAGACATTGCGTGTTGAGTGACTAAACTCAACACCGTACAGCGTATTTTTTAGATTTGTAAATATTTTAAGCAAAAAAGTAATTTTTTTTTGCGAAACAAGCATGGGTTGGCTAGTGAAGCAAACAAGGTAAAGCGACCTGACATCAGAATAATATCATTTAACAAAGAAATATTTTGAGACCAGTTGTGGCGCAGGGGCACAAGCGTGCGGACAGTAAACTCATCAGGTTGTGGTTTCGATTCTCGTTTCAGGAAACTAAATGTTTAATATTTTCACTTCCTCGTTCTGGTAAGGAGGCAAAGCAACACTCAACACGCAGTGCTTCCAGAATTCGCTGGAAAATTGGGAACGGAATGTCTTAACACTAGGTTCCCAGGTTCCCCCTGTCTACCCTAAAATTTTCCAGTAACTTAATTTCTACTATCTAAATAAGGTGGTCAATGGAGATGTCAGATATTTAGCTAAATATGTTTTGTTTCTAACGTAATTGCAGGCGGTGTGCCTTGGATCACAGCCAAGTGGGTTGTTGTACGTAATATTATCAAAAGTTTTAGTTAGTTTAATGTTTTAACAAAGGTATCTATCTGCTTGCTTTTATAGGTAATATTGAAGGTACTAGGTTAAAGCTGAATTTTAAAATAAATAGCATATAAGATATCGAAATAAAATATATCTGTTAAGGTAACTAAATTGTATCAACTATGCCAAATATTTAATTGTCATCGATGTCTAGTTTAATCCCAATTAGTTTAAAAGATGCTATTTGTAAGTCAGGGACCTCAACGCCACAGTTTGCCTAATTGCATATGGAAATCAATTTTAAAATATAAGGCAGAGGTAAGGAGAAATAGAAATTAAGATTTATATTTACACAAAATTTGAATTTATACGACCCATATTTTTCACTTTTGTTTTAGAATTCATCACACAATAAAGCTATTAAAAGCAAACATTCGAGCTGAGGCCAATGAGGTTTTTAAATACATTTCATTCAATTAAACCAAGCTTCAGAATCATTGGAAGTATTTTTCTCCACAGAGTTTTAAAAGAATACATTATACGTGGATTCGATTCCCACTCGAGTGGGAATTCAATTCAATTTTCTCGAGAAAATGAAATATTTAATACCTTCATTTCCTCGCACAACTGGTAAAGAGGCAATACCTCAAGAATTCAGTGAAAAGTGGGGAACAGTAGTGTCTGGATGGACAACGGAATGTTTTCACACAAGGTTCCCAGATTCCCTCTGTCTACTCAGCTATATGCGGGGTACAGCGTGAAGCCCATTACCTCAATAAATACTACGCTAGGACCACCAGTGGACTGTAAAGCGTTTAACATGTTAAGAATTTTAAACTCCTAGTTCCCAATTATTGAAGTTATCTTATGACATTTGAATAAAATTTGTTTAATAATACTTATAATAAAACTCTCTTTCAATGTATTAAAATATATCTTTTTTCCTATAATTAGTGTCGCTCTCTCTACAAACAGAATAACGCGAAAGATTAAGTGCTTAGAAAGATTTTTATCGTGTTACACCAAAGATGTATAACTTCTAACACAAATACACACACACATTTTTTTTATAACGCTTTTTCATTTTTTCTTAAACAACTGTATTTTATTGTAGCTGTAGGTACTAATAAATTTCATTTCGCATTTCAAGTATAAACCTTTGAGTAACTAAATATGGCTGGAACTACCAAACATCTTAATTAATACAATATCGAATGGAATGGAATATCGTCTAATACCATTGTATAGTGCACTGCTAGGTCAAAGGCCGCCTATGAAGCGATATATCTTTGCGAAATTTATATGAGGCCAGTAAATGCGACAGGTTGTGGGTTCTGTTTCCACCAGAGGAAATTAAAATTTTAATATTTTAATTTCTTCCCTCTTATGTCGAAGCAAAACGTGGCATTGACTTCCGCCATTCAACACGCAATGCCTCCAGAATTTGCAAGAAAGTGCCGAGCGGAGCGTCTCAACACTACGTTTCCTCTGCGTACCCTGCGGGAATATGCGGGATATGTGAAGTGATGTTGTGCGGGATACAGCGTGAAGTAAAAAAATAATAAAAATAAAATTTTAACTTGCTTCAATAAAATCAAAGTTACGAAAACTGATTTTATATTCAGAACATTGAAAAAAGCCGCCGTAATCGGTTTGAAAAATCGGTGCATTTCAACTACGGAAATATTTTGTGGAATTTCAAAGTCAAAGTTTTTCGTATACGGGAAACATGCAACATATTTTAACTGAATTAAGTATAAAATTTGTAGATAAAAATAATTACGGTAAAAAATATTCTGTTTTAGCGTTCTATGTCGCATAAAGCAAGGAGAATGTAGTGCTAAGTCACTCGTTTCTTCACGCATTGCTTAAATTAAGAGATATTGTGTTTGGAATGGCGGAACATAACTCCCTGCTTTGTCACTTTACTAGAGCGAGAAAATAATTAATTCCCAAATGTGAGAATAGAACCGTGGGTTCCATCAATCGATTTATTATATTGATTATATTCAATCGACGCGTTTACAGTTAGATGCTTTGCTTCCACAACCAACTCTGTGGTTGGTACTTTTCATTATATAAGAAAAAAATATAATCGCTTTGCTCTTTATTTTTGTCACATACATAAGTTTTTTTTTTTCTGTTGACTAATGACTTTTCTGATAAGATAAGTTGCAATTCGGATCCTTCACATAGATTGTGTTTAGTTGGCGTCGTAACTTCTATATCAGGAGTAAGTTTTTTTTACGATGTTTAACGCCGAAAAATCAAGACGATTGTGGTGAGGGTTCAATTCCCATTGAAATGTTAATTGTTTTAATTTTATTGCTCTGGTAATGAAATAAAGCACGGCGTTAAATTCCGCAATTCAATACGAAAAATCAAGAAATTTGGGGAATGTAGTGTCATAACCCTACCTAACCTGCTATATGCGGAATACATTGTGAATTTGTTTATAATGAAATCAAAATGAAATCGTCACGTCCTAGTCGGTCACGTCCAACCAAACTCTTAACGAGGTTTTCACTGACTAAGGAGTTTCCGAGATCGTGGTAATGTTATCGACAAATAGACAAAAAGCTATTCAAAGTATCATTGTCTTATGCTAATATCTTTTGAAGTTATATTAAATTTAATTAACACTATGGAAGTGGCTTGTTAGATGTATGAATTATTCATACATAAAATAAATTTAGATTTTGAAAATGATTTTCTTAGTTTCACGTTGATCCCGAATACCAGGGAAGGCTGTTAATGGCAGAATACTCTGTTCTCCACATTCTCCACACAGCGCCTAAATTTTAAGATATTGCTTGTTTCGTATTGTTACTAGAGCAAGGAAACCAAAAAATATATTATGACATTATATATTAAACATAGTATGAAGAAAGTAAAACTAACGAGTAAAGTCATAAAACAGTTAAATATACTACCATTAATATAATGAGCTTCCTATTAATAGAACCAGATATTAAAACAAAAGTAATTTGCGGCACACAATAGGACTAATCTTTGCACATCACTTTAATGATAAGAGTCACGCTCTAACTTAGTTTGAGGCGAGTTCTATTATTGAGAAATCCCTGAATCATCAGCGACCCTTCGATCGACAGGATAATTTGGTGTAAAGTGTAAGAAGATAGCGTTTATTTTTACCATAAGAAAATTCTGACTTTTTTAGAAACCGCTCCCACTTGCATACCCAACTTTTAAAACGTTAAGTGCTGAGCGCGCTTGATGAGTGAGATTCACCAAAATTGATGAATCAATAACATACAAGTATGTATATACTCCTCAGCTTATAACTTAAACCTTAAACCCAGGCTCCTATACTCGTCCGCCCGAGAATTCCACTATTTGCATTTTTT
The DNA here is from genome assembly GCA_016802625.1 of Heliconius numata. Taxonomy (NCBI): domain Eukaryota; kingdom Metazoa; phylum Arthropoda; class Insecta; order Lepidoptera; family Nymphalidae; genus Heliconius; species Heliconius numata. Next base: position 184,564 of record JAEBDU010000044.1, on the reverse strand, counting down.
GGGCTATAACGATATCTTTATAAAATGCTATGATAGCTTCATGACTTGCGTGGGAAAGGTAATCGGTTATCAACATTTCACATTTTATAGGTCAATCACGATAAATTCTTTAGACTGCTTTCTATTTAATAGATAAAAATAAAAATTCTTTGTGGGTTATAATAATAATGTAAGTTGTGTTGTGGCTTTTTTGTCAATATAATTAAAAATCAAATTTGGCATCTAGGTAGGACATCTACCACCTGATGTAAGGTGGTAGGACACCTACCACCTGATGTACGGTGGTACGTCTCCTACTTATGGTTATAAGGGAGAGTAGGGAAGAATTAAGACAAGATTTCTCGAAATTCTAGCAGGAACAACCTTTAAGTCCATGACAACTAAGTTATGGTCGACGACTATAGAGCTTAGTTCTCACAATGGCACACGCACTGTCACAGTTCTTGACAGGATTATGTTGAACTCGCAAGTAAGCTGCATACTTATATATTTAACTAAATAAATAATTAGGCGGGAAGGACCGAGCAGAAAGAAATTCAATGAACTCGATCAATTCTAGAGAGTGGAGCGAAACAATTACAAAACACAAAATTCTTTGTTGGTACAAATGCAACTCTTATTTTATTTAAAAGCAGTACGTTTCGTTTAAGAAATACTCGCTATTTCTGTTTCACAGTGGAAACGGGGATTAACTTTTTCACTCTTTTAGAATCTTTACATTTCAAATTGAAAATTGTTACCACTTACAATAGACTATCTTTGCTATTAGGAAAATGTATTGGTTCAAGTAAGTAAGTATCGAACGCAGCCGAGAATAAATGTTCTACTTCCGCCAAAACCAAGCTCGAAGTAAGCATGCTCAGTGAATAGCTTTACAATAGTGGAGTTTGCTTTTAAGCTATTATATATTTACCTAGATTTATTAATCTTATGTAAATATATATATTAATAATTAATTCATATATATATTTACTAATCTTAGACTTTCTTTAGTCTGTGAGACATTGCGTGTTGAGTGATGAAAGTCAACACTACGCTTGGTGTTCTTATCGGAACTAGGAGATAAAAATAGTTCATTTCCTCAAGTCGGAATCGAAACTACAACCAACCATCGCGAATATCTCAATCTTAATATCAATTTCAATATATTTTTTTAAATCTTTATTTTGAGTAATGGTTGCTTTTATATATTACATGAAAATATAGAAGACAAGAATAATGTTAACAATACTTCAAATTTTACTTTGTTTTCGTAATATTAAAACTAAAAAGCTTAATCTAATTTTACTTCTTACACCAATTCTTACGCAAAATATAATTTGTACTATACAACTTTAATATGAAAACTGGTTCATATTTCTACAATTTAAAACTTTCGAAGCACAATTTTCTACAATTTTCCTCGTGAAAATGTACATTTTGAGATAATTTTAAAATTAGACGAAACTTAATAAATAAATACTTTGTAATAAACTTGAATTTCCTGTCGCCTTCGAGTTATGGATAAAGTTTGTCTGATTGCCTTGGCCCAACAGCATGTTTAGTGTTTGTAATTGCAACGGTTGTGGGTTCAATTCCTACACGAAAAAATGAAGTATTTCCATTTCCTCGGACTGGTAACAAGAAAAGCGGGTGTTAAGTTCCCTTTAAAGAATAAGCTCCTCATTTATTTTTTACGCTTTACCATATATTTGGTCACGAGATTAGTGTGTTTAATTAAACAAACTTCGCAGCTTTATAATATTACTAGTGGACCCGAACGCGGCTACGCCCGCTTGAACTATACGAATTTTTATTAAATATATTTATGAAATTATTTTCAGTTTTCAACAGAGAGATGCGTTAAGCAAGCTCATTTTGGGTGACGTTTTCTAACAACAAATTTTGCAAATCGTTGCTTAGCAACGATGGCTGTTATTAACATGGCGGAATAAATTGCATGTCAAATTAATAAGTATTTTAATATATTGATATATATCGAAAATTTTACAAATATGAGAAAAAAAAACATCCTATGTTCACCCCGAGACCCTCAAGCATCTCTATATGAGTATTTTATCACAATTAAATAAGCGGTTTGCCCCAGATTGCGTAAAAGACAGACAGACAGACAGACAGAGTTACTTTCGAATTTATAATATAGGTATGGATCATAGACATGAACTATTTTACCATAAAGTTTTTTATACAATTCGATGCATTGAAGAAGAACTTTTGAAGCATATTCACAAAATCGTTTTACATTTTGAAATTGTAACTGAACAATGTAACTCGTTAAAATATTTAACAGTCGTTAAAACTTTTTGGTAGCTTCATGATATAAGCCATAATATTCGTTTAAAGTGAGGCATATTGAAAAATTAATAAGAGTTAAAGTTTTAGTTAGTCTATAAGATGATTTGGGTAAAAAGAAACCCTTTTTTATTAAGGACTGGGCATATTTTTCAATTTTCCATTATATCACATTTATAGTAGGCTGGGCAGAGGTAATAGAGTGTTAAGACACTCGATTATATATTTTACGCCTTATTTTCGAGACACTACGTATTGAGTGACGGAACCCACTGCCATGCTTTATTTTGTTAGTAAAAAAAGTAAAACGAGGAAAGCCACAACCATTGCGTCTACAGTTTACATTATGTAACGACAAGTTGTGGAAAGTTGGTAATAGAACCTACAATAATCGTCCATACAATAATTCATCTCTTACTGTGCCACTAATCCACAATGGTGCTTAAAATTATATTATAAGCAAGTATTATAGTGCTTCTTGGCTGTTTCAAGAGTGTGGCTTTTCCAACTTTCCCACTGGAGTGGTCAAACTTTGAATTTGAAATTTAGTTGTTATACCAGTTGTTTACCTCTCGCAAATACGGGTCAAACTCGGAAATGATGGCCACTTGACTCGTACACAACTAGTCTGAATCTCGCGGCTTCGTCTGTATATCTTCCAAAACACTATATAATAATTACGAATAAAATATTTTCTTATATTAAGACCACCATTTGCACTATCAGACGAACCATGAATACACACATATACAAAATATATGAGAGTAATGCATACTTTTTCCTGCATTTTGTATGAAATTCGAGTAATCAACACCTATAAGTTACTTTCCTTGAACCTACAATTGTGAAATTGTAGTACAAATAAAGTATAAAAAGTAAAAATTCACAGAGATATTATGGAAACAAACATTACAAACTTATAATTGTAAGTAAGCTTATGAAAAATTTGCTGGGTGTTAAAACAATTGCATATAGTCATATATATACGGATAAAAAACACATACAAAAACTTATAAACAAACCTTTTATCACGCATATAAACATAGCAGATATCCTCATCCTATAGGTGATTGGGGTCCAAACGTCCAGCAAACTAGGCCGGAACAAATTAATCGCTTTCCGTCCTTTGATAACGCTGTATATGCCTGTCGCTATTTAGTTTTAGTTTTATTTGTTTATTTTTACTATATAATGATTCAAATTTATTATATAATGGTTGAGGTATAACTTTTACGTTTTACGGCTGCTCAATATGTACCTAATGTTAAGACTCTCCGTTTTCCGTTTGCCAAAAGCTCCGAATCAGTGTCCGCTCGAAAACCATTTTGGGGCGGAACTTAAAATGAATAGTGTTCAGTATCTAAACTAATCAATCACAAGGAGATTCAAATATTTATTTTCAATAGTATTAAATGACGCCATCATGGTACAGCGGCAAAGCTTCGGATTATAAACGATTGTAGCTTCGATTCCCGTTTGGATTAATAAATTATTTTAGAAAAAAGACAAATTTGTTCATAGCGTTGAGTTGAGTACTACATTCCCTCTTTCTACTATGCTTATATGGTATACAGCGAGAAGCTGAAATAAAATTTTAACATTATTTATTTTATTTTCTCGTCAGTTTTATGTTTGACGTGATCATAACCTGTACTTAAAGTTAAGGCACTTATCTAGCGTCGCACACTTGCTATGTGACACTTTTGTTCTATAATATGTATTAAGTTTCAGTTGAACCTCTCTAAGGTATAAACGTTATGTTGCATATTCTCTATTGAAGGTCTGGCAGGATAGCTGCCAGCTAATGTAATAGTAAAATATACTATTGACTTTTAAAACAGCAACTATTGAGTTTCTTGCCAGCTCTTCTCAACAGAACTGCCTCCAAGCCGGTGGTAGCTTTTTTATCTATATGTTCATTCAACGATTCAAAAGTGCTTACAATAGTCTCCTTGAATAAAGAATATTTTGAATTTGAATTTGCATAACACTTGTGAATAATGACGTAAATTCGACGTAAGTTCCGTTTGTTTTGGAGGACAAAACGCGACGCTGATAATGAACCTGCTACTTTTACTTGTGAAACCACGAAGAAGTCTACTATATTTTTATAGCTTTACATCGTAAGAAAGAAAAGACGAGGAGGACATATAGTGTCAAGACACTCCGCTTGATATTTTCCGCTCAATTTAGGAGATTTAGTGTGTTTAATAGCGGAACTGAACGCCCCATTTTGTATCGTTATAAGAACGAGGATAGGAAAATAATTCATCCCCCGAGTAGAAGTCGAACCCACAACCGTCACTTTTACAGTCATACACGGTGCCACACTGTGTCGCAGCGACCGGCCTGTCTTCTAAGTTCATATACATACATATAAAAATAACTTATTTACTTTAGCTAGTAGTAAAAACGCTTTCAATAAAACTATTATGAAAACCCATTTGTATTCGCCCCATACAATATCATTTATCTTGAACTTTATCATTGGGAACTTTTCTTTGTGACACTTCGAGCTTTTGGTGGAAAATATTATTTGTCGGTCTCCCGTTGAGATTTGGCCGGTAATTGTTTCAAAATATTTTTTTTTAATAATATTTTGGGTGTAAGTTTATTAGGACTTCAATTTCGTGTTATGAATTTTTATATGTTTTTTTTACATTATAGTAGTAGGTTTTTAAGAAATCTATTTTAATATAATTGAGACATAACATACATTGAGTATACAATGTATATGTTAAACCTTATCTAAATAAGTCTTAACTTTTTACAGTTCAAGTTCAGTTCAGTTTTCCTCAAACGAAACAAACGACCCCCTTTAAAATAGGATAGGACCTTTTTGTGTCTGTCCAATTTTGCAAAATAAAAATAATTAAATTAGTAAAATAAAAATAACTATTGCTTGATATTATATCGTGGGACAGTGGGCAGTCAGTCTCTCAGTTACAGAAGAGTTTTGTTTGTAGGTTGTATTTTATACTTATGTAAATATAAAATCGGGGTGGCTGAAAAATGTCTCTTATAGAAATACACTCACTTTCGTAAAGTAATTGTTTTTATTGTTTTTTTCTTATACAAGGTGGAAGAGGCAGCGCTCCTTTTACTGAAACTGCATATAGGGTAAAATATTTCAAACCCAGAGCTAAAAAAATTAATCAAGGTACTTCAACAGTTTTGACGTAGGATTTTTTTTTCATTTCACGATTTTTATCCATACCTGTATTTCGTGTGACGCACACATACGTGTGTAACGTTTCCGATTTGACAGGTAAGTGTGTGCGTGCTTATGTTATACTTTACAAATGGCGTTTTATTTTAAAACAATAATTTTATTATTTATTTTGTTTGAAAAAATAACTTTTTCATTTTTGGGAATTATTTTTTTTTCTGAATTATATTAGGCTTTTATAGAGTAGTTAAAACTATGGTTTCAATTAAAGTGGTGCTGACAATTCCACCCTGTATATTACAAGGTGGCACTATTAGATGTAAACGCAACTATTGATAGTTTGACCCTCCCCCCACATAATGATTAGCCTTGTCAGATTTCACAGAGATCAGCCATCAAAGGCGATTGACATATATCGTACATTATTATTTGATTAGTTAGTAAATTAGTTCATTGTTAAATTAAGGTTAATTAATATAATTATTTAACCATTATCGAATTCCTCTCATCGTAATACATGTGGGTACATTCAACATTGAGATTAGTGACTAATCTCTCTATTATTATCTACACTATTATGATGATTATTGGCTGTATGGCTTCGGTGCCACATCCTCCTATATCTTATAAAACAAAGTCGCTTTTCGTGTCTGTCTGTTGTTTCTAACTCTTCTTCTTCTAAACCACCCAACGGATTTTTATGCGGTTTTCACCATTAGGTCGAGTATTTTTCGTAGAAGGTTTATATATAGTTTATTATTTGTACATTCTTATGTAAATTAACATAAATACGATGAATATGTATAAAGTTCTACCCGTTGAGACACTTTCGCGCATGCGCTGCTTTAATGGTAAGTACTACATGAAAAAAATGTACTGTAGTATTGTTTCTCTTAATGATATCTACAAAAAAGTCCGCGAGAGCATATTCGTATCTTTTAAGAATAACGTGTAGTGATCATTTTTCTGTCTAAAAATAATAATTTCAATATATTTTTTATTGTGAGTCATATTTTTCCATAATGGTATTAATCCTTATCCTTTAAAATACTTTATTAATTTTCTACGTTAAACGAAGATAAAATTTCCTTTTAACACTATTTCGAAATTGCGAATAGTTTTAGAAAAAAACGCATTTAATTGTTGACACACCACGCCGTTGACACATCAGCTGTATGTTACTCAAGTTTCACTTATCCCTTACTCTCAGCATATAAATAAGTATATTAGTTACGTTGGCCATTTAATGTAGACCAACACTGTCTTTTACTGTTTTTCATCTTAATCAGTACTTTAGAAGTTGTTACAATATCAAAAAATACCGCGCCCCGCGACGTTTTGCTTATACAAACGCGTCCGCCGCGCCGCCTGCCTTATACGCATCGGTGGTTCAGTGGTAGAATGCCACGCGCGAATGGCGCTCGCCTGCCACGCGGGCGGCCCGGGTTCGATTCCTGAACGATGCATTCTATTTAATTTTCCTCACAGGCAGCCACATAGTGCTTGCTTTTCATCAGGGACAGAATACCCTCTTCAGCATTAACCACAAGCTCGAAAAAAAAACCCGCCTGCCTCTGTAGCAACGAAGACTTAGATGCGTTTGCACGTATTGGATAATTGGAGTTGAATGCATTATTTCAGCGCGATATATTTGGTTTCATATTTTTTGTAGTAGTTATTAGTAGGTAGGTTTTTGTTTATAATTTAACCCGTTTAAAAATAGTCATTTAACTATATTTTAATAAGTACTTGAAAAGATTAGTAGCACAGATTTAAAATTACGCTACCTACTAAAAAATCCTTATTGAAACTACGAAAATGCTTACTTTGCAAACATACATTATATGAATAATCCAGTAGTAAAAGCGGGCGAAGCCGCAAGAGGGTCGCTAGTACTAAATATAATAATATACTACTATTTCTTAAAATTTTATATTAAAAATAATAATACAGCTCGTATAACAAAACGCTTCTAAAAGCCACACTGCAAACCACTTTATAGATGGAGCATCTGCGGTCGGCTCGCGAAGTGCGGTACGGTCGCTGACTCTGATTTATTTGCTGACTGTACAGGAAATTCTAATAGAGACTTGATTTTGCTATTCGTTTTGTATAAAATTAATTAGAAATATATTTATAGTAATAATTATTAAATAGTAAATTATAAGGAGAAAACAATTATAATGACACCTTGCCAGCGATAAAGCGTGATTCCGTTTGTGTAACCTGTAAGAAGAAAATTCTTGTTTTTTTTTTAATGTTCTCGTAGAATATTTAGAAAATTTGTCTTAATAAAGTTTAGTAATTTTCCTCGAGTAGGAGTCGAACCCACGACCTGTCACGTTTACAGTCGCACGCTTGTGCCCATGCACTACGAATGCATACAAACTAAAATAGCCTAAACAAAACATTATTGTGATTTAATAAACAAAATTTTAAATTTAAATCAGAAATAAGGTTAAAATCTGCGAAATTCACATGCTCCCGAACAATATATTAGCATAACATGAACAATTTCAATGTTATGAAATTTTGCACAAGTTAATTACAGTACTAACAATATTTATTATTTTTAAGAGAATACTCTTCTATTATCATACGCTGTTGTTTTAGTTTTCATTTAATTTTATTATTAAATTTGTGAGTAATATTTAAAGTGGGGAAACGGAAATGTCTTAATGGGAACGGTGTGTCTTAATATATTCAATACCTCCAGGATTCGATGAAATGGGGAACGGAAGTATATTAATAGGAATGGACTGTGACACTAGGTTCGCAGGTTCCCTCTGCCAACCCTGCTATGTGTGGGATGCAGCGTGAAGCTAAAAATATCTTTTAAGCAGAAAATGGAGAATGAAACGCTAAGTGCACTCTACCAACCCTGCTAATTGAAGTAAAGCTTTAAGATGAAGGAAAAGCTCTAACCAATAAGTTAATTTTCTCGACCTTTCCCTAAAGCAGCAAGCGTAAGATTAAACGCAAACACGAATTAAGTACTTAACACCGACAGCTTTGCAATCTCTTAGTTCCATCAATATTATAATTACTTAAGAAGGAATAGATGTGAGACCAGTCGTGGCTCTGGGACACAAGCGTATAGTAAATGTAACAGGTTGTGGGTTCAATTCCCGCTCGAGAAAATGAAATATGTAATATTTTCGGGGTGTCTTAACGCAGTAGTGTTGCATAATCAATCTTTTCATTTCTCTACCGTTGGCATACAAATAACTAAAAGTTAATAGATAGATAGATAGAGTAGATTCAATTGAAATGATTATTTAATTTAATGATGACTTAAATTAAATAATCATTTCTAACTATCCAATATATTTTTTGTACTATTTGAACCAGTAGTTAAGCCAAACAAACTCTTTAGCTTTATAATATTGGCATAGATATTAAAATTATATAAATTTAGTTAAAATGTAAATCTTAAATCTTTAAATTAATTATATTCGATTCGGTGATATGCTCCACCCGTCATAATGTCATAATAACTCATGGTACATGCCTACATGGTACGTGCGAGCTACGAACTATCATTAATTGCTACGGCGTAGCGTCGTAGCTAAGTGATTTGCTTGCATTGAGCATTTTAAATTGATTGCTATTGTTTTCACCTGAAAAATATGTTCATATTAATTGGATTATTTTGATATAGTTTAAAATAAAATTGATTATTTGTTTGTGTTTTAGAGTTTCGTACCTCAAAAAACAAAACGGAACTATTATAGGATTTCTTTGTTGGTCGTCTGTTGAGATATTTTTTTTCAAGATCTTTTGGAGATATCAAGTTAAAAGAGTAACAAATATACAGGTCTACAAACTCTTAGAAATAATTATAGGCAAAAGGTAATTATGTTTTAGCTCTAAGCCTATTTTAATTAGCAAAGAAACATGACTAAATAAATAGCTAATTTAGAAAACGATATCAAATGTATGAACCACGAAACCGTTGTGAGTAGATAGATAGGTAGAATAATATATATATGTGAAGCATGAGCTCTACTTTTCCTAGTAATTATAAAAACTTGCCATCGTTGTAAATACATGTTCATGTTTCAACGTCATTACTTTTGAAATAATTCAAAGTTCTGCAAAAGTATATCACGCGAATACATTTAAAATCTAGACTATTAACTAAGTTTAGCTGTAAACTTACGCTTACAACTTACTTGAGCGAAATTGCTCTACCTGTATATGGGTAGAACATTTTCGCTAATTATAACTAGGTTGATATTTAACTTCCTTTTTATATTCCTATACGTCTTAACGAAAAATAACTTGGCATCCATTCCCATACAATATCTTGAAAAAAGACATATATCTTGAACATAAATAATCATAAATTTTATATTATATATGATAGAAGGTCATTTTCATCACAAAATACGTTTGCAAAAAATAGTTTTGCGCGAGAATAATTATTTAAAAAAAAAATTTTAATCATTTTCATTTTCCTATTATGATAGACTAAATCTGGCGTTACGTTTCACCACTCATATCACAAGCAATATCTCGAAAATAGGGCGGGAAGCGGAGAACAGAGTGTACTGACAGTAGGTTCCCTTTGTCTGCCCTATTATATGAAAGATACAACGTGATGCCAAAGAAATATATTTCATGTCAAAATGCAGGGAAATACAGTTCTTTAATTTTAACTTACATATGTAAGACTTTGAAATATTTAGCTTTGTTTAAACGTATTGTATTGTAGAGTATTTGTTATTTTCATTCAATTTACAATCCTTAGAGAAATACCGCTCTAAGTGTTTGTAGTATGCATGAAATTGGATGGTCAAACTACTTCTCTATGTATTACTAAGCATTTGAAACTTTTGTGGTGCAATTGAAGCTTTTAAACTCATATCTATGTTAAAAAAAATATCGTAAAGAATAAGCAAAGTAGCATTTTCATTGGATATTAGTTGTAAACTAAAATCATTCAATTAAATTTAAATATGTATCGCTTAAATCGCTTAATATCACTTATTGTTTATGATGAAATCGATGGTTTATGAATAGAAATCAATTACTTTACATTCCAAAGAAATAATATGCACACTCTTGTTTTTTACCTTTTCTTTGAGAAAACAAAGCACATGTGCGCTACGGTCTAAAATATATCTAAATTACACAAAACAATGACAGAATATAGCTCTAATAGTCGTATCACGTAAATAGTTATTATCTATTACATCATTAATAACGAATTCGATAAATACGCTTATATTACTAAAATACGCTTATCGTAGTATGAAATCGACATTCTGAACGTAGCAGGTAAAAACTACTGTAGCCACGAACTAAGCTTTACGTAGAGCATTTGAAATTTCAAATTTGAATTAAGAATACATAATATGCGTCAAAGATAACATAAATAAATACATTTCTATGTATATAATTATATAATTTATTTATTATACATCATAATTTAAAAAAAATCAGCGTCCCTACGTACATTCAATTCAGTAGTATTCGCGCCGTTACGCCGTCCGCACGTAGCTATGCGGACCCTTATACTAATATACTTCGCGACGTTGGTGAATTGTGATTTCAAAAGTGATGTGAAACATTTAAGGCATTCAAGGACATTGATAAGGCATGGAAGGTCCAGGGTTCATTTCAGTCGGATGCACACTAGGGCGAGGGACTTGGTCGCCCAAGTCATAGAAGCGGAGACGAGCAGTGAATTAGGTATCGTAAAGTTTTTATATATTATTAAAATGTAAAAAAAGATTTTAATTTTTTGATTTTTTAAAAAAATTACATCTATTTTTGTGCTTATTTATTTAGGATTATGTTTAAGTACTTTGTAAGATTTGTAAAATGGATCTCGAATGTTTTGTAAGTTTTGCTTTTAGATATGATTTCGAAAATATATTTTATTATACATATAAAATAAAAAATAAGTAAAATTTGCTTACACCAGTATTAGTATATAAGAAAATGGGTGTTCTTGAAGGTATCTAGAAAGTTTTGAGCTTTTAAAATATCTTAATATTTTTTTTCTATATAAAACTTCGATGAAACATTTATTTTATTATTAAAGTAAAGTAAATTTTATGATTATTTATGAATTATAAATAAATTTTAAAAAAAATTACATAGACAAGCCGCAAGCGACTCGCTTTGCCGTTTCGCCGTTCGCCGTTTGAACTACACAAGTATTTATTAGCTAACCTGAATTATTTTCATGTTCTAATAATATTAACGCTTTAAAGACAATCTTATGAACTTAAGTTTCGTATAATTCGATAATATAATTTTACAAAAATTTTGTCCAACTAAAATATTTTATATTGATATAACTTTTTTATTTATGAACCCATTGAAATAAAACCATGACTGTTAAGGGAATTTTGCTAAAATACAATAGTGAAAATTATATTTAAATCGGTAAAGCCGTTTCTGAGATTAGCGTAAACAAAGGCACAGACAAACATTGTCTACTTAATGAACTGTTCCTAAAAAATATTAAGAACTATCATATATAGAGGCCGATAAATGGTTGTGGTTTTGGGTTCTAAATATTTCCATTTCTTTGCTCTGGTAACAAGATTTCAAAGACTAGTGTAAGCAATGGTTATTAGGCTCTCTCCAAATAGCTCCCAAAATATGAGGAATTCTTTTTTATGTGTAATCTGAATATCGACCAAAAAACATACTTAACTCTTTTCCTCAACTTTTAAAAGCTTTCTGTTTAATAAAATGTAACTGAGTGACCAAAAAACCGGTCAAGTGCGAGTTGAACTCGCGCATGACTTCCGTACTATTAACTATAAATTCACAAAAAAATTATGCCTGGGATTGCCTATATAGGAGCCTCTTCAGATATTTATTCTATTCTATATTTAGAATTTATATATTTTAATCAGAATTTATTAATATACGAATATATTATCTGTAAAAATTTCCACTGTCTAACAACCACGGTTTATGAGATACAGCCTATTGACAGATGGACAGACATACTGCGGAGTCCCGTTTTACCCTTTGGAACTTTACTTGGTTTGCTTATTATCAAAACTTTAGTTCCTTAATTACAGTTGGAATGAACGATGATAATATCTAAAAGCGGAATTTATTAGATCGATATTATTTCAATTAGTGTTATTTATAGCTTTAAGTTACTTTATATTTTGGGTGAATGAAACCATATATTTAATGTAAATGTAAAAATAATTATATAACATTATTTTGGATACATATTCATTTGCTTAAATGAACTTCCTTTTTTTATTTTTAACTCATATTATAGAAACTATTATCTTATATTTAAAACGTCACTGTGTTCTTTCAAATTGCACAATGCCTTAAAAATTAGCGGATTGTGTAGAACAGAGCGGAACTAAAGTTTAGACATCACAACGTTTATAATGAGATAGGTTTCTTTTTTTTGCTTTATAATGTATCCCGCCCGTAGAACAGTAGGCAGAAGGAACCTAGGAACGTAGTGTTAAGAGAATCCGTTCCCATTAAGACACTTCCTTTCCACACACTTGTTTCTACATTTATTAAAGTAGGTACACTTGCAAAATAATTAAAATTTCATTAATTTAGCTCAAATGGGTATTGCTATATTAAACTTTACCACCATGTATTTTTGACCGACGCACTCAATCATTAGAAACTTAACCCTTTTCTGAAGGATCTAGAAACTGGATATTTGAGAAATGAAGCTTATTTAATTATTTATATACTATAGAATCTAATATATCTAAAAAAATATTACAAAGATCTTTCTTTGTAAGATATCTGACGAGCTACTAGTGTATAAATAAATCAATTTGTAATTTCCAATAGCCTAAGGCCCATAGTATTGTGGTTTCAATACACAAAAGGTTTGAAGATATCGAAACCCCAAAATTGTACAAATACCGTTTATTATTAGGACAAAATGAATATATGTATATAGATATTTATATAACTTCTACAGAATAGGCAGAATATTTAGAAATATTTCGTGGTGTACGAGTATATTGTAAGTAAAAGTGCAGTATTGTCTTATTAAAATGGGAAAACAAATTATAGGTAAGTCCGGCGTTGAGTTCCGCCACTCAACACGCAATATATCAATAAAATCTACGCGAAGTAGGGAACGGATTTCTAGGTTCCCTCGACCTACAAGAAGAAGATACAGAAGTTAATTGGATTTTTATTAGGCAAAATAACTAGTACATATATAACAATAATATGTTCATTAATGGGAATCGGACCCTTATGACGTCAATAGCCATACATTTTCAAATTGCTATAATATAGTCATATATTTAAATATATAACATAAATTTTCACTTGTAGCGCTACTTTTGGTAAAATCTACGAGAAGGAACCGTGAGCACGTATACATTTCATTGCAACGTAAAGTACGGACGTGATATAACATAATACAAATATATATCGATTGTAAACATATATGTGATCTTTACTTGAAAATCGTTATTAAGTTTCTAAGCATCGAACGTTTCCTATGAAGATAGAGAGAAATGTAGTGAAAAATATTACATCATCTCAATACACAATGCCTCCAGAATTAAGCTTAAAGTGGAGAACGGAGTGTCTTAACACTAGCTTCCCTCTGCCTACCCTGTCCCGACACTGTCTGTAAATACGATGGTTGTAGGTTCGATTTCCACACGGTTTAATGTAAGGTAAGGTTTAAGTTTGCGGGTATATGCGCTCATTTTGTATGAAATTAATTTGTAATGATATTTTATATATTAAATACCTATAAATTTTCACTTGTCGGCTTTTCTCTTATAATTGTATAGTAAGTTCTCAATTCGTGCCTTATTTAATGACTGTGGATTCACGGGATTTGCGCTATAGTTTTCGATTACTCGACGGATGTCATACAAAATGCAGTAAAAACTTGCAGAATTATTCGTATCTTTTCATTGCGTTAACTTAAAAGTTTTATTTTCTTGGCTTAATAATGGAATCTTGAATATTTGATACCAATTTTATTTTCATACCTTCCCACTTGGCATAGAGAAATGAATCGATGAATGATGAGAGATGAATAGAGGAACCAAAAAAAATCCTATCATTATGTTAATGATATCAGTTAATATAATAATGAATAGAGAGATGTTTCTATATTTTTTAGATGCAATGAAGATGAAGAAGGAGAATAGAAATAATTTGCGTGAATATACTCGTTGCAAACAGTATTTTACTTCTTTAATATTTGAACAAAATTCCTGTAAAGTTTTAAGATTTTTAAAAGAAAAGAAAATTTACAAAGAAAGCTGCATTCATTAGACTGCATTAATATTAATATTATAAGCAGCTCATCAGAAGAATATTTTCATAGTGTAAAACTTCAAAAGATTAACAATATAGCACAATGAAATAAATTAATAGTATCTGCATAGCAGTGTAGACATAGGGAACCGTCTGTTAAGTCACTCCAGTCTCTACTCTCCGCTGAATTTTTAAGATATTTTTTACGAAAATTTTGTGCAAAATGGGGATCTTAACATTATTTTCCCTCTGCCTATCCCGTGCACGCAGGACAAATTGCAAAAGTCTAGGGTATTACGACCTCTCTTATCTCTTACGACCTGACCTAACACTGGAAGCCCTGATTGGAAGGTATCTAGTGTGTAGTGTTGTTATTGAGTGATACATGACACTTATGTAATTACATGGAACCTCTAGCTCAGTACGTTGGAAACATGTAGAGAGTATGTATTTTTATCATGTTTTCTTAAAAATGCTAACCGCTATCGATTTCTAACAATATATTAAATAATAACAAGTATACCAAAACATACCAAATAATAACAGCAAAATTTCTAAAAGCTAAACAAGTTGCTGTATTCTGATATTTTCATTGCGTTAGGGAGATGGTAGCGAACTTTGGATTTGAGGTTGCTTGCAAAACCAATATTGAAGGTAAACTAACGAACAATCTAATACTAGTATTATAGTATTACAAGTGCTGACTGCTAAGAACTGGAAATAGAATGTAGTTATTCCAGTATACTAAATAATTGTTATGATATCATGTACATAGATTTTGTGTAAAAAAATAATATTCTCTCTTTTAACCGTATATATATTCTCTCTTTTCCACTTTCTGTTCTTTGTTCGGTTGACATATTCCCACATGTTGCATACAAAAAGGAACCTAGTTTTAAGACACTCCGTTCCCTACTTCTCGCCCAATTTTTTACTTTAAAACAAATAATTACAATAGTTAAGTGAGTTGTTCCAGATAAATAACAATGCTTAAATGTGTAAATAAAACATCAAGCAAACTTGGATAGGGCGTTAAAGTTAAACAATTGGGTTCCTCTAACGAAGTAAGACTAGAGACTGTGTTTAAATATACATATAAACTGCACACATTATGTTGTTAATATAATATGTAGTAAAAGTTGCGTAGTGATAAGATTTAGGTCGTTTCACGATTCACATTTACGAAATTAAATTTTCATTTTCTTGTTGTTATTCCGGTAACGTGGCAAAGAGCGGCGTTGAGTTTCACTATTCAACAAGCAATACCTCCAGAATTCGGCAGAAACGACACATGGGAGCGACAGTGTTACCAGGTTGCCAGGTTCCCTCGGCCTATCCTGATATTTGCGGAATATATGTGTATTTCACGTTGTATTGTGAAACAAAAAATAATTTGGCCCTCTTTGTAGGCAGTGGGAAGAAAAAGGGATATTGAGACACTTCTGTTTCCCACCTTTCGCCGAATTCTCAACGTTCGCCTCGTTAATAGAGGAAAAATGAGAATATTAAATATTTTATTTCTCCAAGTTTAAATCGAACCCACAACCACCGAGTTCACAGTCACACGCTTGTGCCCTACGCTACGACGGCCTCAAAATATAATTGAATTAAATATTTACAAGCTACGATTTCTAAGACGTGAGTATGAGTAAATACTGTCAAGATCTCGACGGAAGATGTCACTTACCATTTAATATATGGGGAGGACGTGTGAAGTTGATGTTATCTTAACTTTTAAAGTGGGGTTTCCTGTTTAACATGTACATTTTTGTCTATAAATACATATTATAATGATTATTTTGACGTAACTCAACGCCACACTGTAACTTATCAGAGCAGAGAAATGAAAATAATTCAACAAGTCGACGATTTCACTACGTCATGATAGCCGCAATTACGCAAAAATTAAAACAAATTTTCTTTCAAATTTTAATCTAATGGAATGAATCGAAATAATAAAACCATTCTCTCTAAGAAAATTGCAGCGTTACGTTCTATGTCCTGTAACCCTTCTAATCGGATTTGTCGTGAGAAATAAGCCATCTGGGTTGTTCTCTTCACTTAAAAAGGATAGGCGTTAGCTTTCATCAACTAGTATATTTCTACTGATGCTTCATGCGATATGTTTAATTGGAATTAATTTTAACTTTAAGGAATATAATATTTCAATAAGGTACCATGGAATTCAATATTTGAGTATAATTTATTTAGGTACGTGTGCTACCCAGGATCCAAGTTTTAAAACAACCTCCATGGTGGCTATAAGGTTACCATATAATGACATCACATTTTGTGGTACTGCGTTGGAAGAAGTCTTAAACTTTAAATACCTAGGCAGCCAAATAAGGAAAGATAACACCCTGGCATTAGAGGTACCCGTCAGAATAGAATTAGTTTACAAAGCAATAATTATACTTCAACGTACCTTATTGTACACTGCTGAGACGTGGTGCTGATGTAAAGCAGACATTAAGCGGCTGGATAAATTTCACCTTAACTATCAACTTCAAGGTCAACTTTAAGGGTTGACCAAACATTGACGTTTTACGTTTATGTGGCTTTGTAGGGAATAGAAGCAATTATTATGAAACAGCAGTTTAAACACCACCAAGACCACAGATTACATAAGGCAGTATTTTTCTCTGGGCTTATCCAAGGAAAACAAAGAGATGATGGAAAATATCTGCGTTATAAAAATATACTCAAGTGTTACGTTGGTGTTCTATAGAATACATTTCGGAGAGTGTGCAGCAGCGCTGCATGACCTGGTACCCTCCTCTCCTTTTCATCTGCGGGGCACTAGACGTAGGCTGGTATTTTACCCTTATGTCATCGATATTCCTCCTTTACGCACGCAGCGCTTCGCCTCCACTTTCTTAATGCGAACAGCAAAGGAGTGGAACTCCCTGCCTGCTGAACTGTTCCCCGCCATGTATAACCTGGCCCTCTTTAAAGAACGAGTGAATAGGCACTATCTAGGCAAGCATGCTCCACCTTCGTTCGCATCGTCACTTACCATCAGGTGAGATAGCGGACAAATGCTTGCCTAACTACAATAAAAAAAAATCTATTACTTGCGAGCTTGAACCAAAAAACAGTCAAAAGGCATTCTAATAATATACTAAAATATTCCAAAACTGAACGAGTTTCTTTATCATTTATACAATAAATTTAATTTGAATACCATTGTTCCCAGCATTCCTACAGTCAATACAAATAATTTGTACAAATATTTGGTAAGTCAATACTTATAGGGCTTAGAGAAGGAAAATATAATCATCACGTTATTGGAGGGCCCTTTTGTCAGGAAAAAGACTTACTAGCAGAAGTTATTACAGAGATAATTATGCTTAATTATATTTTTACATCGAGTTGGAAAGTATTGGATTATATAGATAATAGAATCATGGTTCTGTAACTAATACTAAGATATTTTCAGCTTTGCGGGAAATACCGTGAAGCTATATCCCGCATATAGCAAGATAGAGCCTTATGTCAAGAAACTCCGTTCTGTCATCGTGGCGCAGCAGCACAACGTGTGCTTCAGCTTCACGCTGTATCCCGCGTGCAGCAGGATAGGCAGGGGGAACCTAGTGTTAAGACACTCCGTTCCCCACTTTACTTTGTGACAGTTGTATATTCGATTCCCACCCGAGGAAATGAGTTATTATCCTCATTCAAGTAACAAGACAAAGCGCAACGTTGATTTCCACGTTTTAATAGGCTATGTCCCTAAAATTGGGTATTGTGTCGGGAACCGAGTGAGGGAACGAAGAAAATATATTACGGCTTTTCATCCGAATCATATAAATATAATTTCTACCCAAATTCCCACTATATCAGTGGCGCAACTCAACGGCTGCATTGTATTTATAGTGTTCTCCTTAATTTCTTTATAATAACAACGTGCGATTGTAAACGCAACAGGTTATGGGTATAATTCAGTGTAGACGGAAATTAATATTTAATATTTATTCCCCTGGTTTTAGTAACGAGACAAAGCACGGTGTTGAGTTCCGCCACTCAATACGTAATGCTTCTAGAATTCGACAGAGAGAGGGGAAAGGAAGTGTCCTAACACTAGGTTCCCAGAATCCCTCTGCCTACCCTACTATGTGAGGGATACAACGTGATGCTTAAAAAATAATAAAGTAATCATACAAAATTAATAAATATTTGTTAAATATTGTGCGGTCACAGCTGGCTAGCAAGTGCTAAAATGTGGTTACGTTGAACTAACGACTTCGACTTAGTTTGGTAAGTACTTTATAAAACTATGTTTTGCTAATAGATTGATATTTTCGTACATAGCTGGGTTTGCAGACAGAATTTAGTGCTAATGAAAGGAAATTAAATATTTAATATGGCTCTGGACGGAATTGAATGTAAAACATGATATTTATGTATATAACATGGATTATGTAAAGGGCATGTAT
Source organism: Heliconius numata (assembly GCA_016802625.1). Lineage (NCBI taxonomy): Eukaryota > Metazoa > Arthropoda > Insecta > Lepidoptera > Nymphalidae > Heliconius > Heliconius numata. The sequence continues at coordinate 165,418 of JAEBDU010000044.1, read as the reverse complement.
GTTGAGGAATAACTAAAGCTTAAACTTAGTTCAGAAACTTACTAAAGCTGCTTATAATGTAGCTAAAATTAGAGACTTATATTATTTCAAACTTCATGATCCGGCGCTGAGTCTTGCTGAAAGCACCATCCTTGGTTGTTAAGCATGGTCTTGTTAAGGGGCTTAACTAACTTTTAAAGAAGGGTATTTTGATACACTAGTACAGATATTTTAATACATTTTTCGCAAAAATATAGATCTTTCACTCCTTCAGCTAACCTCCAACCATCAATAAAGTCGCACCGACGTTGTAATCTATTCACTTATTGGGAACCTCCTGTCAGCTAAAATGTGGTCATTTTGTTTTCATGGTTAAAATATTGCTCAATTGTAAACTTTTTTTCAAACGTTTTTTTTCTTTGCGTACCGCTAAAACAGTTGTTTTATTTTAGCACCCTATTCTTTTAAAATTATCGCTTAAGAACAGACCAGTATATCTTTTATAGGCTGCAAGTCCTAGGGCATTTTTTAAAATACGCGATATGGTTGTAGGTGCTTTCTTCAACTTCCCAGATTTTTTTTGCTTTCGAAAAAGATTTTCCGAATTCTATGAATTCATATAAATTTTCATACAGAAGAGGTTTTAATAAGCCTTTCAACGGCCCGTTACAAAAAAAAAATGTATTTGGCTCCATATTTACTCTATGTAATCCATTTACTGCAATTCGCTTCTCTATATCTCCACCCTCCATTTTAATTCTGACAAAATATTTTACAATATTCGTAAAGGTTCGCACATAGGCGAACAACATTTTGTAAGACAGTCCTTCCGCTTATGTCCGTGTTAAATATAATTATTAAATGCATTTACGGTTTTCATTTTATGAACCCACTTATATAAATATGCTAGTGAACCCGAACGCGGCTACGCCCGCTTGAACTATACGAATATTTATTAAATATATTTATGAAATTATTTTCAGTTTTCAATAGAGAGATGCGTTAAGCAAGCTCATTTTGGGTGACGTTTTCTAACAACAAACTTTGCAAATTGTTACTTAGCAACGGTCGCTTAGCGACGGTTCTTATTAATATGGCAGAATAAATTGCATGTCAAATTAATAAGTATTTTAATATATCGATAATATTATAAATATGAGAAAAAAGTATCCTATGTTCATCCCGAGACCCTCAAGTATCTCTATATGAGTATTTTGTCACAATTAAATTAGCGGTTTGGCCCTGATTGCGTAAAAGACAGACAGGCAGACAGAGTAACTTTCGAATTTATAATATACGTATAGATTGGTGCGAAAGTTAAAAAAAACAAAAAAAATCATCAATTACAGATTCCAAATTCAAAAGTAATATTTTGTTTATTTTTAATTGAACAATATTTATGTCAAACTAAGTAAACGTTAAAGGTCGTCTAGTGTAATAACGTTGCCTCTAAGATTGAACATAACACAGCAAAGTAAAGTAGACTATATTTACAGTATACTCATGTAGGCTTTCAGGTGACATTGTTATCTTGTTTCTTGATAAAATGACGTGTGTATATTATTATTCTGTAAAGAATAATATTTAGACAGTCTGAAGGTTGTAGGAATGTCTAAAATTTCGTTGAAATTGTTTTTATAAACATAGACATTAATTTTAAAGTAACAGTAAGTACCTATGACTGACAGTAAAAATATTATCTGTGGGTGGAATTTCCACTTTACAGAATGAATTATTTCCAGTCCACTGCTTTAGCTAAGCAGAACGCGGGATTAGTAGTGTACGCAAAGGGAACCTGAGAATCTAGTGTAAATACACTCCTTTCCCATTAAAATACTTTGGTTTTCAATTTCCTGCCGAAATCTAATAGTATTGCCTGTTTAATGGCGGAACTCAACGATACGCTTTGGCTCGATAAAATATTTCATTACCCCGAGTGGGAATCGAACCTACAACTGTCGCACGTATGTATCCTGCGCCACTACGGCCTCGATTATTTAAGGCTTTTCAATCTGCAAATAGTTGATAAAACGTAAAACATTGTTTAAGCTAGCGTGTCTAACTAAATGCCATAGACCGATTTATTTTGCGAAACGTTTTTGATAAAAGCTAATCCATTATCGATATTTGATTTAAATCGTAGATTACAACTGTGAGGCATTCATCACCATGGATGAGATTGTCTCTGAATGTAAGCGGTTCGTTGTGAATTCGATAGCTGCTTATTTTATATTTATTTATTCAAATAAATAAATAAATCAGCTTCACGCTACATCCCGCACACAGCAGGATAGGCATAGTGTTAACACACTCCGTTCCCCACTTTCCGCTGAGGAAAAGCTTCTGGAGGTATTGCGAGTTGAGTGGTGGAACTCAACGCCGCGCGTTTACCTCGATACCAAGGCGAAGTAACGGAAATCTGAATAGGTATATTTATTTATTTAAGTAGTATATTGTTACAGAATAATTACAAATTGAAAGTGCAATCATAAACTCATTTAATTTTTCCCGTGCACCAACGGCGTCAAACACTTATATAATATAAAAAAATCCAAATTACAATAATCGAGCAAATCTTGTCATTAACATGAAAAGTTGTGTCATTAGGAAACTCGTTAAAACATTTCAAGTTAATTTAGTTAGGCTTCGTGTTTCCAATTTTATTACAAAATTTTATGAAAGCTGCGACAAGGATGCGATTAGGATATTATTTACCAGTGTAATGGGTTTCAATCGCTGAATTAAACCATCTTGTTATTATATACAAGTGCCCTGTTTTTGGATTCGTCCGCGTAGTCTACATAAGTACCTATAGTAGTAGTTATCTTTTTCTAAGTTGCACTGGCATGATAAACAGAAGGAACCTGGGAACCTAAAGTAATTATGATCGTTTTCCATTTTCTCATCGAAGTCTGGTCTCTCCTCTTAGTAACATATAGTAAGCTTTTGTTATTAAGGGATTGCCAGATAATAGATGAAACTATTGGATTTAGAAAGTTTAAAAAAGCCAAACCGCAGCCAGCCAGCGAAACCGCATGTGAAAACCTACCGCCCAGATGATAGATTTGAATTAAACATTTTTTTGCTGGTTAAAAGCAAATAAAATTTCACAACATTTATGATGGTATATTAGATAGTGTAAGTAGATTTTCCCAAAATTCTCTTAAATAATATCAATTAAATAAATAACGCAGCCAGTAGTGGCACTAGTGTTAAGACACTCGGTTCTCCACTTTCCGCCAAATTTTCGAGGCATTGTCTTGTCTCGTGTGACGAAACTCAACGCTGCAACTTTTGTCTTGGTACCAGAGCAAAGAAAGAAAAAAACTCAAAATATTAATAAATAATAATTCATTCTCCCGAATTAACTTTACAAAGCTGGCAAATATTTTATCATTTACAAGTCAAATTTTATGAAGTCCCTTTCAAACAGCTTTAAGCTTTAAATATTACCCGCTTTAAATTATCTCATTATTTTCATTAAAAACTGGTTGAGGAGTATATATTCATACGATTTTAAATTATTAATTTATAGTTGCGATGTACATACGAATATGTTTCATATACACTATAAATTATTGATTAATCATTTGGCAATAGAAAATGTAAAAAAGTCAATATTTGAATGTTCAAATTCTAAAGAGCAAGTTCTTGCACTTAATGTTTTTAAGGCAGTCTTGCCGCAGCACAGCGTCTGGCTTTAAACGCGACGGTTGTGGATTGGACTCCCATTCGGGAGAAGTCATTACTTTTTTGTCATGGTAACAAGACAAAGCGCGGTATTAAGTTCCATCACTCAACATGCATTGTATCTAGGATCTTCTGCCTAGTGGAATAATGTATGATCCTTATATATTTTTTTATCGCTTGCATAGTCAGACATTTCTTTTCAAGTGGAAAAAAAATAAAAAAAAAAACAACAGCTTAGTTTAGCTTCCCTGCTATGTGTTCCCATATAGAGACAGGGAAAACCTGGTCTTAAGACATTGTTTTAAGCCATTTTTTGTGATTTTGCCTATTAAATGCCGAAACTAAACGCCGCGTTTTACTTCCCAGAGAAAAGAAAAAAATAATGAACACTTAACTAACAATACTTGGAAAAAATTTCCAAGTATTATAAATAATCGTATCATGTCAGAGCTTTTAAAACTAAATGAGTCGTCGAGAAGCAACGAGGCATTACAGAGTAGGTACATCCATAATAACCGCCGTCATTTATACTTAACTTAGGTACCCACGTTTATTTTCGTAAACAAGAGATAAAACTGAGAACTTTGAAATAATGAGACCCTTGTCGTAAGAACTTAGGATTAGAGTCGCTATTTTTTGGTAACATAATATTAAATTTAAAGTAATTCTCGCAATATAATCTAATTACGACTTTGTTAAAGGGATATCACAAGTTTAAATTTGCTTTTGACGTGAAAACGTGTCTAAATTTGCTACTATAGGGGGACAATCCAAAAAACCTAATGATAAGAAACTCAGTTTGGCTTAGTAGTTTCTAATCTATCTTCTACATCCCAAATAAAACCTTACCACTAGATAGCTCAAGAATCAAAGAAATCATTGTGCGCGGTGGAAAGGGCTAAAGGTCACCATAAAACCAGATTTAACGTTATATAATTTTTAATCAATTCTTTCAACACCCAACTATTGCATTCACAGTTAGACGCAATATTTAGAAAAATATTTCACTTACTAAAGCTAAGGTAGAGCATACATGTATCTACTTTTTCATACATTTACTTGAAAATGTTACCAACTTTCACCCCTATATAGGTTAAAGCCTCCCAATTTCAATATCCCACATGAATAGTGTCTCTCGTGTACGCACGAATAAATAGAATACATTGAAGGAATGATTTTTGATACATACTGTTCTCTGGTGAGTTTAATTTTCATAAACTTCTTTAGGGGATGGTCAAATATAACATACAAACAAAGTAATCTGTTTTCATCATTCCGTCCCGTTTTTTGGGGTTACTAGAGGAACTTTCTTTTTTTTCTGTAAAAGTCTGATATCAAGTATTCTTTTAATATCAAGATTTAGATTAAGGATTAGAGACGTAGTGGCCCAGCAGATTCTCCCTCGGGGAAGTGGAATATTTTCACTTCCCCGCTCTTAGTGGATATCTATTTAACTGAAAGTATAGAAGCCCATCATAGCGCAAGGGGACTGAGTATGCGTCGTAATTAAATATTTAATATTCAGAGCGAAGAAATGGAAACATAAATTTAATTATTTATTTCATCTCCTCGATTGGGGACCGAACCCACAACTAGGCGAGCTGAGTTATTCGATCAATTATAATAAAATATAAAATATGAATACATATTATTATGCTGTAACAAACATACTTTCTGAACCTGAAACTTCTGCGATTCAATGACAAACTCATATCCACGCTTTTTTCATATTTTTTAATATAAAACTTTGCGGGGTCATCTTATAAATTTCTGTTTTTGTCATTCCCAACTTTGTCTAAGGGCGAGTCAGGAATAAGATATAACGAGGCGTCTAACTTTAAGTTAATGTATTCCAGCAGTTTGGTACATGCTAATGAATTATGTTTCTGGATGTTCGTGTGTGTTTTGTGTTATTTTTTTTACTTATATATACGTCATATAGATTTTTTTCATATATTAATTTATATATTTCTATATATTATATATATATGCGGAGAAATGCTATGTAAGCCGAGATGACTTCCTGTCTTCGAAATTCGCAGAATTTTCCAGGCATTGCGTATAAACTCAACGTTGCGTTTGATCTTGTTACCTGCGGTCGAAGTTACCTCTAACGCTTAAATAAATCAAATAATTCTTAGTATTTTTTATGAACATAAAGTAAAAAAGTAAAAACCATTCCAATTACATGCATTATTCCATAGATTTCAGTAACATTATGAAACTTTTAGGAAATAGCGATAAAGCCAAATCTCAAGGTAGCCATTCCATAGCAATATAAAGTGGAATAAGGTAAAATGAATTTTTAAACAGTCCTAAGATGGCAACAAAGGAAATGTGCCGATTACTTTGGTTTCTATTGTATCATTACCATAAATAAATAATTCCAAATTAAGATTTTGTTTTTGTTATGATTATTTAATATTAATTTAGCTTGACACTGTGTTCCGCATACCTATAACAAGATAGACAGACGGCAAGTAGAGTCAAGGCACTCTTTCTCCCACTTTCCGTCTTATTTTCGAACTGGGTAATGAATCCACGACCATCCCGATTATAGTCTGACACGGTACCATGATCGCATCCATTTATATTATTTGCATATAACGATGTTCGAAGATCCCTAAAACATAAAACGCTCGTTGGAATCCGATTTCGTGTGAAAATTATAACTTTTTTTAGAACATAAAATACTTTGCATCATAAAATTGTTGCCTTTTACGACTGACGAGACTGACAGAAGAGTATTCTGCCAACTAGGCCTAATAAAGTAAGATTTGTGTCAAGTTTGCTATAAATAAGAAATTTATAATTTGGTCGAAATTGAATGTTTTTCTCTCTCAAATACATGCAGATCATTCTCCATTTTTTGGTTAATTTCAAAATATTGTGCATACTCTGGTTGCTTAAGTGCAGGAACTTAACACCGCGTTTAATTTCTTAAATCTGGAGGGATGAAATATATTCGAAATATTTACCTGAATAGGACTCGAATTAACAGAGATCGTGTATCTCGCAGGTAGACAGAGAAAACCTGTGCTAAGATTCGAATCGCGGAACTCAACGCCGCATTTTGCCTTATTATCAAAACGAGGAAACGAAAATAATTCATTTCCTCGAGTGAAAATGGCCTCTACAGACGTCACGTTTTCAGTTAGCCCCAGCGTGATAACGACTTCAGTTACTTTCATTTATTTTTAAATAAGATATTTAAATGTCACCAAAACCCAGTTGGTAGTTTGTCGTGAAATTTATTACTCTGCTAACCTCTTTTGGCCGAGCAACAACTTTTCATATAATTTTTCTTATGCTATGCTTATATTGCCACCCATTTATAAACATTTGCATAAATCTTTTTTATCGTAGTCTTTTTATAATGAAAAGCAGATATTTTTATCCCACTCAACAGCACTTTTCTTTCTATTTATTTAAGAAACACATAATTATTCGTCTCCCGCAATTTCGATAAAAGATGTTTTCTCCTGTCCCTTTTGAAATCTCGAGGAGTCCTAAATAGTGCACACTTTCTTACATCTTCTTTCTGTTAAAGGAAGTTTGCCTAAATACAATAATGAAAATTTAAAATAAATAATAGAGGAAATTTGCCTAAATACATAGGTGAAAATTTGGGTATTATTAGTTTAATATGTAGTTAAGACGGTATGCCTACTTACTAGCTTGAAACTGGAGCCCTTTTAGAGGTATCGCCAACTAAGGGTACATAAGATACCTACGTTAGGTTATAAGTTTTCTGGATGGATGGAACTTCATTGGATGTAAATATTAATATACGCTAAGTAAATATTATTCCGTGATATTCAATGGTAAAAGGGGCAAAAGATTTCGTTTGACCTTTGAGAACAGAGTATAAAGTGAGGTCACGTAAAAGGCACGAGGAGCTCTTGGAAGACATGTATGAACCGAAGAGTTCGGCACTTCTTTTTCTCTGGCTACCCCGGAAAGAATAAAACGAGAAAGTAAAAGAAAAATATTTTATTTAGCACTCACCATAGCATTTTGTCAAACGTCGTGAAAGCTCTTTCTAAACTGTAATTTATCGTGACTCTTGTCTAAAACAATTTCATAAGTTGTTTACAGAGTGTTTTCCACAAGTATATTTGAAGCTAACCAGCGTGGAGTTTCGAACTAAACTTTCTTGATGTCTTTTTGATGTGAGAAGCGGTCAACATTTTGCTTTTCTTTGTTTTCCCTTCTCAAGCTAAATATTCAACTACTGAAGTATTAAACTTTTAAAAACTTAAAGCTTAAGTCTTTCGTATTATTCTCTGTCTTTTTTATGACGACGCAAATGGATTGCGTGTTGAGTTTTGTCACTCAACATGCAGTGTTCTAACTTAAAGTAACAACCAGAGTGTCTTAGCACTAGGATCCTTTTGCCTATCCTGCTATATGGGGGGGTAAGGTGTAAAACTAAAAAAAACACAACAGAGATGAATTAAACATTACGATAATATCAAAAATCTCTAAATAAAGAGAATAAGATGAGCTCATTTATATTGATTTATAATATGTACTGGTACCGACGTACCTTCGTTAACTTGCTATGGCAACACTGTATTTTGATTTGAGTAATACCAGCTCTGTTTGTAACTAATAAATGGCGGTATTTGTTTAAAATGCTAAAACAATATTTTTTTACATACTAAAATATAAAGATAAAGATAATGTTAATGTCGAGAGAAATACGCTCTCCTAGAAATATCTCATCAAACTTTTTCATTTTGAAAAGCTATCGTGCCTGGGTTCATTCTAAATTTTATTTTAGATAGATATAAAGTTTAATCTAGGTTGGAAATTTTAAGGAGCAATCTTATCTTAATTGTTTCTAATAAATATCAAGTTTTCAAATAAATCACTGTTTTATTAGTTTAGTTTAATTTCGGCACAGCGTCTGACTGTAAGCCCGACAACTATGGGTTTGAGGCACGAAATCTTGATTCACTGCGTGTTGAGTTGCGGAACTCAACGCCACACTTGCCTTCTTACCAGAGCTAAGGATTAAGAATATTAAATATCACATTCCCCCGAGTGGGAATCGAACTCACAACCGTCACAAAAATCACGCACGCTTTGCCCCTGTGTTACGAAAGCCTCATCATTTATTGCCTTTATTAGTTTTATAATAACGAGGTGGTTGTTTGAGAACAGAGAACGGAATGTCTTAACTGGTTCCTTTCTTCCTAACCTTAAGAAATGTGAAACTACAATATATCAGAAAATTATGCTTATTATTCTTTGTTAGAAAAAAGTTAAAGCCAAACTAATTAAAAATTAATATTTTACCAGATGAATATTTAAAACAAGCTGTATAATATGAGATCGTATTTAGGCATAATTAAATATTTATAAAACGCAGCCGTCGAAAACAGAAGTGTGTTATAATTGTAGATAAATAATAAAATATTATATTCAATGTGAAAACATTTTTTTATTACAATAAAGGTAAAATATTTACTGAAATTTCAGTATATTAATGGAGTTTAAATGAAAATCAACAGCTTTGCAATTAGCCGCAACGTTATTATTTCAATTTCCATATGTTTTCATAACAAAAATTGATAATAAGTTGTAAAATTGCACTTAATTAAAAAATTTACGTAATGGTTTCATTTTTCAGTGAAAAATAGATAAAAGTTGCGAATTCGTTTTTACCTTTGGGAAATGATTATTTTTTTTAATTTAATACTGTATACCGCATCTAACAGGACAGACAGGCTGAGTCACTTTTAGCCCAGTTTTCGAGACATCGCGTGTAGAAAGACGGAACTTAACACCACGCTACCAATAGGTAACAAAGTGAAGAAATGAAAATAATTAATTTCCCCAAATAAGAATCGAACCCAACCGTCGTGCTACAAAATATACTGTGCACCGAACGACTTTAAGACACAAACAATAGATAAAAGATAGGAAAATAAATAGATAACTATCTATGTATAGCTTATATATAGTCGAAAACTAATACAATAATAGATACCCTTCTTATGACGTAAGTCCAATCAAGCGAAGAATTCTATGTTAAGAATACAATCAAGACAAAAGACAACAACTTTTAGGCAGTTCTAATGAAATGATATTGATATTGAAAACAAAAGTTTATATAACTTTTTCAGTATGTAATAAGGTCCGTTTGATATTGATTTTCGCATGGTGTTTTCGCCACTCTTCGACACGTTCTCGAGGCAGCGCGTGTTGAGTGGCGGAACTTAACGCCGCTATTGCCTCGTTAAAAGAGTGAAGAAATGAAAAACTTTTTTTTCCGAAATTGAACCGGATTATCGGTCACGTTTACAGTTAGGTCGTGAATACAACGCCACGAGGGCTTTTATTTTTAAATTTTAATTGTTCAACTTGTTCAAGGTGTTTGTCATCAATCTTCACTTCAAGAAAAATCACTAATAAAAGTCAAAAAGTTACGCAATCAGTGGAATAATTTAGAACTTTGTTTAGATCAGCTTTTATTAAAACCATAGATTAGCTTTTGTCTAAGAACTCGTCGGTTGTGGGTTCGAAGATCACTCGGGGGATTAGTTAAATTCAAATTATTTATATATCTACGCTCTGGTCACAAAACACTGTATTAAGTTAAACCACCGAAATAATGCCCCGAAAATTGAACGGAAAGAGAAGAACAGAGTGTCTTGACACCAGGTTATACCTGCCTTCCCTGCTATATGCATCATAGAGATAAAAAAAAACTTTTTTTATCACCTTTGCCCTTCCAAAAAAGCAATCAAATTATTTTTATTTGCTTAATTGAAAGGTTCCTAAGAATCACTTCATTTCTGAATGTTCTGTTTGTTCTAGGGATTTATCGAAGTTTATTTTCCTTTCGCCTATTGTTTTTCTACTTGATTTATTTTAGTAAGATTCGGCCTTGTAATACTTTCCTAATCATTGTGAGAGTCTGGGCTGTTCTTACTTTTGCGTAATAATTTCTAAGTAATAAGTATTTTTGAGGGTAATTAATTCTATAAGATTAAAAATGAAAAAAGCTTTTAAAAATCATGGTTACCATAAACTATGCATCATTTGAGCTTTTCATTAAATTAGAATAATATCGTGGTACAGAATTTGACTGTGAACGCGATTATTGTGGGTTCAATTCGAACTCGTGGCAATAAATAATTTTCTTCTCCTGTTTCTGGTAACAAGACACATCGCAGCGTTGAGTTTCGCTTCTCAACATGCAATGTTTCAAAAATCCGGTTGAATATTTCTTATAATAATAGACAAACAGATTGTTTTTTTCTATCTACATAATTTTTACCATACAATAATAATATAACCAGATACCAGACCAGAATCTGTGCAAATAGCCATAACGCTAATGTTATGGGAACAATAAAATTTCAACCTTCATATTTCCCCAACGGCTAATGGTACGTTGACCGTAGTAACGATAGTACAAAGTAAATCGGCTGTAACATAAAGACGGACGTATAAAATATGTTATAATTTTCAACTTTTCTACTTAGTACATTTTTGTTTATTTTAGCTACTATTCTTCTTCTTTCTCTTCTCTTCTTATTGTATTAATGGAACGATTATTATTTGGAATATTCCATTTTTCACTTTCCGATCAATTTTTACAATTTGAGTGGCTGACAAAATAATTAATAATGAAAATTCAGTAAAGTAATGTAAACTAATTTCATTCCAATTGACTCCGTTGCCTAAGAAAAAGAGAACAAAAACTTATTACTATTATAGTTTTTTTATTTACAACTACCCCCTTTCTTACGACCCTTTTGATATAAAATAGTTAACAAATTTTCAGTATTTTATTGATCCTTTTAATGTAAGTATAGTATAAGTAATAAATTATGTACAACCCTGCAAAATGCGGTCACAATATTCTAATAATGTTTAACCCTTCTAGGGATGAGAAATTTTATACAGATAAATAGACAATCTAAGGAATTTTGGATTGGGTGGATGAATATTAAATAGAAAGGCTTCGCGGTTTTTCCGATGTATTATAGAGAAGGATATTTAATAACTATAGCAGTAGCTTCACGCATAGCAGGGTAGGCAGGGAAAAATAGTGTAAGACACTTTCTACCCAATTTCCAAGCATTGCGAGTTGAGTGGTGGAAAATAACTCTGCGCTAGCTGAGCAGAGAAATGAACATAAACTATAATAGTAATACGATCTTAAAATTAAAAGGTCTACTGCAAAGTATTCGAAACATCGAGTTTCCAAAAATGCATGAAAATGAACGACACCACCTAGAGACACGGAGTTCGCGATATTATAAAAGAATTTATAAATATTTACAGAAATGCTACCATGAATGAATGAATGCCTACCATAACAGGGGCAAAAAATATAAGCTTTTGTGAGTTTTTAGGTTTTTTTGTCGCTTAAATAAAACCATTTATAGCATAAAACAACACACCCGGTAGCTCTTTGAAAAATTCAAAAAAAAAAATTCAGTACTTCGTTGCATGTACTCACGCTTGTACATGGACGATACGAGTCGTTTGTAGTCACGCGTCATCGTTATTGTAATATTAATATAAAGAAAAAGAAATTGTCGAGAAAATTGAATCTTAATTCTACTGCAATTTTCTAGTTCACACGTGTTTTACTCCTGTGGAAATCTAATATTTATATTTTATCAAAAGCATCGTTATTTTTTGTAAGAATAGAACTCAATTTCCTATGAAATGTGTCTCCAAGTAAAAGAAGATATACTGACACGTTTGACAGATTCGATATGTTGGTGCCTTATATTGTACTACTGTACTATGGGCATAGTAAATATATAAAAATTTAACATCCCGCTGTACTGCGCAGCTGGGGTAGCCAGAGGGAGTTTAGTAGTAAGGCACTCACTTCCCCACTTGTTTCCCAAATTTTCAGAGACTGTGTGTTGAGTGGCGTAACTCTACGCCGCACATCGTCTTGTTACCGGAGGAACGAGGAAATACTCGAAGAAGGAAATAAATATAATTAATTTCTCCGAATAGAATCGGACTCACAACCATAATTTTTACAAATAGTCACTAATCCATTGGGCTTCGTGTTTCTTTTCATATTAAAGTTAATAATATAAATGAAAGATTTTTACTACATATATATATTATATAAGCATGTCAACATATGTGTACAGGAAATACAATTTTCCTTTGTAACTTTTACACTCCATTTCATCCCATTAGGGACTTTCTTAAAAGGAACAAGGCTTCCAAAATTTTACATTTACATCCTCCTTGGTTTTCGCCATAGGTTATTTAACAAAAAGAAATAGGTACATATACTCGTATATATTGTAAGCAATTTTTATTTTTCTAAAAAAATTTTTTCTCGATTCACACCTTGTGGAATGGGTTAGAATGCTCTGTCTGGTTCAGATATACCTTTTTAATGAGCTTTTTCTTGAGGAAATGAAAACAAAAACGTGTATAACTTAAACAAACATGACTCGTATACAGGTTTACCTGACTGGCTATTCAATACATTTTTAATTATTGAGTTCTTTGCATTTTCATTTACCTACTAAATTATTGTTTGTTTTTAATAATATTTAAGTATCGGGTTTTATACAAACAATTTTACAGAGATGTTTATACCAAAAAATTGTTAACATTTTTTTGATTTCAATAGAAAAATATTTTTAGTAAATTTACGACTTTATGTTTAAATTTTTATTTGTTTTTAAATATATATTACACTAATATTGATATTTGCTTCGCATGATATGAATATATCTAAAACTTAATTGGCTACATAGTTTCGACGTGACTAAAAGCCGCAGTTTTAAGTTTTTCTTGTTTTCAATTTTTATATCGAAATTCAAAAAATAAATGGTTAGTTAGTTTGTTGAGTCTCGTAGGTAAGATAATTTCTATGTTTTATTTTATTGTAACTTTTGTAGTTTTATGCTGTATCCCGCTCAAAGTAAGATAGGAGGAGGGTCCCTGGAAACCTAGTGTTACGTCATTCCGTTCCCTTTAAGACATTTCCATCTCCATTTTCCGCATAACCAGAGCGAAGGAACTTTATTACCAAGCATTAGTTTTGTATATAATTTAACTGACCATAAGCTATCGACAGGAGTCATGTTGACAAAGGTACATAAGGGACATTAACTGAAGCATGAATGGATATCTGATATGGGTTACAAAACTATTCCAAAATATTTGACAACAGAATTGAAATGCTGCTGCACGATTCTATCAATTCATTGCTTTCGAGATATACTATCTTTCCATTTCAATTATCTTTTGTACTAATATGTATAATTAAAAATGTATTTTTATATGCAATTCTATTTTTGTGAAAAAAATGGCGTTGAGTTCGTTACTTTTCCATTCGAGGTCCGTTTCACGGACTTGCAAAGATAACTGCCTTACCAAGTGCTAAGTTAGATGTTCTTTCTACCTACTCCAATGTAAGCGGGATTGAGCGTGCAGTCAAAAAGCTCGGAAAGAGAATCAAATGTAGAAAATAACATTGAACCTCCAACCCTAAATCCTCAGCCAATAAAGTAACATTTCAACCTCCAGCCAAATGAGATATTCCTATCAAACTGATATTTATCAGAGATCAAATTTGTGAATTTAATTACGTTCAAAATTTACCATTAGCTTTAACAATTGAAAATTAACAAAAGAGGATTACCTGTATTTTGTAGTAGCTGATCATTGAATTTTCAATATTGTCGTTATAGTTGATACAATAGCATAATATTTAAATGTCATTATCTTTTATGGGGAAGGTCATAGATTTCATTACAAATGGTTAATTATGTTTTAAATCATTGAAGTCGTCCTAGCGAATTCGGGGACAAACGTGTAACCGGCACACCAAGAATTTGTAGGTTCAATTTCAACTTTAGGAAATTATTTTTCGATATTTTCATTTTCTCGCTCTCGTAACGAGGAAAACCGCAGCGTTAAATTCCGTCACTCAACACGCAATGCCTCCACAATTCAAAGAAAAGTGGGGAACGCAAGTATTTTAATAGGAACAGAGTGTCTTAACACTGGGTTCCCAGGTACTCTCTGTCTACCCTGCTTTGTAGGGGATATAGCATGAAGCTAAAAGTAATAATAATCCAGAATCCAAATCTGTCACAAACTTTAAATTTCATTACACGATATTATTCAAAATATGATACGAAAATGTTCCTAAATTATGCCAAAAACTTAATTTTAAAGTTACAACCAGTTTAAAGATGCGCATGTTACTCTGAATAAGTAGTTCAGTGTCTCTTTATCACGTATTTTGGCGCCATTTCAAGCGAAAGTCGTTTTGCTCAGCGAAATGCTAATCATATTCCTAATCTTACATCTGAATTATAATAAACCTTTATTATATCATTACTTTAACGTGAGCAGAAAACATTTTAATAATATTATGTATTTTAAGAGTTTCTTTTGGTTGAATGCGCTAGTCTTAAGAACTATTGATTTGTAAAGAAAAATTTTTTTTGGTTTGGATAGTAGCAAAATACTAACTGACTGACTGACTTGAGAATTATGTGTAGACCCACAAAACTTGATTTAAGACCTGTAGGCACCTCCACTGCCCAAACTTGTACTTGTATTTGAAATTATACTACTGATGCTTCATAAATATTTTTCGAACAATAAATTCCATCAAAAATTATTAAATTCTATTAATAGTCTTTCATTAAATTCTTTTAGTTGTATGGGCATACAACGTATGCATATGTATGTAGATATTATGTACCAATTTACACATAAAATTTTATAATATGAAAAATATGAATGCATTTAAATATCACCTATAACAATGATGCTCCATGATATACGCTCGTTCTATTCAAAGGTCGAAACTAAACGATTTTTCACACCCCCTGACGTGATAGATGGATTCTCTATTGGAATATTCTTTATATTTCCGTTTACACTGGGTAATTTATTAGAAACAGAACAAAGAAACCGGAAAGTTTTATTTTAAAAATATGGTTTATTATAGTAGATGAAAGTGAGAGATTACAGATAAAAATGGCAACGTTTTTAGTAGCTTCTCACGTTATACCTAAACTAGCGGACGCGCGCAGCTTCGCTTGCTTATTTAGAGGTGAACTCTAACAAACCATGAAACATGTGTACCATTAAATACTGTTAAGAGTCTGAATTACAAATTTTATAAAAATTGGTGCCGATTTAAGAAATTCTATACAAACTTTCAACCCCATATTTGCACCCTTAGGGGGAGAATTATAGAAAACGATAAAACACGTTTTCAGTTAAATACTTTTAAAAAATTTAATTTCAAATTTTATAAAAATAGGTGTCGATTTATTTTTTTTCCATACAAACTTTCAACTCCTATTTCACCCCTTTAGGGTTAAAATTTTTCAAAATCCCTTCGCAGTGGGTATCCAGATTACGAAAGTAAACATCTGTCCAAATTTCACGTTTCTACGCACAGCGGTTACGGCTGTGCGTGCGTCTTACCTCAGTCAGTGAGGACAAGTCCTTTTAGATATATATTAAAGACAATACGAACAGAATGGTGGAGCTAATTGTACACAAATATTATCTTTATATATAAGCTAAAGTTTCGTCTTAATTACAAGCCAGTAGTTGCCGAGCTTAGCAAATTCTCCCATACAAAATTATATTGTATACCAAAAATAACAGCATATATTAAAATATATAACATATACATTACTAACATTACCAACGCTCTCTTTGTTTACTGCACAATAGACGTGTGTACCTTAACATATTCATGAAAAGCTAAGTTAACCTTAGTTAATTTAAGCATTCGTCCAAATTCTTTGTTAATTTTGTATAATATAATTTTAATAAAATTTACTTTTATGTTTATGGCTACAATTTCTTGTCGCGATAATAGAATACGAGGGTTGTAAAAATATATCTGTATTTATACTACCGTCATTTAGTTAATTTTTTTAAAAAATATATTCTAAATCAAATATTGCTGCATTTTCAATTACTTAATCTTATGCACCATGTACGACGAGATGCTGGTATGTAAAGAGTATTATATTAGGGTTGGGAGGGATCGCAGGATGCTCTTGGCATGCTATTCCGTGTTAATAACTTACAATTGAATGGTAAAAAAACTAAAATGTAAGATAAGATAACCTATTGATGGACTGGCAAATAGGCTTAGTTCAGCAGCTTACAATCAAGTAAATTATATTATTAACTGACGTGGAAACGGCTCGATATGTTTACTTTAGCTAATTCCATAGTGTTATATCCTATGGGACTTTACTTTGGGTTAATGAAGTCGGTATTCAATCAATATTTGTTATGCAGCGAGCTATTCGTTTAATCTATATCCTAGGCCCTAAAGACTCCTTAAGGCAAAAGTTTCAAGAAATTAATATATACACAGTTGCATTTAAATACTTCTATTTCGTCCACTATCATCAATTTCTTTACTCATGCCCTCTGAGGAGTACTCAAGCTTCTTACGTGACTTTCAGTATCATCGATACTGTGTTTTTGAAAATAAACCGAGGTCTTACACTGCCTCTTACTTCATACTTTTTTCACCAAATTATTTGATTTTGCATATTTTTCATAATTTTCACTGTTGTATGTATGTGAAACTTAATTAAATTACAGAATTACAAATATTTAAAATTTATTTACTATTTAAAACATAATCTACTTTTTTGTGCTACTACAGTCCAAAATGGAAACAGTGAAATGACCACAATCAATTGTGGTTATCTCATTTACAACCGAACTATTGAACGAAAATGAAATATAAAGCGTAAATATACAATTCTGTCCAATTATTACTAAAATACTAAATGGACATAAACTCAAATAATTGCTACTTAAATTAATTATATGATGTATAAGTTAAGAATATTCTTATAATTAATTAGTTATACGCATACAATTGTAAGCACAAAGGTTGTGGGTCGCAAGTCTGTATGCACCCGAGTGGAAATGGAGATAAAACATGGTCGGCCGCCATTGATCAACACACAATATCTTGAGAAAAAGGGCTGAAAATGGAGAACGGAGTGTTTTATCGCTAGCTTGGTTATTCTCATAAAGGGTTACCTTCTGTATGCTGGATGTGTAGTGAAGTTATGTACTCGTAATTAAAGCAATACAATACTTACGAGCTAAAGATATATAGAAACAAAACTAACATGTTTAAAATTAAATAGGTTTGACCAAATACATATAAGCAGTAAAAGGTACAATGAAAAAGGTTCACTATGTATATTTGACCACAGAAAGGGACAAATCATTTTAAAGTAAAAGCTTAGAATCGGCCTTTTTGAATGAGAACATTTATTTGTGTCACAAGCGGACTAATTACATGGTTTTACCTTTTCCTGTACTAAACAACTTTGTAATGTATGTATTCTATGTTGATATACTTTAATGAGATGAAATTGGATTAGGGACTCCGATTTTATGAATAGATGAAATAAATTATATGTAAAGTGTACTTTTATACTAACTAATATTATAAAAAAAATATTTTAAATAAAATTTATTTTTAGGCCGTTGTGGTGTACTTCTTAATTATTATAACCACCGCCAGACCAAACCGGCGAAGCTGCAGGTAAAACATAAAAATATAATAATTCATTCACTTTTATTATACTTTTGTAAATACATTTCAAATGTTTGAATGTATAAAATAAAAAAAATCTCTGATCAATATCTTTTTAAAGCTAGTACATACAATTTTAGTACTATAACATTTTAGTTGCGTAATATTACAACCACGTTGCCAGCCGCTTCCGATTGCGGAGTAACGAGTCCTTGAACACTTCAAAGTTTAATTCAAAAATCGATAGAGGATTTTGCTGAGACTGTATTAAGAATATATCTACAGGTTAGTTTTAAATCTGTGAAAGATCTAGTCCTGTAGATCTCCCACAAATCAATCCATTTAATTCTTCACATCCTAAGGGACCTACTTCAAAATGCAAAGCATACGTTGCTATTAGATTCCTATGAGAATCGCTTTCCGGTACGAGTATCTTAGATATCATATGATATTAATATTTGAATTTTATTAACATGAGAATTGTTAACGTATATTGTTATCTATATATATAAAAGGACTTGTCCTCACTGACTGAGGGAAGACGCGCGCACAGCCGTAACCGCTGTGCGTAGAAACGTGGAATTTGGACAGATGTTTACTTTTGTAATCTGGACATCCACTAAGAAGGGATTTTGAAAAATTTTAACCCTAAAGGGGTGAAATAAGGGTTGAAAGCTTGTATGATTTTTTTAAAAAAACTGCACCGATTTTTATAAAATTGTAAATTCAGACTCTTAAAAATATTTAATTGAACACGTGTTCCACGGTTTTTTAGAATTTTCCCCCTAAGGGTGCCAATAAGGGGTTGAAAGTTTGTATGGAAAAATCTTTAAATCGCTACCGATATTTATAAAATTTGAAATTCAGACTATTTCATTGATCACATGTTTCATGATTTATTAGAATTCACCCCTAAAGGTCCGCGCGCGTCCGCTAGTTAAATTATAAACATAGGCTCTAAAATTTAAGATTGCAATTTCATTTCCACTCGTGGTAATGAAATATTGGCAGTGAAACAACATCCCACTACAAACATGGTAGTATTGAGTTCCATACTACTGCTCTTACTCGGAAAATGACTTAGTGTCACCGTAACCAGTAACCAGTAACCACCGTAACCATTTAATATTCAATGTCTCGAATTTAATTGTAAATTAGAGTGTCTACGAGTATATAAAAGGTATGAAAAAAAAAACTTTAATAGCGAATAAATTAAGCTTAAATAGCGAAAATCTCATATAATAACACGATTTTAATTGAAAAGTGCCAGCAACAAAAACTAATTCCCGCATAATGAGATGCCTGTCTGAAGTTTCAGCTTTGTACCTAAAATGTACACGTAAAATTTTAAAAGTTAATATACTTTTATTTTAATTTCACCCTATTTAGTTTACCCTTAGCTCTTAGATAAATCTACGTTCAATTCGGTCTCAACCTTTATATTGAGCTTCCTGTTAGCGCTCGCTCTGATACAAGCTTTGTATTGCAGTCGAAATATATTTATTTTAAAAAGCTTGCGAACAGTATGTGGATTTTGATATTGTTTTGTAATGGCGCAATTTCGTTCTGTGCTCTATAAAAAGAAAAAGTCTATTTTTTTCTTCTTTTTAAAAAGTCTATTTTTAAACTAGAGCGTAATAGACTAGACAACATGCGGTGTTAAGCTACGTAATGTATCCGATTTTGGATTCGAGAGAGAATACAGCGATTTATCATGATTTACTAGCCTTTGAACACCCTTAAAATTTAACGTTAAAATTTCCAATTAAGCTCAATACGAAAGCCGAACATTTCATAAGTAATTTAAACCAAATGTGATTTGTACAATTCCGATCAAAAGCTTTTCCACTTTGAATTATATTATTTTTAATATACTCAGTATGTTTACGGGTATATCCGATATTTGTCAAGTCGAGTCAAGTGGATTTTTTATCAGATATAACAAATATTTTTAGACAACATTTTAAATGACACTCTTTAACTGGATTAATCGCGTCTACATACATATTTAGTATTTGTATTTTTTTTATAATAATGAACGTTGTTGTGGCTTACTCTCCGCGAAATACTTGAACACTTGAGCTTAAGGCACTTTACCCTCTTTGGTCAAAGTTAGGCTTCTGGGGTCCCTCGCTGGTAGCAGAGAAACCTACGCTTCAACCTTTGCATCCGCGTCCACCACGACGACGTGTTTTGGTTTGCATGTTTGGATCGAAGGGCAGTATTGTAATTATCCGGGAAGCATTCAGCTTCAGAAACTGAGGACCAATGAGCGCGTATTAAACGCGGCGGTGAAAACAGTGGTTTTCAAGAGATCCAATAATCGACCAGAATGCGACTTGAGAAGGCGAGATCTCGCAAAGCTTATTGTCTCAGTTGGATTCTCTGAGTTCCACAAACCGGGCTCGAGCTAATCTTCGAAGACTCCAGAGCTTACTTTTACCTGGAATCGAAAAGCTGTCGTGAGCTCTTTGTGATTTGTTCGTTTAATCTTAGCTCGGAGTGCATCTCCTATCATATGAGAAAATTGGCAAACGAAACCTCTACCAAATAGAATCATATCCAATCCGTTACAGTGATTTTTGCAACTGCCTGGGGACACTCTGAGCCTAGTTTCATGACTACCAGCCTGTCGGAATCTAATTCTGAGATTGTCTCGATAGAGCGGACCCTAAGAGTGATATCCTGTACGATGGCTATATTGGGAATATCGGGTACAAATTCTCACTCAGGATAATGAATTATTTTCATTTCCATGCTCTGGCAACAAGCGAAAGCGCGGCGTCAACTACAGAGCTACAGAGAGAGCCACTAGAACTACAGAGCTACTAGAACTACAGAGTCAACAGTGTCGAATAGAATATTTTGACACTAAGTTTCCTCTGCCTATTCTGTTATTAGAAGTTAAATAATTTTCATAGAAATATTTTTTTTAAAGTTAAAAATGTAATATAAAGAATTTTTTCTTCACGCTGTATTTCGCGCATAGCAGCATAAAAAATCACACTATTGTTTAATCTCCCATATATTAAAACATTGTATATAAAGTAGTTTAATTAAAGTACATTTATCAAACGCACCCCGAAAGTATTACTCAGTCATAAATTTTAACTCGATTATTACCTCATTATGTTCGCTTATATAACATTTTCGAATTAATTACTGTAAAAATTATAATTGCCGTGCTTTTTAATTGTAAAAACACGTTTTTGGTCTCACTTGGGAAATAATTGTATTTATTATAATTTCCCTTTGACAGGACAAAGTGCGCGTGTGACAAATCTTGGAATCTGGCAATCGACGAAACTAAACACTGCTCTTTATATAATTGAGCGAGAAAATGAAAATAATTAATTCTCACGAACAGGAATTGAACCTGCACCTCAATACCAATCGTACTCGCCGGCATCGAAACTAAAAAATATATGTACAAATGATACATATAAACAACGTCCATTTCTATCAAAGAACCATCTAACTTAACGTATAAACCTTTAAAAATCTTTGTTAATACAAAGCTTTTACTTCAAAAGCTTTTAATACTGTTTTGTTGAAAAGACCCATTTTCTATTACTTTGTTAGCCATACGTTTTAACCTTTTAGTGAGATTTATATGAAATAGAAAATGTCGTAGCGAAGCGTGGCGGCAGCAGTGGGTTCGATTTCCATTCGGGGAATAAATGATTTTGTATGAGGTTACAGTGATTGATATTCTAGATAAAAATAACTTCTCATTAGTAATAATAGTTTACATAGTAACTATAGTTTCACACTTCTATTATTGCTATATAAGCTGTCTCTACAGCGGTGGTTGTGGATTCATATCCGAATTAAAAAAGTAATAAAATTTTTTTATAGAGTTTACGCTTTATTCCGTGTGTGGTTGGTAAAAAAGTTATTGTCAAAATATTCCATTCTCCGATTTACTGTAGTTGAGATACAAAAATATACTCCTTCACTTAGTATAAAACAAAGTACCCACAGAATACACATAGATTTGTCAATCTACGTAATGGATTTCAATGCGGTTTTCACTTTTAAAAAAATGGAGGAAATACTTGAATTTTATATTATATTGAAGCCGAAAATATAAATTAAAAATATATATTTTTTAGTAAATTCCAAATTCCATTCGATCACTAGTAGTGTAGAAGTGTAGTACTATTTACAATAAATCGCATTGTTCTACATGCCATTTCAATTGCTTAGAGGATATGCTAATTATTCTATTGAAACAGTACATCTAATAATTGAGTTTAGAGTGGTTCTGATGAGGTCTACTATAGAAGGAAGAAGGGAGTCACTTATTAGATAACAAAATGAACTGACCTATAAACATTGTTTGCCACTTTGTTTTGCTTATAAAATATGACGGCATATGTACTAGAAATATAATAAAACTTTTTAAAGGGTATAAAAATGTAAACTAAAAAATACTTCTAGGATTATTTTTATACATGTAGTAGACGACAGAAATATGATTGTTGTAACTTTTTCTGTCTTTCTGTTGCTCATTCATTCACTTTTCATTTTCTCATTCTGGTAATGAAGGAAAGCGCGGCGTTGAGTTCCACCACTCAACATGCAATGCCATAAATATTCGACGGAAATGTCTTAATGGGAAACGGAATGTCTTAACACTAGGCTTCCTCTGCCTCCCCAGCTATGTGCGGGGTAAAGCGTGAAGCTGAAAGGAAATCTAAAAAGTCAAAAATCAAAAAAAAAGAAATTCCTAAGTGCGAAATAACGTTTTAAAATTTTCAAACCGCTTTACAACATAATAAAAATAAAAATAGCTAACATTTTAAAGTATTTATTCGTCTAATCTCAGTAACGGCCTCGAATCAATCTTCAGACGAGGGTCTTCATATTTTCAAGTGCCATCAGAAATTGTTACTTCAGCCAACTATTAAATGTATCACTTGTTATAAAACAGAAACTATTTTTAAAAAAATATTACTTCTAATTCAGCAGAAAGTGGGGAACGGAGTGTCTTAACACTAGGTTCCCTCTGCCTACCCCGCTGTATGCGGGATACAGCGTGAAGCTGATTTTTTTTTCACATCTAAGTAGACCAGTTCTCAGTAGGTAGATCTGGACTGGTTGAACACGTAAACAGTATAAGTACTCCTTGGAGGGCAGGCAGTGGACGAGGCCAAAGAGTTATGCAGGGACCGTACGTAGCGTTTGGTGCTCCATTGTCACTGGCTATTCGACTAGGAATAAAGCGTGAACCTTATATAATCTAAATTCTATATATATTTCTACTACACAACAACGGTGTTTTTTCTCGAAAAAAAAAGAAAGATCCAACATTTCAAACATGGTAAATGATTTCCCTCTATTGTGCTTACAATCTTTTGTTAGACAAAAAATAAAGGATTATCTGAGGGAAAGTACTTTGAGAATAATTTTGGTACAAGCTTTGGTTCTTTCGTTGAGGTAATCGGCCTGAAAAATCATAGCCGTAATAATAGGTCTTCCAGGTCTCTCTTCGTGCTGAGAGTCGTGTCGAGACAAACGCATCCGTCGCGTCGTCTTCTTTGATTCAACCCTCCCAGGCATCTAATGCGAGTTTTTTGCAATTTTTAATTTATTTTTATCTTTAAAAGAGAGGAGAGGAGGGCGCTTATATTATCTTATTAATTATATTATTGGGCGCTTATATTATTGGGAATATCTTCATATTCCCAAATTCAATGAAAATGGAAGAAAAATTTAATAAATTTAATTTATATTTTTTTTAATTGACATTGATAACTAACGGGCGGTGGTACATATAAAACTCTACACCATTCCTATGAAATACCCAATTTCCAACTCTTTTCCCAAAATTTTCATCCATAGATTATAAAATATATATCTGTACATGTCTTATAAAATGTCTTTTACTTCTCCATACGGTGAACAAATCCCACAAATATGTAGAAAAACGTGAGCGGAATCGTATAACGTTTCGAAATTTCATATAAAAATTCCAACGTAGCAGAATTAAAATCTGTGCCCCTTGGATGCCGTCCAAGCGTTTTTAATAAGCGTAGTTTGGATTCAACTTTACAATGTGTCATGATAGTTATACAGGGTGATTGGATAAATGTACGAACTGATACAGATAAGACCAATTATTTTTTTACACTTTTTGGTTTTTTTTCTTTATTGTACTAAAAGTTCTCATGTCTTTTCAATTTTCATATTTATTGGTCCACGGGAAGTACTCATGTCTTTTCAATTTTCTATAATTTTAATAGGTCTATAGATTTTGATTCAGTGTTTTTCACGCGGAACGCTTTCTTACAAAATGCACTAATAAGGAAGCTCGTATCTTTTAACTGCGTTGACTTAGGAGCTTAATTTCTTCTGTTCTCCAAGAGACCATGGACCAGAATACTTTTTTTATTAATTATATAGTAGTACCTCCACGCAATATTAAGATAAATACTTTCGACAAACGACCTTTTGACGAAACGGACAATAAAATGATTCGATAAGAGTTCCGTGTTTCATTTTGAGGTACGGAACCCTACAAGTGACTTAAAAGTGGAAAATTGATTGCTAACTTCAACTGATAGTTGTTGGTAAGTACTATATATAGGCAGAGAGAATCTAGTGTTAAGACACTTCGTTCTCCGCCATTAACCTACACTCTACGGGATACAGTTTTGATCTGGTCACTGGTTGAACACCAATTTGAGCAATCTACATAAAAATCATTCCGCCACTTTTATGTCTTAATTACGTAAACACAATACACCGTTCAGTTTTATGAAAGCCTGTGACAGATATCCAACCGCCATTGTTCCCCTATATATATTGTTCAGCACCAATCAATTAAAATATGAGTTATTACAGCGTTTTCAAAACAAAAGGGGAAATTCGTTGTTGTTTTATAAGATATTTATTTTCGATATTAATTATTTAGATATTCATTCATTTTTTTAAAAATTCTTTTTTACATTGACATTAGTTTTTACCTGCGACTACGCTGGTTGAAATTAGTTATTTCTTTAGTCGTCACTTAGCATAGTCGTATATAAAATTTTTATTCTTATTTTTTGTTGTTCCACCTACCTAGTGAAATTTGAACTTACAACCATCACCTTTATCTAATAGATGCTTATTTAAAAAGTGATAAATTTTAATCGAGAATTTAGTAGAAACTTGAAGTAATTACTATATCTTGAGTTCACATTACAATCTAAGCTGAACTCCTTAATTTCTCGCCTCCAGTGGAGCAATTACGTAATACATGTCGTCAGAACCATTTTACCAGGCTTTATTAAAATTTGTTACTTCAAGATAGTATTGACTTGGTCATAATAAATTTAAATTATAAAAGTTTATATATTTGTGTATTTTATTATAAAGTTTTGCTTGTATATAATATTTTGAAGAGTAGATTGTTGCCTGTCCTGGTATAGGGATACAAAATGTAGGCAACAGGTTGTAAATTCGATTTCCATCCGAGGAAAATATGTATTTAATATTTTCATTTCTTTCGTTTTGGTGTCAAGTAGAAGCGCGGCGTTGGGTTCCGCCATTCAATCAACAAAGCCTCTGAAATAAGGTCGAAAATGGAGAACCGGGAATACTTGTGATGTACGCGGGATACAATGTGACGCTAAAAAATAACACAATAAATCTGGCTGGAAACAAACCGACGTTGTTAGTGTCTGATAGTAGAAAGTTCAATTCCCATCCTGCGAAATGAATTATTTTCATTTTCTCGTTCTGGTTTTACCAGAGCCAAAGTTTTTAGTTTTTCTAGTTGAGTTCTCTCATTTTCCTGTGACTTCCCTGCTATATGTGGGATACGGTATGAAAGTAAAAAAAATCAAGGTCATAGAAGCAATATGGCAAGTCGACTAACCAAGTCAAGGGCGGCTCGTGAACGCAATCAATCTTAAATATATAACTACATAATAAGTACCTAACAAAAGTGTGTATGGATCATTATATCAAAATGCTTGTGTGTGTGGATCATTATATCAAAATGCTTGCAAAATGGAAAAGTTTAAATTTTATGTTAACGATTTAATTTTTTCACGCTAATTTTCTAAAGTACTGAACCGATTTATTTCAAACTTTCACCAATTGCTTTGTCTTAACTCAACTTAACATCTAAAGTTTGTTTTTATTTTGGATTCGATTTCGATATTGGATTATTCGATTCGATTTTGGTATTTTTTGTAATATGCAATCATTACAGCTGTTTTACAAAGAATATTATAAATCTTTACCAAAATCAATAATTTAACATTTAAGGCTGTTTCTGAACGAGTAAATTAAATTATTTATTGACATCAACACATTTGACTGTCAGTCAATTCTGTTTATTAAATAAATAATCATGTAGTTCAAGCATGCTAGTATTTCATAAGTTCTTAGCAAACATTTCACCTCAAAATGTCACGTCTATATTTTTGCTTTACGTGATTTCGTCACGTAGGCGTCAATAAGGAGGTGTACAAATTCTATTCATATATATATAAGTTTAAGTTAAACCTGTCAAAACCATTTCATTCTTACATGTTATGAAGAAAGTGAAAATTATTGGTAAATATAAATAAACTGACTCTATTTTTGCACACTTTTATATAGCCCTTGTCACTTCCTCTTTCAATAGTTGTGATGTTTCTTAATGGAACACTTTTGTTTCTCTTCATCCTGTTATATTGAAAAAAAAATCTTCATATTAACTAGTAGAACTCTGAGTCGTTTTATTAACTAAATCATATTTGCACACGAAGACCGCATGTACTTCCCAACTTCCCAACTTCCCAACTGCAACTTTGTGAATATACTGGTATAAAATACATTTCTTTACATTTTTAAAGTGCACATCCACACTTACGAAAGATCTTCTCCCTATAGAATGCTAGCAATGACAAGTTGTAACAAGCATATAAGAATTGCGACGTAACCCGGTGAGAATATAAAGCTTAATTGGTCATAGTGCTCTGGTCTTATATGCTTTGAAATTTTTGTGTTTTCTAAAAAATATATTTTTATAATGTATAAAATAGGTTTTTTTTATACATTACAAAAGCAGCAGAGAGGGATAGAGGAAGGAGAAAACGTAAGGTTTTCTCTTTGTAGTTTTTCAACATTTAAGACATTTTTTCATCAATAGGGAATCGAATCTACAACCGTCATGGTTACAATAGTTACACAATGAACTCACCACAAAGTTTCCAAAAAATCTGCATATTTATATACATAAAAACGAAGAAAAAATTGAACCCGCAATATTAGATCCTTTGAATACTACACTATGAGGTAGTACGTATGTACATACTAAATGTAAAACTTAGCAGCAGTTTTTATTCCCACTAATGAAATTCCGTTGTATGTATAAAACCGTAGATCATAAAAAGAGTAGCCAAGTGCAAGTCGGACGTGCCAATGATTGATTCCGTAATAGCAAGTTTAGGCAATATGAGGATAATATTAAATCAATTATTACTAATAGTTTTGACAGAAAAACAAATGTACCTAGTTTATATATATATATTTTTTAATTTCACACTGTATTCCGTACATCGAACATAACACAGCCAAAATCGCGCTAAATTCCCCTTTAATACAGTGTTAATTAAGATGTATTCATTTTTTTTATTATTTAAATTTATCCTTTTTTTTTAATTTACCCATCTCTCAAATTGATTTGAAGAACAAAAATATTTTAAGTACTTCAATGTGCAGATCTACATACTATATTTTTTACTTTCGCTTTCACGTATGGTAACTTCCCTCTATTTTCTTTTCAATTCTTGTATAAAATTTTAAGATTGAAGAAGGAGTTCTAATAATTTTAAAATAAAGTGGCTGTAGTAAACGGATGGACAGATAAACAAGACAAGTCTAAAACAATTCCGTTTTTACAATCATTCTACGTAACCCTACAGAAAATACACCAAAATGTCACGTCGGCGTTGTATCTACCTCACGTGTTCATGTAATTTGCGAACCTTTGAATACCTAACGAGTGGGTCCTACTAAAACTACATGAGATGATAGTACTAACCCAACCTTACTTTATTTGATCGTAACCGTAAGCGGGCGAAGCCGCGAGCGGGCCAATAAATAACATATAAATATTGATCACCAATATATTCTCAAAGTTTTACACATTTCAAATCTTTCCTACAAGGCCTATTTATAACAGTAATATAATATCTTTAACAAATATGAGAATGAAATCAAAATTTAGATTTTCTACCAAAAAAAAACATCGGCGCGTGGGGCAAATGTTCAAAGCTGTCTATCGGAGCGTACTAATTTTGGGACCATTCGGGTTAAGATAACAGTCTTCAAAGAAGCTTTACTTAAGGCAAGCTATGATTTATGAAAGGGACGCGAATGTAAAACTGACTACCTTGTAATAAATTTATATGAGATTTAATGCTTTAACGTTATGATATAAGTGAATGGACGATTTTCTGATATGAACGAATTACTTTCATTTTGATCTGGCGATGAGACAAAACGCGGCGTTAAATTCCGCCAGTACCCAAGATTTCGAAGATCTCGGCTTTAAGTTTGCTGTTTTCAGAAGACTTCCAAAATTTGGTCTAAGTCGAAAACATTTTCTTGTATCTACGAGTATATTTATTTAACAAACCGTCTTGGTAACCACTAAGATGGCCCCAAATAAATTAATACACTTGAATAACTTCCTTTGAACGTTCAACTCGAAACAAAATCGTTATATCAACTTAGTACGGTAGGATCAAAATGTTTTGGCCTTTTTACTACTACGTCAGTTGATAAAACTTGTATTGTGTTTTTTACAATAAGACTATCAGTGCGGCGTAGGATAATATCTCTTCTAATGATTGTGGGTTTAATAAACGCTAGAGCCTATTTTTATGACATTAAGTTTTGGGTTTAACCCCAAGTTTAACTCCATAGTTTAACCCCAACCAGAGCAAGGAAATCAAATAAATAATTTACCGAGTCAGAATTCAACCTACAATTATTACGTTTATAGCTCACATAGGACTATACAAAGATTATTCATTAACCTAGGGTTTAAAAATTCTTCTGCATAAATATAAAAACAACAAAACATGCCCATTAATTAAAAAAAAGGTAGTAAAATACAAAGCTTTTTACAAGTAACGCTAGAACCGAAAATTTTACATAATTAATTCGGTGTACCTGAAGGTGAACTAGTTAATAATATTCATGAGACGTAGTTTCTAACAAATAGGTTAGACCAGTCCAAATACTCTGTACATTTAATTTTGTTTTAGTTCATTCACTTATTTATTTATGGCAACGTACAGCATACACAAGTTTATTTTTTTTTAAGATAAAATCTGTATATTACTAATACTAGCTCTTACTTGCGATTTCGCTTGTGGCCAAATGGAAATAAATATATTAACTTATATGCCCTTCTCAAAAAAATGGATCATAAAAATGTTTTTAATTCGAACAACTAAATTTTGAGATAATTGCCAAAAAAACTTCATATTCAAAATACTTGTATTAGTATAGTAAAGCTATTTTCTATCATATCGTATATTCAATATGTTTTAATCATTTTCGTTCTACGCCGTCATGGCGGATAAGTACATCGTCTGATTGTAAGCACGAGAGTGGCGGGTTCAAATTCCACTCAGAGCAGTCATTTTTTATTTTCTTTTAGATTCCTTCACTCAACACGTTATGTCCTGAATATTGAGTAGTTCGTGGGAAGAGTGTATAAATACTAGGTCCCCTTTGGCTACCCAGCTACAATATGTGGAATACAAAGTGCAGCAAAAAACCATACCTTTTTAGTTATATAAATATTAATGTTAAACTTAACCAGTTTATAAAAAAGACGACTTTAAAATAAATTTTCATATAAATAACAGTTTAAATATAGATCAACGTTTATAGTTCGCACAACGTTATTATTATAAACGTGACCATGAATAATATTGAATAGCACACACGAGTTCTAACTCGCTTTAGACATGAGACGAGACGTGCTTGTCTTTACATAGATAGTGGGTTCGAATCAAAAATGATAAAATCTTCAATTACTAATTTTTCTATGATTTAATCTTGAAGTGAATGTAAAATGGAAAAGTGTGAAAATATCAGAACTTAAACAATTAAACATGTCAGATAAATAGTTCTTTCTTTTAAAGAATGCTAGGACTTAGGAGGATACACTCCAGCCTCAATTTAGGCCCAATTTACAACGACACAATTAAAAATCGAACCTACAACTTCCTCTTTACAAATCTAATCTTAATCTTCAAGAAATTTAATTAAAATTATTTATATTAATTCTTATTGACTTACACAACAAGTATTTACGAGTATTTACACTCCGCTATTAACAGGATCTGAGATTAAGCCAAGGGACAAACTTGAGAGCCCGTTTACTATTTAGATAGCCTTAAAAGATAAATTTGTTTAAGTTGTAAAACAGAGGAAGGATTTAAATTAAAATGAAGAATTTAAGATTTTTATAAGTCTGTTAGTCTTGAATCGTCGTTCCTCGTTTCCTCGTTCCTCGATCGTTGTAGGTATTGTATATTTTTAGAGTTCCGTAAATTCGTACCTTAAAAAAAAACTGGAACTTTCCTAGAGTCCTGGAGTTCCTAGAGTTCCTGGAGTCTACTAAAGTAGAAATGTGCAGACATATACTAACAAAAATTATGGACCAAAAGTCTGATAAACTTTAGTTTTTAATTAATAATAATCATTTTACCCACAATTATCGCTTTTAGAGATAAACACTGCACCACGCAAAAAGAAAAAACAATAATAACGCAATGTCTTAAACATTCGGTTGAAAGTAGGAAATAGGGTGTCTAGTGAAATTAGTGTTAAGACCTTTCCTTCACCATTTTCTAATGAAATTCTAGAAATTGAAATTGAAAATTTATTCCATTACGTATATTGTTTCAATATATAATATAGTTTAGACATTTCCTTTACCTTTTAGTTTCACGCACGAGGTAACTCGAGAACTTGCTTAAGACAAATTCTGATACAAATTGTTCTTTTTCAGTTTTACTTTGAGGTAAAATTTTGATAAAGGTATAGTATATTTATATGTTATATATTAAAGAAATTATAAAAAATATTGAACCGTCGTGGTGCAGCGGCACAAGGGTGTGACTGTACCGCGACGGTTGTGAGTTCGATTCCCACTCAAGGAAGTGAAATATTTATTTACATTTTTATATTTCTATTTCTGCGCTCTGGCTTCAAGGCAAAGCTCAGCGTTGGGTTCCGCCATTCAACTCACAATACCTCCAGAATTCGGCAGAAAGTGGGAAACGGAGTGTCTTAACACTAGGTTCCCTCTGCCTACCCTGCTGGCCTCAAGATTGGTCAAATAGTAAATAATTAGCTTATAGTCAGACGTGACCACATCACGACGGCCTTGAATGAAAATATAAATAATATTTTTCAAGAATTACGATCGCGCACGCTATAAGTTAGCAAGCTAGCGTTATATAAATAACAAACCAATATCAGAACAGTCAACCGCAAACTTGTTTGACAACTTGTCTATGCGTGACCGCGTCGGCGTCGCCCTAAAATTATACTAAGTACATAACGGCCTTTGACAGTTTTACGGGGTAAAGTTGCTTGGACTTCCCGCTAGTTAAGTTATTTCTTCATACTTGACATTTATAGAATAGTTATTTATAGACAAATTTTTACCTGTGGCTTAGTACCGCGGTTGAGTTTAAATAACGAGATATAAAAATAAAAGGAAAGGAAGGGCACGTGACTTGACTGCAGGTGCAGTGGGTTGCTTCGAAACGGTAAATAAGATGTAACAATCAAATACCTAACAAAAAAATAAATAAAAAATCTTAGGTTTACTCGATTAAGCATTTTTTTTGGTAGGCATCGCAGTGTATCCCCGCTCCTCACTTTCCGTCTAATTTTCAAAACATTGCATGTTGAGTATCAGAACTCAATCCTGTGCAAGAAAAGAAAGAAAAAAGCAATGAAAATTAAAATAATTTATTCTCCCGAATGAGAATCGAACACACAATCATCGCGCTTACATTCTCAGACCTCTGCGTACTTACGAATATAATACACTGCGGTTTCCAAAATAAGATATTCTGTTCTATATCAATATTACTTCAATTTACCATCACTCAATATTGAATATGAAAAAATATATGTGAAAAATAATCGAAAATCCCAAGGCGTAAGCTCTCACCTCTAACAAACCCTTTTCAGGTCCACTGACTATAGCTTGAATATTATAAAAACACATCAAAATGCTTCATCGCTTTATATAGAGTATAGAGTTGGGGATGGCTTCTTCCACATCAGCGATGCCACTTTTTTCTTTACTATCTCTAGAGACCACCGTTGCTTGATAGTACTGTATCTTTCACTTTTTTAAGCTGTATCCCGCATACAGAGAAGTAGGCAGAGGGAACCTAATGTTAATATAGTCAGTTTGCCCACTTTCCGCAAAAAGTATTAGGTATATTGAATGGTTAAGCCCGTCGCTGCTCTTTGCTAAGTTGAAAATACAAAAAAAAATCTCACGAGGTGTGCTTATATTTTTAAAGGACTTTATTTTACTAGGCTCGTTAGTATGTATGTTAGTGTATGGGAAATTTTGCAGGCTCATTTTAATCCACATCCCAGTGTTCGATTGAGATAAAATTTTGATTACTAGTTCAGTGTGGCGTTGAGCTACGCCAGTTAACGCCAGTTACGCCACACTATTGCGTGTTATTAGATATTTCTAATAACTATAAAATTAAACAGGCAAAGCCGCGTTTGAATCACTAGTTTAATGTATAGGTTTTTAATACCTCACTTCCTGTTCCATAGTATCAATCAATGTCCCGAGATCAATAAGCCTGCTAAGTCACGTGTTTAATAAGTACGAGTATGTAGGTAGGTACCTATGTTACAACTTTGTACGCCTCCCTTGTAATTTTATATGACTAAAGTTTCGAGAGCAATTTTGTGGTTATATTTAGTATAGATTGTGAATTTAATTTTAAAAAATATCGCCACGACTGGCATCAGGGAATAAATTATTTCCATTTTTCTTTCACTATTAACAATACAAAGCACAGAATTGAGTTCGGCTACTCAACATTTAAATTATAATGAACATAATAGTGTCCTAATACTGGATTTCCTTTTTTGCAATGTAATCTAAATTATCGTCATAAGAAAATGTAAAAAATTAATTAATTATTTTTTTTCTTGAACCCAGCAATTTGAAAGAGTATCTATATCGTCCTCCTTTGCCTTCAATGACATCGGAAAAAATGAACTGAATTTCACGTTATAAGACCCACGCAAAAAAAACAACGGAAGAACTAAGAAAAAAATATTTACTCTAGAGTAAAGAAAACACGTTGCTTTAATAATTAATATAAATTGCCATTCAACCGCACTTCAACTTCTTGGAATGTCTATTTGAATAAATAATTAATTGCTTTCTTTAATGGTGCATTCTCAAATATAATTGGCGTCAACTTCTGGAGTTATCATAATATTTAATATTTATTTATGAGTTGCATGCTATATTCTTAAGTAAAAAAACCTAACAAGCGCGAGTCGGGCTCGTCCACCGAGAGTTCTGTGCAAAAATTGGAGGATTATTTATAGACCAATTTTTTCCACCTTTTAGGTCTATTATTTTTTAGGATTTAACCACAAATGTATAATTTTCTAATTTTTCCTAAACTAATACTACTTGAAGATGCTAGCTGCCATATAGTAGCCGTAGATCTGAATATGGTTAGAATTTCAACTTGATATCTCCAAGCGTTCCTGAGACAAAGACTTTTAACAGACAGACACAAAAATGATCTTATAAGGGTTTTTTCTTAAAAGCCACGAAACCCTAAAAATCATATATTTATATTCTAATACTATGCAATTGAATCACGTGAAAGCAAAGATAAAATCTTCGTCAATTTTTACTAGTTTTTCTCATCACATTGTATCAATACTTTCTCTAATTATTAAATAAAAAAATTAAAAAATCAATTTCTAAATAAAATCAATTATTTTGGATCTTTTCCAACCTCTCGTTGATATTACATTTTAGTTTGTTTTTAAATTGTATTATTTATTATATCTTCTAAATTTGTTCCAAAACTTATTCAAAGCATAAATATAAAATAACTCCCTGAAATATTTGCGGAAAACTCGCGAAGTAACTCTAAACGTGGGCGTAATAATTAAAGGTTGTTGTTAGAAATTGGAACTACCGAATATAAAGGAAAATGTAGAAACATTGAAGTATTCCAAAAAACAAGACGGTTTAGAAATATTTCTTAAAATACATAATTATAAAATTTCATAATGTTTTTTAAATATATCATATTTCATTGTACAGTGTAAATTGTATAACTATATGTATAAATACTTGTTTAATGGTTGTGTCTGTGCATTGAATAAATATGTATAGGATCGGGTTCAGATATGTGGGGGCCTGGATCAAACACCTTACCTAGCGGGATAAATAGCGTGAAGCTAGAAACTTATTAACTTTCATCTCTAGTTCATCAACTCAAACTTAATTTCATCATCATCAGAGGCCCATTTTATTGTATTAAAACGCGTAAAAATACGGAAAATTATACTTATACGTTAACTATTAATCATCTCAAAAAGATGCACTTACAAATAATATGAACAACAATAAAAAACGTACAAAACAAGTAAAAAAAATGCAAAATGGCTTCCTCAAGTATATCTGCGTTTTGTGACAAAGGTTTTTTTCTTTGTTATAGAAAAAGCTTTGAAGAAAACATGCAAATGAGGGGTGAAGTGAGATCTCAGTGATATCGGATATAGTCAGGCCCTTGACCTTAGAAATTCAAGAAATCGTTTGTACATTATGTATTAAGACACACAGACGTATATGGAGAATATCGTAGTATTTCGTTTTATTGAACATTTTTTTTTACTTCACACTATGTTCCAAATAAAGCAGGCAGCAGAAGAAGAAGCCACAAGAGTGGCAAGACACTCCGTTCTCCACTTCTGGATAATTACCAAGACATTACGTTTTGAGTAGTGAAGAAACCAAAATAATTAGGTTCCCATTCAGGAGTGGGAATCGATCCCACAGCCACGTTTACAATAAGGCACTGCGGCTCCGGCATGGTAGCCTCAGTCAGTATCTTAGTCTATCCAATTCTATGGAAATTCTTAGGAAAATCAAAAAGTCGAAAATTTTCAACGATTTATTTAAATCAGTCGTCCTCGCAATTATTATCAATTTTAGAAAAGAGTGAAACGTAAATTGAATTCTTTTTAGGTAATGGTACGGCCACGGCGATTCCCTTTCGATTGAGTGAATGAAATATTTTAATGATGGATTTTGTAATTGATTTTGATTGGGTTCGACGGGCGGAAGCGTTTGCCTTTCATTTCCTGGAGCTTCTTTCGGACATTGTCACATATACTACGATATCTATATATATAATAAAGTTTAAGACTTCGTTTAATTAAACGCACTAGTACCAGGAACTCCTGGTCCCAATTTAAAAAATCTTCTTAAAAAGATGAATAGTCGATTTATCAATTAAAGCTATAAGATGTATTATTTCACGTAATAGGATTTGATGTAATCCACTGTACCTATGCGGTCAGAGTTACCAGGGGTATTTAGAATGTGTGACACACAACTCTTACTTATTTCCATTTGACCTCGGAGATTAAAAACTAAATAGTAGCCGAACCGTCAAATCTAATAAAAAGTAATAGCTAAAAGATTATTCTTAAAATATCCCAGTATAAAACAAGTAGCTAATTGAATCTTCAAGAACAATGAATGACAAAATTAACAAATGAAATTCTAACCTCTAATAACATTTGAAGGAAAGTGCCACTAGTAATTGGATTGGATTCATAATATTTCTATACGCAAAAATAATGGAAGCTCACCATCCTAGATGTTTATGTAACGAATTGATGAAGAATTCAATTTCGTACAAAATTATACTTAATTATTCATATTAAAATATTATATGAGGTCGTCATTTCGGAGCGGCACGTCTGGCTTCTAACGCGAGGCTTGTGGGTTTGATTCACTTGGTGGAATTTAAAAATTAGCTTATTAGAATTATTCTGTTTGTTATTATTATCCCGCATATAGTTGAATAGACAGAGGGTATCTAGGAACGTAGTGTTAAAACACTCTATTTCTATTAATACTTTTTTAATTCCACATTTTCCGCCAAATTCTGGAGCTATTGCATGTTGAGTGGCGAAACTCCATTTCTCAACTGTAAATGAATAAAAGAGGATCAGAACACCAAATTCTCCTTTTGCAAAAAAGGGAAGTGCTTAAGAAAATATTAAATACGCCAAGCTTTGAGCAAAGTTAAAGTAATGTAAAACATCAAAGGAGTTCTTTTATTTCCACCTTCATGCGCTCTTATCAAGAATACGTGTAAACGGTTTCATATTTAGAAAATTCTTAGAAAAAACAGGAATTGAAAAAAGGCATTCGATAAATCACATTACAAAACTTATTGCTTCAATCGTTATTAGTTTTTCCAAAAGCTTTGCTTCTTGTACGAGTATTTCTTGATTCGTATAGTTAAAAAACTGTAAGTTTTATGCACTTCGTATCCCACGTTCTGCTGATTTTTTGAGGCATTGCATGTGGCGTAACTCAACCCCGCACTTTGCTACTAGAGCGAAGAAATAAATATATTAGAAAATATGAACTCATTCCTTCGAGTGGAAATCGAATCCACAACCATCGCGCTACAGTCACACGATTGTTGTGCGTCGACGTCGACGACCTCAATTTTTATACATAGTTACAAAATATATCACAAACTAAAAATAAACTAAGCAAAACATCATAAACTTCCTTATTGACAACTATCAGACCAAGTTAATTATGAGCTACTGGTTTTTGGGAGACGAACGATCTAATATAAACCGGAAAAGAAAGTCAATAATTGTCAAAGCTGTCAAACCTATCCGACAAGGGGTCAAGTGGGAGGAATCCAAAGTATCTCCAGGGACCCCTTGAGGCAAAATGCATACGTGATACTGTTACAGATTGAATCTATATTTAGATATTTTTGGTAAGTAGTGAAATTGAAACGTGTCGATGTTTTTATTGAGAAAAATGTAATTATACAGGAATACAGATTTTTTAAAGATTTAGACCTATCTTCAGAAGTAGGCAGAGGGTTTTCGCTCCCCACTTTCGAATTCTCTATCCTGTGCGTGTTAAGTGGCGGAAATCAACGCGGAGCTTTGGGAGAGGGACTTTTATAAAAATAAAAAAATCAGCTTCACGCTGTATCTCGCACACAGCAGGGTAGGCAGAGGAAACCTAGTTTTAAAACCCACAACCAGTCTCATTTAAAGTTTCAAACTCTACTAGCCTCAATTTATGTGTTTAAGCCTTATAAAATGTAGGTTTCCATTTCAGCCGATCTTTACTAGTATTATCCTCGTCACTAAAAACCATTATCCCCAATTTAAAAGACACAAGATTTGACTACCACAGTATCCATTATCTCATCCAACAAAATAAGATCAAAATCAACCAAGAATTTCTAACGAGGCTCTTAATAAAACCGGGACGTCATATAAAGACTTCCATTAGGCTGAAAAATGAACATGTTTTACAAGATTTTCTCGTACAAGGGCTTCATGATTAAAATTTATGTGAAACTGAGCGGAATAAGCACTTTGTTTACTGTGAACGTATCTAGTGCTAAAATACTTTATTTCCACCCCTTTGTAAGATATAGTTTGTTAGTGATATTTGTAGAGAAATCTGAGTATTAGAAAAAAATCTAGGCTGCGTGGACTAATTATAAGGCCTTCATGACGTAGTGGCAGCTTTCATTGTGAACACAACGATTATGGGTTCTATTAGCATTCGGAATGTGAACTATTTTCATTTTCTCGCCCTGGTAACATGACAATAAGCTCCGCAACGCAACACACAATATCTTGAAAATTAGGCGGAGTGTGGGGAATGGAATGTCGTGGCAATGGAAATCCTTTTTATCATCGTTTTATTATTTTTCTTATTTATCTTTTTTTTAGTATTTTAAATTAGCCAGCTTACCCTACTTTAATGTTATAATAACACATTTATATTTAAATATTATGTCTACTTGTCTATGTGTGCACGTATAGACAATCAGACAATAAAATAAAAATCATCAATTTGGATCCTGCTACTGACGAGAGAGATTCCATTGATTCTGGTTTTTCTCATTAATTTTCCAAGTACAAACAGGATAATTACATGTACATCAGTAACATTTTAATTATATCTATAGTAGAAATATATTCTCGTATACTTTGCCTTATTAAGCAAATATTGGTAATAGACTTAAAAGAAGCTTATTAAAACGTGGCGGACGAGATTGCCTTATTAAGATTTTTCGCTTGTATTTTATAAAAAACTGGTCAAGTGCAATACGGACTCCGGCATTGGGAGTTCCGTACTTCAATCAATAAATTTATTCAATCAATAAATTAATTACAGTACAATAAAATATTCCCTATTGATTGTATTTAATAGCATTTATTTACTGTGTTTTTGTTTAGTAAATTAAAATGATTGAAAATTTGTTATATTTATAATTATTTTCATATACCCGCTCTGGCTAGTTAAAACATATATATCTATATACTAATTAGATTTTGACTGTTTCCGTTAATATTCTGAATTATTTTCGATATGTTGCTAGTAGCAACTATATTTTACAGCACTATGATTTCACACCCCTCTCACTAATTCACAAAATTGTATTTTCCTATTAATTACGATGGATATACATAAATAGCTAATTCGATTTTCGCAAGAAATTCATGAAACCTCCACTATTTGGATTTAACATTACATTTTCACCCATAATATTGAATGATTATTAGATAAAATTT
Organism: Heliconius numata; assembly: GCA_016802625.1. NCBI lineage: Eukaryota > Metazoa > Arthropoda > Insecta > Lepidoptera > Nymphalidae > Heliconius > Heliconius numata. Next base: position 126,303 of record JAEBDU010000044.1, on the reverse strand, counting down.
GATAAGATCATTGATTTTCTTGATTTTGGCATATTTTGAACAAGGCTCTTTAACCGGATTAAAAACATATGTTTCTGACATTTCAAACACTTTGCTGTGTTAAATTCTTTGACAATAAAACTCTGTTTACAAAAATAAAAGCTTTTAAAAAATGAGTTTCTAAAAAATGTGCAAAACTAAATATACACGATTAATCCGTTTTAAAAGCTGCAATTAAAAAAAAATTCAAATCATTTAAATGTGTAAAACCGAGTTTCTGATGTGGAAATATTCAAAAAGCACTTAGCGCGGCCTTTGAAGCGCTGTTAGCGAGCTTTCTACTATTTTCACCCGTTATTTAACTTACTTATTCGTTCGGCGTTTGTATGCGCGGTTGTGGTGGGATATTATTTTTTAATCGTCTCATTTTGAAACTGTTTTCGGTTAAGATTAATATATTTGAGACAAGTTATATGCAATTAAGATATTAGAAAAGCTAGAAAAGTGTAGGATCATCTATAAAAAACCGTATTTTTTTAGCTTCACGTTGTATCTGAGAGTAGGCAAATTAAGACAATTATATTCCTCACTTTTCACCAAATTCTAGCAACTGTCCTTTGCTGTCCTTTGTCTCATGATAGCTCGAAAATGTAATAAATATTTTTAATTTAATTTAGCATCACTTTGTTGTGTGTCTTCATTGTTCTTTTTGTTCTGGCAAGACCAAAAGATTGAAGCACAGAAAAAATACGAGCGCTTATGCATCGATTTTGCTACATTTTGTATGAAATTCGACTATTAACTTAACGTACAATGCAAATAAAGGAATAAAATTCGAAAAGTGAAAATTTATACCTGTTTCATATAAAAATTATTGCAAACTTATTTGAATTTGTAATTCATTTCATACAAAATTATTGCATAGGCCCTCAAAATTAAGTTTGTCAATTTGTATAAGTTGTACTTCCGTCTGTAAATTCGTACGATAGCCTCGGTGGACAAGTCTCGAGTCGCATTTATTCGGCTTTTTTCATGACATAATTATTCATAAAAAAATTTAATGACTGGACAATATTTTTATCGCTTTTATTATATTAAAGATCTGAATGAGCCCATCCAAACTATTCTATTAGAATTTATATCCAAAAAGTGTTCTTTTTTTTTTAAGAATTGGAATGGAACCTTTAATCATCGCCCTTACTAGAGCCTTACTCACTACGTCACAAAGGTTTAAAATATTATATACAGAAAACTTGTTTAACCTTTAACTATGGACGTGATATTTTTATAACACACATATGGACGTCGGGTCTGCCAGACCAATGTATTTATTGGTCATATTCCGTCTGTTTTTTAAAGGAAGAAGACAATTTTATGTTTTAGTTTACATGAATAGCCTCAAATCAAGCAAAATCAATATAAATAAAATCGCTTTTTATTAAACTTTACGCATCACAACGATTTAAGTAACTTAAAGTCACAATTTCAGTCTTTGGCCACATGGGATGACTTTTAAAAAAAAAATCCTATAAAAAAAAGACAGATAATAAAATAAATATTTTTTTAACAAAATATAAAGTCTAACAATTAAAAAAAATAAAGAAATTACATATTATGTTATAAAATAAAAATTTTGACAACACCTTAAGATAAGGTACTATTGAACATCGATACACAATGGCTTTCAACATTGTAGGCAAACAGGACGATTGCAGTCAACATAAGTATGTGTTGTCTTTCTATATATCTTTTGGGGGCAAAGTATACATGTTTTTCAAGAACCCAAAACTATTTTTTTAGCTTCATGTTCAATAAATGATAGATCAGATCGCGAAATGCGAGTCAAAGTCATTCTCAATTCTTAGAGTAGTTTAGTATACGAAACGCGTCTTTTTATTTGATAAAGTGCTATTTTCTTCATAAAATGTCGTCATCTAATTCTTTTGTTTGATGTTGATTATAAAGTACCGATATATTTGTCCCTGACGTGCTTGGTCGATCATTTTTTTCCATTTTATCATAAAAACTAAAAAAATTGAATCTGTTTTTTAGGTAAATAATATTTATATTACTAAAATATATAACAAATAATGCAAAATAATATATGATATATAACAATATAAACATTTGAATACAAATAATACAATTAAAATATTAAAGTATATTTTGTAATATTATAAAAATATATGGTGTTTTGAAATCACTTTGTATGGAAAACATGGACGTCGGGTCTGACAGACCCAAGTCCCGTTTAGAAAGTTAATTATTCACGTGTTTTGAACCCAGAGACACAACCACTGCTATCTACATTCATTTTGTCATTAATACGAAAGGTACTGAGCGACTCAGTGGCGGAGGTCACCGAGAAGTGGCCGATTTGTAGAATTCGTAGACCCACATGGGTCTGTGAGACCCGACGTCCATACTTAAAGGTTAATAAAGTATGTCTTTTGTCATTTGCAACGTTCTCCACCTTCGAAAAGAATTTTAATTTAAATTCGTGCTAGAAATCTCTTTATCTCAAATTGAAATTGTCTGCTGCCAACCTAAAATATTTACGAAATAACTTAATGCTTTTACCAGGGATTTTAAGACAGTTTTCTTTGTTTTACCAACTTTCATAATTGTAAGGCACGAGAAGTACCCTTTAGATTATGATTACGAGGCGAATTTCGTACAAAATGCAGCAAAATCGATACATAAACGTATTTTTTGATTGCACTAACTTGAACCGCAAACTTGAACTTTTGATATTAATTTAAGATCGGGACATCCACGCGATCTTGAAATAAATTCTCTTGAACTGTCAATTCGATTGCGAACAGACGGACAACCTAAGTGATCCTACAAACGTTTTTTCCTTTCGAGTTACGGAACCCTAAGAAAAAAAACCATTTATAAGTTCCCGTACTAATTATATCACTTTTTAGCCCCTTTTATCAATTTTTTTACAAAACAAGCTCGAAGTAACGAAATGGAAATTACTATATAATTATATAACGGATCCAATTAGCCCAACGCTCATATTTTTGCCACTACAAAGGAAGCTAAACCCCTTTAGTGCAAAATCTTTTTCTTTCACAAAAAAGATTTCAATCCTGAAATTTACTTTTCCTAATGCTATTGTTACAATATCATGATAACCCACAAAAAGATAAATCTTCGTTTTTCTTATGAAGTTTTTTCATAAATTTCGTGTTTTTAAGATTTATTAATTTCAAAGGAAAAAACCTTTTATAGAAATATATCGGAGTAAGTCAGCTAATAAGGTACTTGAAGAAAGTTATAGATAAGTATTTCTAATTTATTTCGATGACATTCACTTTCTTGTGTTTAAGTTTCAAATCAAACTTTTGATTGAAAAAGATGTCACACAGAGGAAACAAAACCGATGTTATGATGCTGGGGTACCAAAAGTAGGGAACTCTTGATGAACTGGTCCACCAAGACTTCCACTCGTTCATCTTCTTCTTTAATTTTTGTTTTCACACTATAAGAAACGTACGAGTACCTTGTATTAATGAGACCTCGTAAATAAAAAAATAAATAAATAGAACCATCATTGAGCCTACAACTATTGAGTATACAATACTTTTTATGAATAATTTAATTAAAATTTCATATAAACTTCCTAATAATTTCTATACAAGTCGTTTCTTATATATTCAAATCATTCGTGAAAGTTTTTGGCAGAAATTCGTATATTATCTGTGAATAAAATGTGAGAATGCTGTCTATTTGTAAAGAAATTGATTTGATGTAGGTATAAGACTTTTTGACATGCCGTCGTGACAGATCATCAGACTGTAAACGTGATGGTTGTAGATTCTGTTTCTACTCATGACTATGAATTATTTTCAGTCAAAAAGCGCAGTTTAAAGTTTCGCCACTTAAGAAAAATGGAAATAGCTGAACTGAAAATAGCTGATCATACATGGAAATGTACTGATGACCTGCACTCAAAGACAACCGTCTATAATAAAATTGCTTATAGTACCTACATTGTTGGTAGCAATATTTTAAATTACAATTCCCATATAAGCTATAAGTGCAAAATTTAAGGGATAACATTTGAAATCCGTCAAACGTCAGTGATGGATCCGACATTTTGAATAGTTCAGAGGCAGACCCTTCTGCAGTTGATTTGGGAACTCACTATGTAAAGTAATTTGGTAGTTAGTATAATTGTTTTGTATTTCGTAATATATACCTATCTATGTATGTAGGTCAATATTTTAGAATACGAAATTATTTTAATTTTAGTTAAACATACGTACGTACGTACGTACGTAAAAGGCACGCCCCGCCTTTCAATTTTCGAGGACAAGTACCTTACTACGTAAAAGATGTTGAAGTAAAGTTTATATTAATAGATAGAGCGAATTAATACAGAACTTTACTCTTAGAACACACTATTCGTATAGAATTAAAATCAAAAATATTAAAGATTTATAATGTGACAGCCTATCCTGCTAACAAGCTTCATAGTAAAAAAATATCCCTAGGCGAACTGAAATTGCCTTCAATAAATAATGTTGGGCTATCAATTGCCTCGCAACGCAATTTGTTGTTCTAATAAACAAAATCCTCCTTTACAGAGGCCGCTATAGCTGATTTTACAAGCTTCCCGTGATCCGCTTTATGGCCAATGCTTTAGCATGTATATTACTATTGGACGGCCGTGTAGTTCCGTGTGTTAGGCTTATTTATTAATTTTGTTTTATTTTTTATTTTTGATATACATATTATATAGGTATATTATTATGCTTATTGTACAAAAGAACCGTTCAAGTGCGAGTCACTCGCATTCAGAGGAAAGGAGGAGGAAATTTCGAATTTGTAGGTCTACTGGAAGTATCCATTAGGTTTAGATTACGCGGCGAATTTTATAATAAATGCAGCAAATTTGCTTCAAAAACGCTCATACCTTTTGATTTTGTTGACTTTAAAGCGACTTTTTTTATGTTCCATGGGAATAAATGGTCTTGGCAGACGGACAGACGTACAACAAAGTGATTTTATAACGCTTCCGTTTGGTCATTTAGAGGCACGGAAGGCTAAAGCACAAAATAATAAAAAGACTTAACATAATTATAGCAGAATAACATGATATCTAAATAAATACCATCCAAAAACAATTACACATATGTAAATGAAGTTCATACATATTCAATAACAGCGGTCTCGCAAGTTATTTAATTTTTATCCATCATTTTTATTTGAAATCCAATAATTGCTATAAATTATAATGTAATTAATATCGGATAATAAAAATACTAGTACTATTTACTATACATTTTCATAATTGCCTGAATCTGAACTGGATACCTAATCAAATGAAATATTAATCATAAGGGAAATTAATTGTTTTTAAATAGGTTTTGTATCTATTATAATTTTTAAAATATTAAAAATAAGGCCAGTCGTGGCGACAGGGTACAAGCGTGTGACTGAAAACGCGACAGGTTGTGGGTTCGATTTCCACTCAGAAGAATGAAATGTTTTTATATTTTCTTTTCTTTGCTCTAGTATCGAGGTAAAGCGCGGTGTTAAGTACCGCGTCAACGCCATAGTTGCCTTGCTTGTACTCAATAGCGGAGTGTCTTAATACTTAGCTCCTTCTACCTACTATGCAACTTGCTAAAGCTGAAAAAAAGGATAAAATATTCCGATAATTCGATTCTGAGGATGGTGAAGGATGATAAATTAAAGCCGCAAATAAAATTGGTAAAACAGGTCGTAAACATTAATCTTTGTTACAGAGAGCATTGACAAGTCGGGGGAAGATCCTGTCGTATCAGCCCTTAGACCTTACGGCGCGCCAGATGAGGATGGATATAAAGAAACTACGTCTGATTCGTACCATATTTATTTTGGAAATTATACAGGAAATATAATTTCTAAAGATAACATTGATATTTCATTGTTAGATCATTTAATTAATGTAGAACATAGTTATGATAACGAAACACAAAGGATGTCCGCCGACGAAGCGATTTCTGACAGAATTGTTAAAGACAACATTATAAATGATACAAATGACATTGAAAATGTAACGATACCACGACCTGCCGTACCCGAAGACGTTGTCACCAGATTTCTAAGATTAATAGAGACTCAACATTTGTTGGGCGAAAATTGTACGGCGGGGACAGATTTAAATTTAGGAGAAGGCGTGGTAGATAGATATGCCCAAGAACGATTCAGAATAGAGGCAGATGTTGCGGTCAACAGAGCAAATATGCTGACAAGACTGTGGAAGTACGCCGGTCCACAAGTAATGCACAATGAATATTTATTACATGCAAGTGTTTTTTCAATGGTCGAATTCGATGATGATGTTTTTGCAGCGGGAAATTGCTACGATCAGTATCAATATAAGGATTATCAACTTTTCTGCCCGTTTGCATATCGGTTGCCAGAAGGGCCGATATTGGCAAAGGATCTAGCGGTGGAGTACAAATATTTGAGCAACACCTCTGAATGGTTTTACATTGCCCGCAAGAATGCTGAACGTGTGATACGAAACAACAATCAATTTAGACGTGGTAAGTTTATATAATAATAGCATTTTATTTATTAAAAAATATTACAACAAATATTTATGAGGCCGATTGTGGTTCGATTCCCATTCGGGGGAAAGAGTTATTTTCAATTTCTGACTGTGTTGGCAAGACAAATCGTTGCAATTCGATCCTCCTCTTAGCACGCAGTGTCTTGAATTGAGCGATACATGGAGAACGGAGTATCTCAACACAAGGTTCCCTTTCCCTACCATGCTACATACGAGATACAGCGTAAAGCTATGTCTATACTATATACAAATTTACGCATTGTAACTTCGCGCTTAGGAAGAAATTATACTCACAACTTTTTGGTTTTAGTCGACATTCATCCCTTGCGTGGTAGAACTTAATATTGTACTTTGTCCGACCGAAAATATTGAAACATTTTAAACGTCTTTTATAGATTTCACAATATTTACTTGCCCATATTTTAGATTTTAATTTAAAACATGCAAAAAATGCATCTGATTATAAACTAAATGTATTTTAGTTTTCTATTAATTGAAAAATATTTATTCTTATAGGTATAGGAGTAATACACAAAACTTTAAGCTCGCAAAAGCTATAATATTAAGTAAATCAAGATTCTATAGCAACAATTCCATCATTTAATATACAGCAATTAACGCCAAATCCCAGAACGGCTTTGAGACAGCATCATCTTGGAATTCCATTAAGAGCTGAGTACAATTAAACCAATCCGGCCAAAATGGTTGAACCATTGGAGAAATACTCGTGATGTTATGTAATATTCTATATGTATGTAGATTGAAGGAATGCATTGTTTAAAGCTTATGAAGTTTGCAATTAGTTAACTTGAAGTTTACGCGTCCTTGTCCTTATGTTTGTTGTATTTTTTTTTTCGAAATAGATACATAGGAATCCGCGAAAACTTGTGGGTTCGATTCCCATTCGAGGAAATGAGATATATCATATTTTCAATTCGGTTCTCTGATATCTCGATCGGTAAAGACCGGCGTTGATTTCCACACAATGTCTCTAGAATTCAGTGAAAAATGGGGAACTTCTAAATGATACTTCAAAAATGTTAAAAGTAACTAAAGTATACAAATAAATGTATTTGAATCTAAACTCATCGTGTTTGGATAAACGTGTCCTAATTTCCCCACCATGCAATAGCATAACCATCCACTTCAATCACAATCCACGCTGTGGTTCACAATTTCCCGCATAATCATCACGATTTCTTCGCCATTATCGTTTTAGCTCAGCTTCGATTTCCGTTAATAACACCCATTGAGGCTGACATTCGTTTCATCTTGAGATTAAATGTTGGTACGCTTTGTTTTAGGTCAACTTTTTTTGGGTTGTAATTTTGATAGAGGAAATATGTTAGTGTTTACACAAAAGTGCATAATATGTTGCGGCCGTCGTAGTGCAATTGCACAAGGATGTGACTGTAACGCGACGGCTGTGGGTTCGATCCCCCCTCAGGGGATTGGATTATTAAATCAAATCAGCTTTACGCTGTATCCCGCATATGGCAGGGTAGGCATAGAGAACCTAGTGATACGACGTTCTTTTTAGGTTCCCCAGTCTACTCTTCTACGTGCGGGATTACGGGTGAAGTATAAAAAAAAAGATATTTAGACAGAGAAAACCTAGTTCTTTGCATTTTCCCTTATTTTAGGAACGTTACAGTTAAGTGTTTAATACCTTGCTTTGTTTTCTTATAAAAAAAGTACATTAAACATAAAAAATAATTACTTCTCTTAATATAACCCTTCTCTTTTTCAATACAGGTTTCAATACATACACCTATAACGACACGACCCATACAGAAAGAGAACCTGACGAAATCCTCTCAGTTACATACGAAGATGGTAAATGGTCGAAGCCGTACTATGACTGTGGAGGCGGCAACATATGGATGCTGACATACACTGTGCCCTTTTTTGGATATAATAATGGAACTTATTTTTTCAAGTAAGTTGAATTTTTAAGCTAAAAATCTTCACGTCACATTCCGCTTATAGAAGAATAAGCCTGTACCCTTGAACAGGACATTAAAATAGTTAATTTCCTCGAGAGGGAATCGAACCGACAATCGTTGCGTTTACGGTCAAATGTATAATGTACGTTAAATTTCGATATAAAATACGACATAATTTAAGTATTTTCATTTCAAGGATAATTTAATATCAAAATATTTATAATCGCAAGGTTTAATATTTTCGTATGGCAAAATTTGCATTTTCATATTTGATTTACGTTATTAAGATAGAAGCCAGGTATATGTCTATACAGTAGTGTAGGGAATAATAATTGGGAGTGAAGTCTACATGTAATGATTATGGACAGTTGCAGGAATATTAGTAAATGTTTAATGAGCATATGCCAGTCTGATCCACACACCAACGCGCCGCCCAAAGCACTGAGCATAGAATATTGAAATTTTGCCAATAGATTAAATAGTTTATCTTCTGCTAATTAATTGATACCGTAGGCCTGGGGCTTGGAAAAATTATGAGCGCATCTCCAGCTACTTTTATTCTAGAGAAGATACTGTAGGAAGATCAAGATAATCCCTCAGCATGGATTGTTCTAAGTGGAGAACCAACCACCGCTGAGACCACGATGGCCTATAGCAATAGTTATATATTCTATAATATATAAATAACAATATATTTCATTTCTTAGGTTCTACTGTTATTCAACTATGAACACTCGTATCTCAAAATCTACCTCAGGGATCATAATACAAGTTTTCATTCAATTACTCTCGCTATCAATAGTTTGTATAGAAGTTGACCGATTCCATTGTATTCCACCCCAAGGGTATCTCTGACCTAATCTTTGTATGCGATATACCATTTTTTGTTGAGATAGGGTATGCTAAAATGTATTATTCTATGAATATATGTAATGTAGGTTTTGGTTTGCGGCTTACAAACGTGGTTATATTTTTAGGCTGTAAAAATTCATTCTCATTTTCGTAGTCTATGAACCTGAAACTGTCGCACCAGATCCATTCAAGAACCATCAGTTGCTGTCTCACTGCGCCACTATGTCCTCAAATAAAAAAACTGTAAAGCAAAGAAAATAAGATTTCAATCATAAACAAATCTCTTAGACCTATCGTCCATTTGGACTTTGCCTATAAACATTGTCATATAATTTACTTATATCACCATTCTATGCTAATATACGTAATAACCGTTAAACATTATGAGGAAAAACAAATGTGGTAAGAAAATTTCATAGAGTCATTCATAATACAGATTGGTCTGAATACAGCTTATATTATTATTTGTTTTCTTTATGGTTGTCTTTTAATATATTATTATTTGTTACATTAAAAAAAGATCGCTTTTTTGCACAAGCTTTTGCACGTAGAATATTTATGTAATGTTTAAGTACTCCGTTCCTGACTTTTCATATAATTATTGACTGTTGAAGGGATCTTAACGCTGCCTTTTGTTGACCATACCGGGGAAATGAAAGTGACATACTGACCTCCACTTTTAGCCCAATTTTAAGACATTGTGCATTGAATGACAGGAATTACTTAACACCATGTTTAATGATACCAGAAAATTAAATTTACAGCGACTTTCTGTTCTCCACTTTCTTCTACCGATCCTTTCCTTCCTCAACGCCACGTTTTATCTTGCTCTCAGAACAAAAAGTAAGAAAAATAATTAAAATAAATTCATTCTCCCTAGTGGGAATCGAACCCGCGAGCGTTGCTTCTACAAATGCCGTTGCACCACGATGGCCCCGAGTAATATCGAGTATAATATTATTATTTTTTTATTAGTTTTCACGAAAAAACTTCAACGTACTTAATAATAACGTTTCAAAACATATTTTTATTTCGACATTCTATTCCAAAATTTATAAAAAAGACGTAAACAAAAAACTAGGGTCACTTTTTACTTAGCATTGAGAACAATACATATATGTATATGGATTTGTTTAAACAGTTCTTGAACTATGTACAAAGATTTATTCCCTTGAGGTCAGTTGAGAAATGGTGTTGGTCTTATTAATATTTGTATTTTATTATCATTGCAAACATGGAGAGCTACATAACATTCTCTAGAGAATCGCATGGTTCATGGAGAACATACTGTGTATTAGCTTCTGCGACTTCGCTCCTGTGAAAATAACTAAAAATTGTATATAATATACTACTATACAATTTTCGAGGCGACAATTTAGTAGTGAGAACGCAATGAAATAAATTATTTAATATTTTTTCCTCGCTCTGATAACAAGGCAAAGCCTGGCGTAGAGTTACGCCCTCCAGCATGCAATGCCTCCAGTTCACCGGAAAATGGGGATAGAAAGTAGGAAAGGAGTGTCGCAACACTAGGTTTCTTAAGTTCCCTCTGCCTGCTGTGAGCTGGATACCGAGAAAAGCTAATTTTAGAATTTGTATGTAAAATTATAGAAGAACAAACCAGATTTTTTTGTTAAAATGAGATATTTCAAGCCTCATTATTATAAAACGAAACGGATATTACGCCAATAATCTGTACAATTGAAAAATTAATGAACATCGTTCATTTTTTCCTCTTGCATCTTTCATTTAACAATAATATTGTAACCTTTATGTTTGAAAAGAACAACTAGCTTGCAAAAGGCTATTGAAATCTATAGTGATGTAATAGTAAATAAGTAAGAATTGTAAACTGAAGAGTGTGTTTGGTCTCACGTGCTTATCTCAGAAACTAGTGGTTTGGATTAAAAATTATTATTGTGTTAGATAGTCCATTTATTTAGAAAGGCTAATGGGCTTATATTACAGCACAATTTCTTCCTTTAGTTATAAGCCACTGTACCTACACTCAGAGTTACATAAGATATTTAGAAGCTAATAAAAAATATTATTTTTATTTTTTAAGCTTCACGCTGTATCCGTTATATAGCAGGGTGTGTAAAGGAAACCTGAAAGATAGAAGTGTTGAATCACTCCGTCACTTACTTCTACTTTCCGCTGAATTCTGGAGGCAATGTGTGTTGAGTGGCGGAATTCAACGCCGCACTTCGCCTGCTTATATTTCAGTAATCTAGTATTGAATCTATGGCCATTTTAAGTCAGACGCTGTAGAATCTGTTTAAAAATATACAGTTGTTAATTATAAAAAATATTTTTAAAAAAATATAGTTTTTTATTTTTAAACAACCTCTACAACCTCACTGCAAATGGCCAAGGATTCTACTCGATTGCGGAGTGAGCGCAGTGTCTTAATAGTATAATTTCTCCGCCTAATCCCGTTTTATGTGGAATAAAAAAATCGAAAATCATTCCTTTAATATCTAAAAACAAGCTCAGTGGACGAACAGGTAGGTAAATAGGTGTACTGGATTACTCTTATAATTAGTACGACTGTCTCAGACTCAGCTGTGGCATTTGCATAATCTGTCAAGGAAACATATCGCTCGTCTTTTGTTATTTCCTTCTGTTGTACAACTTTTGAGTTAATTAAAAATTTTAATGTGAATGTTGTGTATTTTAATAATAAAATTGAATTGGTATATTATGATAATGGTATATACCATATAAATGAACCTCTCATGAAAATTAGTTATTATAATAGTAATAGTAAGCTTTAGTAGGTTTCCTCGGGAAAACGCGTGTAGCTGCTTTTTTTAAAAATTAATTTTGTATTCCGCACAGGGTAGGCAGAGGAAACCTAGAGTTAAGACTCTCCATTCTCCACTTTCCGTTTTAATTTCGGACAGTTCCTAATACTAATGTTTTTTGCAGAGGCACCAGCGGTATAGACATCGACTTGCGCCGCGTAGACATCGATCAATGTCCTCTGAAGCCAGGATCCACGCAACTAAACATATTTGCTGGCACCGATAAATGCAAGAAGGCTACTACTGAGGTAATTTTATAATATTCTTGTTATATTGAAATTTCTGCAACATAAATTTTAAGTAACGATATGAAAATTTATCGTAAATCAGTGAATTTTGGTAACGGCCCAAGCACTCGATGCCGATTATACCACGTATTCTTATATGTATCTAAATATGTCTCTTTCCTAAAAGTAAGTCTGTCCGTCCGAATCCGTATTTAAAAAAAAAATGTTAAAATAAAATAAGTGGGCGGTTTGTTCCGCCTCATAAGAAATTTGTAAAAATCCTATTTCAGTGCTCCTTCTTATTCCCGAATCTGCATAATATAATAGTTCAGATATCTATTGCAATAGTTTCTCGCTTCAATAAAAATACAAAACCCAAGTTCCACCACACAACACGCAATTTTCGAATTCGGGCGGAAAGCGGAGAAGGAGTGCCTTAATACTATGTTCTTTCTATCTGCTCTGGTATAGAGGGAATACAGAGTGAAGCTGAAAAAATAATTGTGATAGTTAACTAACAGAATTTGATTATTTTACGTCTCATATAGAGAACTTAGCTAGCCTAAACCTTCATGCTCTATCCTCGTTTAAATTCAAGACATTGTGTGTTGAGTGACGAAACTCTACGCTGTGCTTTTTCATCACTAGAACAAGAGAATAAATATAATATAAATAAAATATAATTTTTCCTTACAATGCTTAAAATAAAACTAAACTCCGAACATTGCTTATGCAAATTAAAGATATAATGTAAAAATCCTGCTTTATAGAGTTGAAAAATTGTAAGAAAAACGACAAAAAGCTGAATGTGCACAGATATAAAAATTCACATTCAGCGTACATTTTTATAAGTTAATTAACAAATATACTCACAACTCGGCATATAACATTTCATTTCGTAGTCTGAAAACCGTGAAATAAGAGTTTCGTGGTAGGCAAGTAAGCAATTTTTACTATACAACCAAAAATAACAAAAATGCTTTACGATTTTTTCGTTTATCAGGGTAGACAGTGAGAAACTGGTGTTAAGACATTCCTTTGTTCACTTCCATCTATTTTTTTTTCTGTTGAGTGGCGAAACTCAACACCACGCTTTGGCTTTAATAAAAGTAAAACAAATTACATAAATTCAATGGATATTTAATCATTTAACCTACCTCAGCTATTTTAAAAGCACTTAAAACTTTGTATTGGAAAAAGTTTTCCTTTTTACGATGTTTGATAAGCTAACCAGCTCTTTGGAAGCAAGAATCGAATTCAGATAGTTTTAAATACTTATTTTATTTATAATACTAGTGGACCCGAACGCGGTTACGCCCGCTTGAACTATACGAATATTTATTAAATATATTTATGAAATTATTTTCAGTTTTCAATAGGGAGATGCGTTAAGCAAGCTCATTTTGGGTGACGTTTTCTGACAACAAACTTTGCAAACCGTTGCTTAGCAACGGTCGCATAGTGACGGTTGTCATTAACATGGCGGAATAATTTGCATCTCAAATTAATAAGTATTTTAATATATTGGTATATATCGAAAATATCACAAATATGAGAAAAAAAAGTATCCTATGTTCATTCCGAGGCTCTCAAGTATCTCTATATGAGTATTTTAACACAAATAAATTAGCGATTTCTCCCTGATTGCGTAAAAAACAGACAGACAGATAGAGTTACTTTCGAATTTATAATATACGTATGGATTATAGAGAAATTGTTGTATATATACGACACTAATTGTAAGTGATTCTTAAGACTTTTTTTATTGTAACTTCACGCTGTATCTTTAGCGGGGTAGCTTGTCAGAACGGAGCTCCTAACGCCCTGGTTTCTGCACGTATTTTCTCATTTCTCCTACTGTCATTAACTTTTCATACATAATACTGTGATTTCGGAGATCGATAGAATTCGATCGGAAGATACCAAGGTCCCCCTTGAACCATAGTGCGCTAGCGTGACTTAAAGGTGTGCAAAAAGTTGTCATCACTGAAAACCTCGTGAAGAGATGATTTTATATGTATTAAACAATAGCATGTTTCTGATAAGTATCCAGAAAAATTCCTCCTATCAAAAGTCGTGGTTAATATTTTTTTACCTAAAATATACCTCCTGGTTTTTCATTCTACGTAGTTAAAAAGAGAGAAACGAATTGTGATTAGCAATTTATAACAAACTTTAAGACTTCAGCATTTTGTGCCACATTTCTATGCATTAAAATAAACTAGTTCTGCACAACTATTCAACTTTATTCATACGATATGCATATATATATATATTTATACCAACTTTAAAACTAAGAACACTTACGCAAATTGGAGCATATTTCTTGAGATTAAAATACGTGGTATTTCACATGAAACACACATTTTAGCTTCAAAGCTTTTTAAATATTAAACATTCGTTACGCTTCGATACAGTAAAGTTCTCGTAGATATGGGGCAGTTGAAAAGAATTAATGTATCGTTTTATAATTTTAAACACTTTAAATTAGTCTAGAGGCAAAAATTAGAAGGTATATTTACTTATTAAATGGGAGAACTAAATTAAAATAGCTATGTTCGATCCGCACAATCCATGGAGGTACTTGAGGTAAAGTGAGTATGAGATTAGGAGTCCCTACTCCTATACAAATGTGTTGGTTTCTCACTCATAACACTTACTACCACCTTCTAGGTTGGCTACCTCATTCTATTGAACTCCTGTAACTTCTATTGACAAACGTGTGCCAAAGCCTCTAAAAATTGGTTATTCTAAATGTGTATGCCGGAGCATCAGTCGGTTAACAATAAGGTTCTGCGTTCTAGTTCTAATCCTAGTTCTTTTTCTCGAGGGAAAGAAATATTTCATATCCATGCCCTCATAAAGTAAAGCGTAGGTTTAACTTTCTACATTCAAATCCTCTACAGAGTGTCTTGACATAAGGTTCCCTCTGCTTACCATGCTACAGCTACATCTGAATAATAAGTATAGGTACGATAAATAATTTTACATAAATATTTCTATAAAACAAATACTGGCTCCTTTTCTTAACTAAATTACAGTTAAATAATTGGAAGCTTTACATAAGCCTCAAGACTGTGTCAATCAATAAAGAAATCGGTTAAAATTATCGCCCTTGGGGAATCGGGAACAAAATATACATTTGGATAGAGCCGCACCTACAATGGTGACTTTGGTTCGTTTTTTTACCATATATAGCAGGGTAGATAGGGGGAAACTGGGAACCTGTATGGGTAAAAAGTCTGTTCTCTTTAAGACACTTCCGTTCCTCACTTTTTGCGAAATTCTAGAGACATTGACATTTCTAAAGTTGAGTGGCGGAATTAAATATCATACTTTACCTTGTCTCAGGACCGGAATCGAACTTACAATCGTCGCGTTTATAGTCGCACCCTTCCCTCCCGCGTCACCATGGCCTCAATGACCTTTAGTTAGTTAGTTTTTTAAAACTAATTTCTCAAATATTTTGGATTACATTTATAATTATTATTTTGATATATAAAAGTGTATACTACCTCATTCTATTGAACTTCTGCAACTTCTATTAACAAACGTCTAACTTCTTCGTCTTCTATTAACTTCTATTAGCAAACCAAAGCCTCTAAGAGGTGGTTATTCTAAATATGTATGCCGGAGCATCAGACAAGAACTAAGGTGTTAACAATCAGGTTCTGCGTTCTAGTTCTAATCCTAGTTCTTTTACTCGAGGGAAAGAAATATTTCATATCCATGCCCTCATAAGATAAAGCGTGGCTTTAAGTTTCTACTTTCAAGTCCACTACAGAGTGTCTTGACATTAGGTTTCCTCTGCCTACCATGCTACAGCTATATCTGAATAATAAGTATAGGTACGATAAATCATTCTACATAAATATCTCTATAAAATAAAACACTGGCTCCTTTTCTTAACTAAATTACAGTTAAATAATTGGAAGCTTTACATAAGCCTCAAGACTGTGTCACTCAATAAAGAAATCGGTTAAAATTATCGCCCTTGGGGAATCGAGAACAAAATATACATTTGGATAGAGCCGCGCCTACAATGGTGACTTTGGTTCGTTTTTTACAGTGTGTCCCACATATAGCAGGGTAGGCAGGGGGAACCTGGGAACCTGTGTGGGTAAAAATTCTGTTCTTCTTAAGACACTTCCGTTCCCCACTTTTTGCGAAATTCTAGAGACATTGCGTGGTGGAATTAAATATTATACTTTGCCTTGTCTCAGGACCGGAATCGAACTTACAATCGTCGCGTTTATAGTCGCACCCTTCCCTCCCGCGTCACCATGGCCTCAATGACCTTTAGTTAGTTAGTTTTTTAAAACTAATTTCTCAAATATTTTGGATTACATTTATAATTATTATTTTGATATATAAAAGTGTAATAGGAAAATTAAATTGATTTATGAGAAATTATTCATGTGGTACAGCTAACAATACTAACCCGCTGAAGTTGGTTAAAAAGCAAGCAATGATGATGCTGCCCAAGAAATCTAAGTCTCACGGGATTTTATATTTCTGTAGCAAAAAATTGTTTCAAGGTAACAGCTGTTAACCGAGACGAGTCTTACTTTACTTTGAGGGGAATCGATGAAATTGTTTTCAGGGAGTTTGGAAATAAAAGTACCATTTTATGAAGTATAAGTATCCCTGAGGATCGTCATACTGTAATTAAGATAAAATACTCGACTGAAAGATATCGTGAATCAGTTTTTGCTTTATTATTTAATGAAAGATGAAATAATATCAGTATTTTGTAAATAGTTACTTAGGTGAAGAAAGCTTCTTCAAGTTCTTTCATTATACCAAAATAGGCAAAGAGAGTCTAGTGTTAGTTCACTCTATCTTTTCGATTTACTGTGCAATTTTTTAAGTTTTTTGTTCCGCCAACAAATGGCGGAATTTAACGCAAAGCTTCATCTACCGTACTCCGTCACTCAACACGTTTCAAAAAATGATCGGTGCTAAAAAGACGGAGTGTATTAATACTCAATCTACCCTGCTACTTCTGGTACACAGCGTGAAGCTAATACAAATAAAAACGCTTAAGTACGTCGGACTGGCCTACCAGGCCTTCCATACCCATTTCAGGATTGTAGGTCAACGGGAAGTAGCACTTATAAAAGTCTTGTTAACTTTTCAACAATATTTCACTTTCACTTGACGAAATGTGCGATTTTCATATTTGCTTTTGTAAAATTACCTTTAAATATTGTAATACAGCTTTTATAATATTGACGTTATTTATCTTTTACTAATTATGAAAATATATGAAAAAATATATGAAATATGTCGAAAATCTGCCATTTATTGTAGTTTCACGCTCTACCTCTCGTATAGCGGGTAAGCAGAGGGAACCTAGTGTTAAAACACTATATTCCTCACATTACTATTTAAAAAATATTTTTAAAATATAATAATTCCCATAATTACAATTCGAGCCCAAAACCATCACATTTACTGTCAGGTATATAAATAAGCAAACACATTTTCAACTATATTTTTTCTTAAAGTAATTCCTTAAAAAATAAAACGACGCGACAGCCAATTTTAGATATAAATTGTAAACGAGATCTAAACGAGGAAAATCCGTCAACATTTTCGAGATCCCGTCAAAGATCTGTATCTAAATCAAGAGCTCCGATACCCTCAAATAGAAGACACTTGAGAAAATCGTCGCTTATCTGTTCTTTAATTTGTTAGCTTAGTGTTCGATAGTAATAAATTTGTTTCATATAAAAAATGTTTTTTTTTTTAATAATTTACTTTTTTTTTATTTTGTTGAATAAGTTGTCGCTGTTTTATTACTGTTTAAAATTTCAAATATTAATTCATAGATAACTTAATTTGATAATTTGTATGCACCTTTCACAGTTAGAACATGGTAGCTTAAGCAATGTCAATTAAGTGTATAGGGATCCTAAATATTTTGATAGGCATTACCTTCCGCAAACGAGAAGTATGAAGCTAAAAATTAAGTGAATATATATATATATTTTTTTTGCTCTTAGCTGTATACCGCATATAGCAGAGTAGGTAGAGGGAACCTAGGCTTAAAAAAACTCTGCTCCCCACTTCCCGCCCAATCCCTGAGATATTGCTTGTTAATTGATGGAACCCAACGCCGTGCTTTGTCTTTTTACCAAAGCGAGAAAATAAAAATGAGTATATTCACCAAATGGCAATAAAAATTGCGTCAGACTGTACATGTGCGCCACGATGGTTTCCAATATAAGATACTTAATCTAATATCTACTACTCTTCCCTATATTATATTGATCCAGAAAATAAGAGTGAATCTACTTATATCAAACTGCTCATTTCCTCTTCAGTCATTATACCAGTATAACATTGCGTGTTGAGTGACGAAACTCTCCAATTAGTAATGTTAGTGTCTATATTTTATACGCCAAAATTCATAATACAGTTATATCTTTTATTGAACAAAGTGAGTTTTTTTATTTTTTTTATAATACATGTATTTATTGAAAAAAGCTATATTTTTTCTTTTCCCGATATTTCCCGGTTTACATTTTCAATAATAGAACTCATTAACATAACATATTAAGTGGTGCAACCCATCATCACCATTTCATTTGATTTAATCAGACTAGCTAACTAGCTTTAAAATAGCTTTATCCGCGATTAAATAGATATGGCACAGTAGATTACATCCAAATGAATAACGTAAGCCAGCTTTCCTAGATAAATAGACTATCCAACACAAAAGGTTTTTGTAAAATTCAAACTAGTTTTTTTTAAAAATAGCGCCTTCATTCGAACACAATTCTCTTCATCTATTGGAGGTACAGCCGAGCTCATTCCAACTGTATAATGGTGCCTGACAATAATCCAAAACAGTATTTTTAGATTTCCATACCCCAAGGGTAAAACAGGACGTTTCTAACTAGTAATTGGTCAGTTTTTTTTATTTCTCGTTATATTCCACTTATAGCAGGATAGGCAGTAGATCTTAGTGTTCAAACACTCCCAAGCATTGTCCAAGGAACTGATATTCAATATTTTTTTATTATTTTTATCTTTATTTGTTGCCCTTGCCGTTTCAAAATACTTTCTATACGCAATAAATAGTCCATTTTACTTAATTCCTCCTACAGATATAGGATTTAACTAATGAAATATTTAATTTGAATTACCACAGCAGGTGTCGAGCATTAACGGAGGGCGGGTAACGGTCGTTAATCAGGGCTATACTCGTATAAGCCATATTACGTTACCCTTTATACAGTCGTAACGCAATATATCTCATTTAACGTATAAAAGTGCTTTTAAAAATATTTATTTCTGGAAATCTTTTTAATAATGAACAACAATTTGTTTTAAACTTATTTAAATTTAAAATAGTTACATTTTATTAAGAAGTGTGTTTAATAAATCTTATAAGTTTCTAAATTTTCAATTTTACTTTAATTCGTTACCAGAACGAGGAAGTGGAATAAAATATCTCATTCTCCGAGTGGTAATCGAATCCACAACCGTCGTGTCTTTAGTCCAGTTATGACATCTGTTACCCAAGCGGAAATCAAACCTACAATGTCTAGAGTCAGATGCTGTGGGTGCCACGACAGCCTCAATAAGAAATTTAAAAAAAAAGAAATATATTAGTATTTATACAATTGGTATATAAAATTTCTAGTTAATAAAACTGCACTTATTGCAAGCCTTGTTTAGATAAAAGGCTCTCCTGACCGTTGAGGCCTTGCTATTAACTCTACTATATTACTTTTATATCGTTGCTAACTTAAAATAGTCATTTTACGTTTTTTAAAGCTGATTTGATTTGAAAATAAATTTCCTAAAAAAAAAGAAAACAATAAAAGTAACTTGATAGGTGATTAGTGTTAACTCATAATAAAGTTTCAAGTTTTCTAATTAGGATCTATTAACCAATTTGTTTTAATTAAACAACATAAATTTTAAATAAATTGTATTTAATGAAAATTTACGGTTGTAATTTCAGAACGACTTAATAAGGGGTAAATATTATGTTTACTATAGTTTCTGTACCTACTCTAAATTATATTATAGCATTTTACTTTATATTTACTTGGCTACCGTCGAGGCGCAGCAGTACCAAATACAACTGTACACTCGACGATCATAAGTCGTATGCCCACTGAAGTATTTTCATTTTTCCACTCTAGTAAGGCACATCGTTCAGTTTCGTCACTCAGCACGCAATGTGTCGAAAATTGAGAAAAATGGTAATTAGGGCAAGAAGTATTGGTTAAAAATATACACACAGCAGGGTAGGCAGAGGGAACCTAATGTTGAGTCACTCCGTTCCCCACTTTCTGCCGAATTCTGGAAGCATTGCTAGTTGAGTGGCGGAACTCAACGCCGCGCTTTGCCTCGACAATGAGCGAAGAATGAAGATATAAATTTAAATAAATATTTCCTTTCCTCGAGTGGGGATTGAACCCACGACCAGTTGATTCCGCAACACAAGGCCAGTCGTGGCCTCATGTGTATTTATTAGTGAAGTTTTTCGTTAAAATAAAACTAAATGTTTTTCAACAACCTATCAAATATTATTAACTGTTTGCAACGCGTATGCAGCTCGTGATAAAAAGTGAAATAAATATTAATTGTTAAATAACTTTCATCCAACAAAAATATGTTTTAAAAAAATAAATTTAAGTGCTTGTATAGAATTTATTTTTAATTCGAGGAAATTAAAAAAAGATATAAAATTGGTAAATATTTTGCTAAGCAATCAAATAGGTGAATAGATTTTTTTGAAGTAGTTTGGCCTGGAGTAACCAGAGAAACGAAATATGTTATCTTCCTTTGGTCAGGGCAAGGCACGGCGTTAAGTTCAGTAACTCACCACGCAATGTTCTAAAATAGTGCGAAAAATGACCTACGATATACCTTCTATTTGCAACAACAAGCGGAGAACCGAGTCCCTTAACATCATCAACAGTCGTACAATAGAATAAATTAATAAACTCTTCTAGCAGTCTTCCAATTTCTCTAGTACACTCCAGTAATATTCCATTAGCCAAAGTTATTACTTAAGACAGCTAACAAATTGCCTAAAGCTAAACTCCTAAGAATACAATGATCAAGGCTATTAATAAAAATTAAATAACAATACCACGTATCTGCTCATATACCACGTATCTACTCATATACGAAGAGGGAATCCGGTAACTAATATCCTAACAATGTGGAATACAAAGCATAATCTTGATTAATGAAACGCTTGTATGTGAATGTAAGCTTGTACAGGCCGGTTGTGGACTGAGGGCTTAGAGAGTGTGTATACTAGATTTTCTTCAGGTTGCCTTGTGATTACTATCATTTAAAGTAATTTTAAAGTTGAAAGACGAAGATATTGGTAATAGGTTCAATTCTTGTTATTTTAATGTTTAGAATGGTGGTCAGGGTTTAATGGTTGAGAAATGCCAAAAATATTTTGCTGAGTATTTTAAAGTATTTGGGTAATGAAACTTGGCAAAATTTTAAGGAAACATATATAAAAAAATATAATACTGAACTACAATTTAAATCGAAGAAAAACAATTTTTAATGAAGCGTAAAAGAGAACTATCAGCATCATTATTATTAGCATCATTATTATTATCAAAATATTCATTATTTAAATATATCCTATACAACATTTTACATACATACGAGTACATCGATGAATCCATTATATGAAATGTAGTGAGAAACCTCTATTATATTTCACTTAGGCCCCAAACGCAGTAACAAATAGCCGGATTCCAAACATTCCAATGTACCGTACGTATCGTCAACCAGTCATTTGTCTAGCTCCGGCGGGCATACCTTCTATTACCGATTTCGGGACTGTGATAAATTCGCTTTAGTCCATTCCGATAATATTGCCAATTTTTGAGTCTTTTTTTAGATTTTGGTAACAGTCGGTACGTGTAATTTTGGAAGTGCTTTTCTTTCAAAATATTTTTGGTTCAAGCCACAATTGATTCAGTATAATTGAAAAAAAATGTTTCCTAAGACAAGTAGTCGAAATTGCTTTAAAATTAGCTCGTTTATGCTTTAGTGAAAGTCTACATGTTTTCCCTAGCCTAGAATGACAGTAAAGTGATTCTTCACTGAGTTCACTATTTTAGCCAAATATTGGTTAAATATTGCGTTCTTATTTCAAATTAAGACTGAAACTTTAAGGAAAATATCGAAAGTCATATCAAACTCAAACTTTGATAGATAAACAGATGGCTCCAATGAAGCTATAAAATAAAAAGGTTTTGTTCTTGCCGCTGGAAACTCCAAGTATTCGAAACGTGCCTTTCCTCTCACGTAAATGAATTTTCATTTGAGTGTCATCCAACTTCAAAGAGAAAGATTTCCTTTAGGAACGATTAGTAATAAAAACTTTTGGTGGCATTTTTATTTGCGTAGTGATCTTTAGGTCATTGATAAACTGACGCGATGGTAACAGTTCCTCTTCGTATAATACCTGTTCTCATGCTATCTACCCTGATATTGACTGTGGCTACGGGTTTTATTACAGAGTGTTTTGGCACTACATAACCTTTGGCTATCCCTGCTATATACCGCATATAGTACAACTAGAAACTGTAAAGCAAAAAAAAAATCATAAACTATAGCAACTTGTCACCAGTCCCTTCTAAAAGCATGTAAAACCTTTTTTATATGTTTCATTTGAGAAAGCAAAATAAAAATACAGAAATTCTTAGACATTTTTATGTGAGAAACTAAACAGAATGTGACGTTTATTTTTATCGTGAAAATAGCTTGATATCTATGTGGCTTGGTTTATTATCGCGGTCTGGAGGTCAGGGTAAGGTTGGGGCTTTATGTACCAATGTGTTTGGATTTTTTTTCTTTGATTTAGTATGATAACATACTAGCGATTTCAATTTAAGGTACGAGTTAGTACTTTTTAGTATAACGTAATATTAAGTTAGTATTTATTTTAACTGACTGCTAAAAATAGAGGTTAGCTATTTGATGTGTGTGTGTGTGTGTAGTATGTACATGATATTGTTTGTGTGTGTGTGTGTAGTATACCTATACATGATATTGTAAGTGTATGTATGATATGTTTGTTCTTAAATTTCTCAGAAACTAAAGGCATATTGAGATGGATTATTTTGGTTTAAATATACTTCATACCCCATTTTATATATATGTTCCACTATTATTGTCCAGTTAAGAAGGTATGGATTCAAATCCAAATCTAAGCTAGTTGCATTGAACTATAGCGATATTTAAATTGTTATTTTCAATTCCCCGATTCACTATTTCCAACTCTTCACTATTCCTACTCCACTGTGTAACCTTAAAAGATATATTTTATAAAATATATTTTGTTTTGACTAACAATCAATTTCTATATTTAACCAAACACAAAAACAAAAAGCAAGCGCTCCCTTGAATAAATTTCGTTCCACTTCGGCCATTGTGAAAACCGCGCACCGTACAACAAAATAAAAGAACAGCTCTCTAACAATTATTCGTGTTAACACGTGACAATTTTATGTGAAAATCGTGAACGTGAAGTGGCCGTAAATTTACGTTCGCTACAAAATCTTTTACACGCTACGAACGAATCATATTGTATACCTACGTATCGTTTCGTTAACGGCCGTTCGTTCGTCCGCATCCGTTTATTTTATAACGCAACTCTATTTTTCCCTTCATTACCCATAAAAAAGTGATGTGCCTAAGTTATTTCAGTTCAAATTCCGATACGAAATTGGTTGTTTTTTGGGCATGCGTGGTTTGGTCATTCTATTCAAGATAGTAATGGATTCAAATTTCATTAGTGTTTATTTGAAATTTGAAAAAATTCTGACTCTATAAACCACATGAATAGTTTTCCGTAGTGCCGCTTCGGTCAAGTAGCGCAGGAGTGCGCTAGTAAACGCGACTGTTACCTGTTCGACTCCCATTCGGTGGAATGAAATATTTAATAATTTCGTTTCCCTATTCATGTAAAGCGCGGCGAGAACAGAGTGTCTTAACACTAGGTTCGCAGGTTGCCTCTACCTACTCTGCAATGTGTGGGATATAGCGTAAAGCAAAAATAAGAAACACAAACTTGTAGTCAAATTTATTTTATTCTAATTGCACTTGTAAAACCTTTTTATTAAAATAAAAACATTCTATTTACTAAAATAAATTTTCACTGTCCAGTTCATTTCTAATTAAAATTGCTTCTCCTTTAAGCAATAACGCTCCAGTGAAAGGAGACAAACTTTATTTGTCATGGTATTTTTGAATCATTTTCAGAATATAACTCGAAAAGAAACTTAAACAATTGAAGTATACACTGACCTGAGTGTACAACTGTAAACTTGACCGTTGTGGATTCCATTCCCACTATGGGGAACGACTTATTTTAATTTTCTCGCTCTAGCAGAGTAAGCAGAGATAAATTGTTATTAAAACACTCCGTTCCCCAAGCACTGCCTAATTTCGAAAAAAGGGGGTGTTGTGGAACTCAATGTCAATCAAATCAATATTTCATTACATTGTTATTAAAAATAAAAACTAGTCACTTACAAGTCGGAGTCGCCCACCGAAAGACATGTACCAATTTTAAGATTCTAGGTCAACAGTAAGTACGTAAGTAAAAGTTGCGTACATAAGAAAAAACCGTTATATATCAGTGATAAATAAAATGTCTGTGCAAAATAAATATCTGTTATTTCATATATGGATCACTAACCTTTAAAATTTATGACTTCTCATATTTATGTTCAATGGTTTCCTTCTCTACCTCTAAGTGTATTACATTTTATTGATATTACATACATATTTCTTCAGCACCACGACGGTAACTCAAAATGGCTTTTTTGTTATTTTCATTCTAGGTACTGCTTTTGCTACAAAAAATTACGTGAGATCGTTTTTTTTGTAGGGAATGCAGAAAAGCCATCGTAGGTATAAGAGTACTCTAATTTTTTCCATCTTTACGAATATTGCAGTTTAAATATTGGAAACTTACCTACTAAAAATAAATTAAAATAACTTTAAACTAACTAACTAACATTCGAGACTTCGCCCCTTGTGGTCAAATGGAAATATGGGTTATTATATGAAAAAAAAGACAAATGAAAATAATATATCAAATTGTAAGTGCTTGAGGTAACTCCAACCATGGGTATAGAGTAGGTCATCTTGAAATGGTTGATTTCATTGATTATCGGAAATAAATGAAAACCCCTATAGCCTATATATTTAGCGTCACGCGGTATCCCGCGCAAAGCAGATTAGGCAGAGGCTGAGAAGCCGAGAATCCATGAGAGAATTAAGACACTACGTTTCCCATTAAGACTCTACCGTTTCTTAGTTTTCGTCAAATTTTTGAGGCATAGCGTGTTGAGTGGTGGAACTTTTCCTCGTTACCGTTAGAGCGAAGAAATGAAAATATAAAATAGTCATGTATAATTTTAAAGAGAAGTAAAATTTTATTCCATTTTACTGAAGAAAGATTTACAAATTGCTTTCATTTTGTAAACTTTTATCTCTAAGCACGTTGCAAAGTTGCTTTCGATGCAAGCAGGCTGTCCGATAGGCAATACGAAATGTAAAGTAAAGGAAAACCTTTTCTTTCCAAATGGATAAAGTAAAAGCTATCGTAGAAAATTTAATTGTTTGTTGTATCTCTTGACATTTTAATTTTAGTTTAAATCTTTTTTACTTGTTCTATTATCACATAGTCAAAAAAATTCTGAAAGTAAAAAACGAAAGGATATACCTACCTATTATTATGATATTTATTTCAAAGTTCTACAAAAGTTGTTTATTTATTTAAATGTTATAATCGTGATTAAGCGGCAAATTATCCCACTTGTGGGTCAATTTCCATTCAAAGGTATGAACTATTTTGCTTTCCTCGTATTAGTAACTCTACACACAATGTCTCGAAAATTGTCTTACGTAAGTTATCTCTGCTAACACTACTAAAAGCATTATAAAAAAATATTCTCACAAATAGATTTTTCTCATATACTATTCAATAAATAGATATATACAAGAAAATAAATAAATAGTAAACACATCTTGGCAACCTAATTATATCTAGATTTGCTGACATTTCCATGTCTTTTCTACTTGTTACACGTAATTGGATCCCTAGACGGCTATGAAATGCGTCAACCGTTGGTTCGCCGCTGGTTAGCTCATTTTTATAAATTTCTAAACGAGTGCTCGTGACAGCTTTGAAATTTTAGTTTTAATTGGAAGTTTTTTTTAAACAACCGCTTTTTCAAAACTTGATAATATTTGCCGTTAACACGTTCAAAGATAATATTAATATTTTTATGTCCTGCAACATTGCAATATTACTTAAAATTAGCTTCACGCTTCACACATGCTTCGGGCAGAAGGAACCTAGTGTTGAGACACTCCATTTCCTTTAAGACACTTCCGTTGCCCACTTTCGATGAATGCTGGAGGTAGTGCGTGCTGAGCAGCAGAGCTCAAAGCCGCCCTTTGCCTCGTTATCTGAGCGAGGAAATTAAAACATTAAACATTTTATTTCCCTGAGTGAGAATCGAATCCTTAACCTGTCGTGTATACAGTCGCACACTTGTGCCTCTGCGCCATGACTAACCTCAAAAGCCTCATATTTTTTTTCATTTAATAAGTTATTTATTTTCAGTGTGTTCCAGTACCTGGTCTGGGTTTTAGAAGAGGTTCTTATCGATGTGTCTGTCGTCGCGGCTTTTTCTTTCCCAATACGACGGCTGAGAAGAGATTTTACAACGGAAGCGATATTGAAGAAGAATATGAAAAACATTTGTCTGTAGGTACATTCTATATATATAAATTATTCTCATCCGGATAACAAGACAAAATGCAGCGTTGAGTTCCTCACTCGATACGCAATGTCTTGAAAAATGGGCAGTTCGTAGGGCACAGAGTGTCTTAATACTAAGTTTCTTCGGCCTTTCCTGCTATATAAAGGATACCGTCTGAAACTAATAAAAATATCCTTACTATATTTTATCAACAGAATCAACACAACCAATACTCAATGGCAGTTGCGTTCGAATGCCTGCCATGTGCTGAAGGTTGCGAAGCTTGTATAGACGGGTCGCCTTGCGTCGCCGCGTTGAACTGGGTGGCCAGAACGACTATATTCGCGTTAGCCTGCTTCGTTATATCCTGCTTGCCTTTCATAGTTTACTTCACTATTAAATATGGACATGTTAGGGTAAGTATTAAATAATCTTTTAGCTACTGTTCTAGAGTAGACAGATTAGTAGTTCAGAAAAGGGTTTTCTTATATTTAATGAAAAAATCTTGGTAGATGCATGTCCTGAAGAGAGCTACGGTTTTACCAATTTTTCGGGTCCTTCCATTGTGTCGAAATCGCAACCGAAAGAATACAAGAACATTATTGTATATATTAATAGTGTTTTAATTCATGCAAGAAGAAATTGGCTGTGATTTTTAAAGTAGCATAGAAATATTTTAAGAATCTAAACATGAAAAGGAGGCCCAAGAGGCGAGGGTTCGAATCCGGTTACGTTCAAATTTATAAACATTTTATTTATTATTTTTCTTTCGTTATTGTGGAGTTTAAATCATAAAAATGGTATAAACGCTTTCTAATAATTCAAATGGGAGCTCAATATTCTAGAAACGACTGCTTTTATAGTCGAAAGACCCAAATCGATTCATCCGATTGAGAGTTACGATGTCACTTAAAACACCTTGCCTTTTTGTCTACCTTGAAAATGAAAAATGATTTTGTTCGCAATTTATTTTTTCTAGATTATTAAAATTTATTGTAATCTATAAAATTAATTGTCATAGGATTAAATTGTTTTACCCTAGTAGATAAAGGCGTTGAGTTCCACCACTCGTCACAAAATTGGGTAACGAAGTTTTTTAACAGAGAACATTTCAAATTTGCTTGTTTATATAACAGTCCTTAGTCATGAAAAGAATTTTCATTAGGATTACACTTAAAAATAGAACAAATTTTAAAGTTCCCTTTAATATAGGTGGTGCGCGCAGCCAGTCCAGCTCTGCTCAGAGTAATAGTCCTTGGGGCACTTCTCATCTACTCCACAACCCTGGTCATGTATGGAAGGCCGACCGTCTTTACCTGTACCGCCAGGGTGTGGTTGCGGGAAGTGGGTTTCTGCTTGACATACGGTGCCCTGATGCTGAAGACTTGGAGGTGAGCTGGTAGAAGAATATTTTTTCTTCAATAATACTTGAAATTAAATTATATATATTTGTTGAGCATCCTGAACAAAATGAAGCGAATTTTCAATATTTTTTACTTTTAATTATTTTGTTTTTATTTAATGTAAGTAATACGTATTACGTAGACATGGTTCTTATTTTGTGCTATTTATTATATATTTACCTGATTGCGTAATACAGAAAAGGGTAATTTGTTTTTTCAGTCTGTGTATGTGTGTTTGTGAATATGCTAATTAAACAAAGTTGAAAACCAAGTACAATAGCTTACAATTTTTCAAAAGCAGTTCTAAACAACTATACCATTCAACCAATTCTCTAGATACCCTATAAAATTTGAACGGGTGCCGCTCCCTTAAATGACACTTACTTCAGTGACATCTTAAGTGATTAAGCACTAAATTCACATTTCTGAGTCACTCAGAATTCAGAGCTAGCGTGCTAAAGCTATTAAGACGGCTGCGTTCTCAGATAATGGCATTGCATCCCTAATAGCATGGTCAAGTAGCATTGCACCAATAGATAGACAATACGTACTTAAGAGTACTTTATGGGTCTATAGAATTAGAAATGAGAGACGTCTTCGTTTTAAAGTCAAAAGAATCTTTTATTTTTATTATTTTTACTTCACTGTTAGTCTTAAAATGCTCCGTCCAGCACATCTCTCCAATTCAGGATATCGCGTGTTGAGTGACGGAACTCAACACCGCCCTTTGTCTTGCTACTAGAGCGAGGAAATGGAAATTAATTATTTAACGAGTAGTATACTCGTACAAAATCGATACATTTCTCATGCTCAATAACCAAATTTCTCAGTTAATTTCGTCCAACAAAGATATGCGAGTATTCTTTGATCCTTTGATCTCATAGAGCACCTGTAGATAGCATCGAGATCTATTCCTTTATTCTAATCAAATCCCCCATTTGAAAGGATTCCAGTCCAATCTTCTCATATATCTGGTATTACTTCCTGTAAATGAAGTTGTGTATTCATTTTTTCTGGTGGATTGAAGATTTAATTATTATTAGAGTATATTCATCAGACCATTGAAACGGAAATTAACGCCGCAATTTTTTTTTATACTATTTTAACTAATTTAGACTTTAATTTTAACTTAAATAAGACTTGCTAGAGGAAGGAATAGAAATAATTTATTTCAACGGGAAGGAATTGAACCCACAACCACCGCCTTTATATTCGGTCTGATTAAATGTCTGATTACAAAACGATAGCCTTGAGAAAATATATGAAATGTTATATAATTCACCTGAACGTGAAGTTCACTGAGGAATTTAATTAACAACTAATGGTTTTTTAGTACGAATAAATGAATGATAGAAACGAAGAAGTTTGAAAGTTAGCTCATTTATGGAATAAGAAAATAACTGCAAGTTGTTCTTAATAATTAACCGACTTCTTTTTCTTTATAAGTTGTAATAACTACGGAACTTTTACTTTGATGAAAGTAGTAGATTTTTCTGATTTTTTTTAGTACTAAAAAGTAACAATAACATACTTGTCTATCTGTTTCTAGCGCCATAAAAATATTCAGTTAATTCAGCCAAATATCCTTGTCCACAGAATATCAGTGATATTCCAAGTTCGTTCAGCCAAAGCGGTCAAGATATCTGACATGTATTTGTTGAGGCGTATCGGCGTGATAGTGGGTGTGGCTTGCGTGTTGTTATCAATACGTACCCTCGTCGCACCCCCCACAGTCATCGTGGGTAGAACTAAGGAGGATTTGAAGGCGTACCTCTGTAACACCGATTGGTGGGACCACTCGTTCACTACTTGTGAGTATTATTTTTTTATGTATCCCAGGGTAGGCAAAAGGATCCTGGTGTTAAGACACTCTGTTCTCCATTCTCCGGTTTTAAGGCAATGTACGTTGAATGGCGAAACTCAGCGCCATACTTTATCTTCTGATTGAGGAAATGAAAAAAAATAATTTCCCCGAGTATAAATCGAATCCACTACCATCGCGCTTACAGTCAGATGCTGCCTTACTGCGCCGTAATATCCTAGAATCATCCATATTTGCTTCTTAATATCCAATTACAGACGAGACAAATACACACAATTTTATATAAAGCATAAAATAGATAGTACTATCTTTATTTGGCTAAGAATGTAGGACTTTTTATGCTGAAAGATATCGTACATTAAATAAACGATGATATAAGCGTCTGTCGTAGATTTAACAGCAATATTCATATCATTTTTTTTTTATTTTTTTTTTACTTAACGCTGTACCTCGCACATAGTAGAGGAAACCTGGAAAACTAAAACACTTCCGTTCTTTACTGCCGCGCTACAGCTACTACAGCTGCTAGTTCAGGAAAAAAAATGAAACTATACATTTGTGGTTAAATCCTAAAAAAAAATTGACATAAGAGGAGGACAAAACGATTTATTAAAGCACGCTAGTTCAAGTGAGGTATCAGATGAAATGGCTCTAGCTAAGCTAAATCTAAAGCTTGAATTTTAGAAAAAGCTCAAAACCTCAAATGTGGCCTAAACAGTTGTGACTTCGATATATATTGAAATGCGACTGGTTCTGGGTTCGATTTTTATACAAGGAAATCAATTATTTAATATTTTCATTTTCCTTACTATGGCAACGAAACAAAGCGCGACGTTGAGTTTCGCCAATGAACAACGATAATGGGGAGTGCCTTAACACTAGGAGCCCTACATGAAACATTTATTTTTATTCTACTATCAAATTATCGAACCCACAACCAACACGTGAAGTAAAGCACCTAATATACAACGTAGCAATAAAAAACAGTAACCAGTAAGTGGATATTACATTTTCATAATATATTCGAAGTTGAAGCCAAAATTCGATTCATGTTTTTAAGGCTGATAAGCGAAAACGCGTCTTGCCAAAAATATATGTAGGTGCTTGGAGCGTATGAAATTTTTATGGCACAGTATTGTTTTCTTTTATTAACTTGTATGTATATACAGTACTGTATGATATAAAAACTTTGAACTGCTTATAGCATAATATGAATAAAATATTTTTGATGACATTGACGATTTATACACGAAGTAATATTACTTTCACATTCTTAAATCTTCTAAATGTAAAAGCTAATGAAATTTTGTTTTTTTTATTATAATTTATGTAGGTACGTCCATTATTATGTAATAATAATGTTAATTAATATGTAACAGTTATTCTATTCTATGTACATTCGTGAGAACAAACAACATTTTTAAAACAAGTTAAGTTAAGATTTACCACTTTATTAAGACAATGTGTTGGAAAAGGGAACTGAATATTCCATGACCACGCGTATGATTTCCTGTACAGCTGGGGTCGGGCAGAGAGTTTATCAACATAGATTTCACCAGACAGTGGTCTGATCCACCTAAGATGGTGAAATAGTAACTATGTAGTGTTCCGCCACTCAGCATACAATATGTCGTATTCAAATGGAAAGTGGGGAACGAAGGTTATTTTTTTTATTATTTATTTTATTAATACCATTTTACAATATATAAAAAAGTTAAACTATGTCCTGCAAAACTCTTTGTGAGTAGGATCTCGAGTCTCTATACATATGATTTAAATTAAAATTACATTAATATTAGATCAAAATCAAACTAAGAAGTATTTTCTGTCAACTGTTCAATTAACAGTTGACAAAAAATACTCCCTAAGTTTAATTTTAAACCTCCTTAAGTCTGGCTCGCGGCGTATGTCCTCAGGCAAACCATTAAGCACATAGGGTACACGTTTTCTTAAGGTTCTGTCACCATAATAGTTGTGTACCCTAGGAACCTCGAATTTGCCTGCGGACATAGACCGCGTGCCATACCCATTATGGACTAATTTAAGGCCCAGCTCCCGATTGCTATGGTTATTAATGGCCAAAAGATATTTATGTTTTAAGGTCTCTGTCCCTATAGGAAATAAAGTGTAAAGCGAACAAAAGCTAAAGAACTTTAAAAATATTTTTCCACTAAAAGTCACAAGCTCAATTGAACCTACAAAAGTGCACAGTATACATTTTATATTTTAAAATAGCAAATGTTGAATTTCTTACCGGTTTGACTCAGCAGTACTGCCGATAGATTTGATTCGACGATTCAAATATGCTTACAAAAATTTTCAGTCTTTTTAACCCATATAGACCCGCCGTGCCCAAATGAGTACACCTACAATAGAACCCTTGTTTTTTTTATATTTTTATTTTTATGCAGTTTATGTCTAGAATTGTAAAGATAAGTAGTATATCCTTATGTTGTAGGCGTAAAATGTAATGAAAAATTTTTTACAATCGTTCATTTCGTGCCTTTTGTAAAGCTGTTTCACGAAATCTGTGAAGGCAAAATGTAAGTATATATATATTTATTTTTAAATTTTTCTTCTAAATACATTTGTTTTGGTACAAAACATACTTAAGTACTTAGTATTCTATGTAATATAATTACATTTGATTAGAAAAGAAGAGTCGTAATAGGACAAATTCAACTTTTACGATGCTGTCCCCAATTGGGGCCAATGGGCACATCAGAGGTCAATTTTTATGTTTTTATATGCATGTCCATCCAAAGTTCATAATGACTCTTAGGATATTTAGCGGTCGTAATGAATATAAGGGTCTTCAAGAAGCAATCGCAGTTGTAATTATTGAAGAAAAAGACTTCGGAGAGGTATATTTAGTTGCACTGCCTCTAAAACCAGGTGTGCCGGTGTGGTAATCGACGAAGAAGAAGATGTAGATATACAAAGCACTGC
The DNA here is from genome assembly GCA_016802625.1 of Heliconius numata. NCBI lineage: Eukaryota > Metazoa > Arthropoda > Insecta > Lepidoptera > Nymphalidae > Heliconius > Heliconius numata. The sequence goes on along the minus strand of JAEBDU010000044.1, from coordinate 92,964 downwards.
TAATCTGCCTGCTTACTAATAGAAGCATTTATCAAGCTTTTGCTAAGAGACGTAGAGGAACCGTAATCTTGTGTAACCCCGTTGGTGTAAAAGTGACCCAACTACGACTAATATACAAGGTCGTCTTACAAAATTTAAGAATTGTTAAAAGATGAAACTCAGCAGTAAAGGATATGAAAAGAAAAACCGAGCCGATTTTGATTACTGCTTTTACCAAGTTAACTAAATTTTATTAGTGCGAAGGTTTTACAGTGTGGTATGGGAGGGGTTGATCAGGCTGATCAATCGTTTTACCTATATAGCAATGCTGTACGTGGCAAAAAATGGTGGTGGGTTTTATCCACATATACAAAGGATCTTGCTGTTGCAAATTCGCGGCATCTGCACTTGCTAACTAATATAAACAGAATAGATTAGCTTGATTTTTTCGTTACACCGCTCGTCACGATTTAAGAGACGAAAACATCCACGTATTTATGCGACCAGCAGCTTCTGCAGTACCAAGTCTGCAGCACTACGGGGTAGACCACTACTCCCAAAAATTTTGCTAGCAACTGAGACGTGCAATGTGCCATAAAAAAAACGCGTTGATAGTGTAAAAAGTGTTATAAAACATTTCGTGTCGCAAAAATAGTTTCGAAAATTTAGATACTACATGTGCCCATTGGCCCCATTTAAGGACGGCATTTTTTTATATTTAAATAAAAAAAAAATTTTTTTTTCGTTTTTTATTTTCTTACATCGATATCTATCAATTATTACCTAAAAAACCTTTTATTTACTGCTAGTTTGGCTATGGGTCTAAATGGGTTAATACAATATATACAAGACATGTTGTAAAATCGATTCCCTCTCGAGGAAATGAAATAGTCAATATTTTCGTTTTTTTCCTCTGGTGTAGAGCGGTAAACAGCGGCGTGGAGTTCCACCTCTCCCTCTACTCTTTTTAGGATACAGTCATGCGTAGCGAAAGAGTATCTGATTGTAAACGAGACTGTTATGAATTCGATTCACACTCTGCTACGCTTCATCGTGCATAGCAAAAATCTAGTTGTTAAGATACTCCATTCTCCACTTTCCACCTAAATTGGATAAATTACAAGCGAAACTCAACACCATGTTTGTTCCACGCCCCCGAGTGGGGATTGAACCTATAGCCACTGCGTTTGCAGCTAAACTACTGCACCATATAATGGTGTTGTTTATGAAATGATAATGTAACTTTTCGTGTCTATTTTAAAACTAAATAATAAGTATGAATGAATTTTAGTTAATAATCTTAAATGACTTACTAATTACAATTTTCTTTCTAGTGGAAGTCATCTTTCTCATGTGGGGCATTCGTTTGTGCATCATGGTTCGTAAGGCGCCGTCAGAGTTCAATGAAAGCAGGTTCATATCTATGGCCATTTACAACGAGTTCCTTCTCTCTGTCTTCCTTAATATATCTATGTAAGTATATTTTAAATATTAGATAATAATATTCCTACTTGGGGGAGTTCATTGTTAAATTTACTTCTGTAACCAGCATGCAGCAGAGTTAGCAGAAGGAACCTTAAGACAAAGCACTCCGTTCCTCATTATTCCCTAATACAATAATCCCACAACGGTCTCGTTTACAATTAGACTGTGCCACTCTGTGACGACAGTATTACGTAATTGTATCTTAATATTATATAACAAACTGGTGAACCCGAACGCGGCTACGCCCGCTTGAACTATACGAATATTTATTAAATATATTTATGAAATTATTTTCAGTTTTCAATAGAGAGATGCGTTAAACAAACTCATTTTGGGTGACGTTTTCTAACAACAAACTTTGCGGTTTACGGTTACGGAATAACGGTTGTTATTAACATGGCGGAATAAATTGCATGTCAAATTAATAAGTATTTTAATATATTTGTATATATCGAAAATATTACAAATATGACAAAAAAAACATACTATGTTCATCCCGAGACCCTCAAGTATCTCTATATGAGTAATTTATCATAATTAAGTTAGCGGTTTGGCCCTGATTGCGTAAAAGACAGACAGACAGACAGACAGAGTTACTTTCGAATTTATGATATAGGTATGGATATAATAACTACTACACTAAGAACATAATATTTGATGTTTTCTAAAAATATTAAATGTCCATTGTACAATATTTCAAAAATAATAAATTATTTAGATACAAAAAAAGCATTCCATTGTATGATTAAAATCATTTTAATTTTAATCATGAACAATGAACGTAGTACAATCAACGTGATGACTGTCGTAATGGTAGTAATTAAGTAAATGGAAATTTAAATCCTTATAGCGCAGTGGTAGAATTTGTTGAATTCTAAGTCTTGA